>JAPKLW010001293.1:195485-219688 GCA_026898455.1 Plectranthus barbatus
CTACACCCCGAGCGAAGGGACCACAGTAATCTATTATATATATATATATATATATATATATATATATAAAAGCAAGATGTTTCAAATATTTATAGAAATGTCATTTTCCCTCCAAACATCACATCATTATTATATTATTATTCTTTCTTTTTATAACTAATAACCTATTTATATTTTATTTTAATAAATACATCATTAAATCACTTTATTATATTGCAAGATTAATAATTGACAAATATTAGTCATAAAGACACATTTAAATTATTTATCAAATTGACCACTTTCATAAATACTACAGTTTAAAATATTCTTTTTTATCTAATATTAAAATAATAATATATTAACAAAAAAAATAGCAATACAATACATAATAATAAAAAGTTAATAGATATTATTGTGCCACTTTTTTTTTTTCTCAAAAAGCACCAAGTTATTTTTTGAATTTTTAACCACAATATAGATTACTTGAAAATTTGGTCATGATTTTGTTAGGATGATTTTTTTTTAAATAATATTTTATTTGTTAGATTGAATCTTAGAATATATAGTCTATCACAATTATCTTCATGAATTACACGCTTGCTTTTAAGAGCAAAAATTAAAATTTTATCAATTTTAATTTACAAACCTAACTTCTTTTATTTTTCTTTTGAAAAATCTTAATACATAAATTAAGAATAAAATTCATGAATAATAAACATTAATTATTTTTTTATATATAAAGCATGAATTCAACTTCAGATATCCTATAATATGATTCGAAATCAGGATCTTTTAAATACATGTATGAGGCTTTAACCACTTGCACTCTATGTTGGAGATAATTTTAGAATTTTAGTTATTCTCAAACATGTATACTATAAAGTATTAAAAAAATAATGAATTTCATTTTGCGGGGATATAAGAATTCAAACTAATACATATTTATATGAAATTATTTAGTTCATTATTTTGTAAGAAATGGAATTTTTTTTTTTTGCATTTTATAAATGATTTTCATGAGAAAAACAAAACAAAACTTTAAATACATTATCTAAGTGTGCAAATATATAGATACTAATATCATAATTGTTTGAAATAAAGCTACATACAACTTCATAACTGCTTGAAAAACATATATTTAATATAATATAAGTATAAATATACTAAAGCAAAGAAGTATATTTATAATTGTTACATTCATGTGGTATTTTCAATACATTTATGTTTTTGTTTTTTTTTTCGAAAAAAATGAAATAATCTTTTTTCTTTAAAAAAGAATTTAATCAATCTTTTAATTGAATTGACAAAAATACATTTTAGAATAAAATAAATTTAAAGTATAATTTTCCCAAACTCTAAACCCCCTCTCTCATCTCATGGCTTTTCTTTTTCGATCATAACTTATAAAAACAAATTAAATCTATATGTCTACATATTAAAAGAAAGTATTGTAACTGTTCTGCAAAAATTATATAAAAGACAAATGGATGTATTTATTTTAATTATAATAATATTTATTATTTTATACTCCCTCCGTCCCACTTCATTAGTCCCTCTTTCCTTATTCGTCCGTCCCATATATTAGTTCCCTTACCGAAAATAGAAAAAAATTAAGGAAATTTAACACTAAACATAATTATTTAAATCCTAATTTTTATTCCTAATCTACCCCCAACCCTAAAACAAACCCCCCCTCGCTCGTTCTCTCACATTCACAAAAAACCCTAAACACATCCCCACCTCATCCGCCGCTTGTTCTCTCTAATGCTGAAACCCTAAATCGATTCACCCCATCTGCCGCCGTCCTCTTTCGTTGTTCGTCCTCCGTCTCTCTATCCTTCCCTTATCTGCTGCTCGCTCTCTGTCCCTCTATCTTTCTCTCATCCGCTTCTCGTTTTCTTTCGCTGCTCGTCCTACCCGCGATGAAGAAATCGCTTGACAAATCGCCCCTTCCTTTGTTGCCCCCGTCCTCGATCGATGTTGCTGGTGCTGAAACCGTCTGGGGGGAGATGTTTGGTTAACCGACGAAGGCTTAAGCCTTGACTCCCTTATCCAAAACAGGACCTCCGACTTTGAGTCGCCCCTTAGCCTAATGTCTTCCCCAATCGAAGTTGTTGCCGCCGTCAAAGAGGATTCGTGGTTGGTCAACAAGACAGAGGATTCGCCCTTTGCCGACGTCCCTGACACGGAGGATCAAAAGCCGATTCTGAGCGGGCCTTACTCAATGGACATGGCGACTGTGGCGATTTCAGCGCATGAAGCTCGATTCCCTCTCGAATCGAAGTTGGAGGTGGTTCGGATGTTCTGGAAAATCCAATTTCCAGATATTCGGTGAACTCTTATCCTTGACACTTTTAATTATCGAGCATGTGACTGTGGCTATTTTTAATGTTCGAGCATGTGAAATTCTCCCTATTCATATGTTTATGGTTTTCTGAGAATGGATCTGGTTGGACTGTGCTATACAATAAGCATACCTATGCTATACAAAAAGCAAGTCATGGAATTGTTTTACAAAAAACTGAAGCATTGCTGATCACTATTTTTTTATAATGATTTTTTATAGTGTAGTGACAAGTTAATATTATCGATCCCACGGAGATTGTAATATCGAACACCTCATGTACTGAACCATTTGTTTTCAGTTTGTTGTCCAAGTAAACAGAATTTTAAAAGGGTTTTGGGATTTAAAACTAATTTTGCAAGAAGATTAAATTAAAGCAAGTAATTAAATAGGTTTTGAAAACTTCTTGAGAAAAGTTCAGATTCTAGGGCAAGTTCATGTCAAGGATAGCATGCAAGGGAATTTTATCGATCAATTTAAGATAAAGATTTGGTGGAACATCAGGAAAGTATTACAAATTCCAGGCTTTGGCAATTCATAAAGTAGATTATCAATTTCCTATATCCTCTCGGTCTCTAGGAAAATTAACAACTCCTCAAAACATCAGATTTATTCCTATGGATCTAATTCCTCTTTTCAGACATAATTAAAATCCATATTAAAAATTCTTAAATCCATTAATCAATTTTCACTTTGCAGTCTCAAATTAATTAATTATGAAAACCTAATTAAATGGCCAATTTAATCAGATTTGAAAAAGCACAAGAATTATTAAACCAATTAAAAATATTGATCGATTTAATCACCTAAACATGCATCCAAGACAATCACATAAGCCCTAGAATCTGAATAAGGATTTACCTACTCATATTCATGTTAAACATAATCATGAAAGGATAAAACCTGTAATAAAACTTCATAGAGAAAACAAGTCTTGATATTGCATCCAATCTTCAAAGGTTCGAGTCCAATCTCACCACAAAGCAAAAGCAATTCAAGAACAAGAAAAACTCTAGGGTTCAAGTCTCCAAAACAGCATGAATGTCCAAAATCGCCTAAGTAGAATAATATATACTAGGTTTAAATTGTCCCAATATGGAAATAAATTAAAAACAGCAACTTCCAATTTTTCCGACCCGAATTTCGATCGACACCACGCCCGTCGATCGAAATGGATGCTTCAAACTTGATCCTTCGCGTTGAACTCCCTGTCGGTCGACAAACTTTCTGTCGGTCGACAGGATCTCACACGGTCGATTTTCATCGTGTCGACCGCTCTGAACTTCCCTGAACTCTCGATTCTTCATGTGCCTCTGTTTCGATCGACACAATGTCTGTCGATCGACACAGAGGACTTCACCACACGGCTCTTTTTCTCACTTAGCCAATTTTTCCTCTAAACACCTGTATTTTTCAGCATGACAAGCAAATTAGGTACAAAAGTCATGCGATGCTCAGAATTCAAAGTAAACACATCCTAAATCTATCAAAACAACGAGAAAATCCATAGATAAGTGAACGAAATAGCGCACTTATCAATTGCCTATGCTTTCTAGCTGACTATTTGCATTTCCAAATCTTCAATCAACTTCTCTATCCCATTTGTCTGCCCTTCTTCAATTAAGTAGGATAGGCTGTCCTTAACCAATTCCATAGGCAATTCTAAGTTCCTTGGTAATTGATTAAGCAATATAAGAGCATCTTTCTTCATATGTGGCAGCTTGTAGCTGTTACAACCCTTAACCTTCAATATTTCCACTAAACAGGACTGTAGAGACAGAAAAACCTTGTTCAATGTCATAGGTTCTAGTGTGTTAAAGGATGTTATCACTGCATTAACTAGTTCATTTGCATCCTTGCATGCATGTTGTTGTTGTAGGCTCTGTATAGCCCTAAAAAACCCTAGATCATTCACATTGACATCTGGACTGTTTGGTGGTTGCTGCACCAATGAAATATGAAATCCATCTGAATCTGCATGTGCTCTAAAGTCTGAATCATAGTCATTGATATGGGGCCTTGCATTATCCTGTTGGATGTAAATAGTTTTACCTAACCATTCAGGCCACTTAGCCTTGATTGATGGTAAAATCTGAAAAAAAACATTAGAATCTGAAAATCAGCAGCACTCCTATTACAATCTGAAAAACTGAACAACAATCCTAACTTACATGCATAACAATTACTCCTATTACAATCTGAAAAACTGAACAACAATCCTAATTTACATGCATAAGTAGTACTCCTATTAGAATCTGAAAGTCAGAGAGGTTTTATGAGAATTAACTCATTTTTACATGCATAACAACAAAGAAATTCTACACTTGTTACTTTTTTTATCAAACAATCCTTTATCACTTGTTTTGTGATAGACTCTATGGGCTTTAACTCTATAGTTCCAGCTGACCTCTTTTTGTTGTTTCATTTTGCTTCAACCTCTTTAGTAAAAGGCCAAATTCATATTTTCCAATAAAAAAGAACACTCCCATTTTCTGAAAATATGGGGCGGCATACAGCACACATAAACATCACATTCGGAATGAATTTCTTGCTTTTACATGTCCTATGTGGGTCTGCCTCATTATGTGACATGTAGTATCTGTGGGTATTCTTTGTAAGATAAAACCACTTCTCATCTATGTGAATAACATTCTCCATAGGTTTAAACTTAAGAATGTTCAAAGCATTATCAAATTCTATGGCTTGCAAACTGAAATTCATCCTTAACAGTTTATTAGGAGCTGTCAAGTCTGGTTTTATAGCATTTGTGTGAGCTCTGATCAGTTTTTCCTTAGCCCATCTTCCCACAATTGATTTTGGAACATTAATGCTACTAGCAAGTGCTCTAATAGTACCTATTTTTTGATAATGTACCTCTTCAATTTTCTGTAAATTGAGCTCATATTTGGGTTGTCTTTCTCTTCCATATCTGTTGCTCACTGCTTTCATAACTTCACCTCTTGCTCTTTGATGTTTTGCAGATTCCCAGAGCCTTGAAACTGTCTTCCTACAACATTTGTATTGCATGGCAGCTTCCTTCATCTTCCCTTTTAGTGGCACACCCTCTTTGCTGTTAGCAAGGAGAAAATGCAGGATTTCTTGCTTTGTTTCTTTTGATAAATCTTTATGGAATCCCATTGTTTTTTGAGAATTTGGTTAGTAATGTATGTTTGTAGTTATGCTGCTGTATTTATAGTTTAGAGTTTGATTTCAAATTGTAATTTTGGCTCCTGTTTTTTTGCTCCAGATTGTTAACAGTTGCCTTGAATTTTTTGTGTTGAAAGTCAGGAATTTGGCTCCAGATTTTGGCTCCATTTTTGAAATTGTAATTGCATGAACAGTAATCAATAATTAAAACCCTTAATCCTGCTGTCCCTTGGTTATTGTGCCCAAAGTGTTGGGGACTAATCACAAGGGAAAAAGGGATTATTTGATTAATATAACAGAGATTATTGAACATGGGTACATCAGTTTCTAAACATGTACCATTCAACATATTTTTACAACCATTCAATAATATATAATCACATATATTCGTGGTCAATTTTTATATAATAATATATAAAATAATAAACTATTTTCATATATCCTTGATCACATTTTATATTTTCAATTGACACCAATTTTTATTTTTTTTCTTTATCTTATTTTAATTGGTATTTTTTATTGGGTGTTAAAAAAGATAAAATGTGGAATACATCAGTTTGAAAACATGTTAATTGAAAATCGTCCGCACATTGATTTGTTAATCATAAATCAATAAAAACTATTGATTTGAGTATATGGGTGATTTGTATTATTTCAAATGGGCGGTTTTTCTTTTTAACAAGAACAATTATGATTTTCGATGAATTATAATTTACTAAATAAACATGTATGTATATATATATATATATATATATATATATATATATTATACTAATGAATCAAGTACAATATTTAACTATTGGTTGAGTTAATAGATGACTAGGATTACTGTCGTGCAATGCACGAGTGAAATACTAGTATATATAAATAAAATGAAACAATAATTTATTTGTTGAAAATAACTGTTCCCACCTTTTTTTGTTAACTATTCTTTGCTTTAGTATATTTATAGATAGATATATAGATTATTTTATTTTCTTCTAAACTATTAATTGGTTTAAAAAAATTTCTTTTACAAAGTCGTTGATGTCCACTTATCCTATGTCGCGTTTCCTCTTTCGAAAAGCGCATCGGAGATCACTGGTTGAATTGCCTCAAGTTTTCCATTTGTTATTCACTGATCGACGCGACACCAAGTTCTTCATTTCAGGTGCATGAATCTTCCTAATTATTTGGCTTTACTGTGGATTTTGGTTTATCCTCTTCCAATCATAGAATATTTCATTTGATGAAAAGAAACCTGCGGTTTTTTAATCCGATTTTGTTTGCTTCAGCATGTTCCAACTCTCATTGTTTGTGTACTTTTAGATTCCGGCTATGGACTTTTTATAAAAATGTTTGTGCTAATAAATTTATGGGCGAATCCGCAGCATTCTTGTTTGATTTCTGTTTTTTTTTAAAATTTGTGGATGATTTGAGTTTTTTTTTTCCTTTTCGGATTAGCGAATTATAATTATACTTGGATGAACTCCAGATTTTATGTTAAGACTTGTAGAATTTGTAAGCGGTGATTTAATTTGAAGAAATTATGAGTTCAGAGATTTAAGTTATTTATGTGGGTGAAGAGAAAAGGGGGTGTATGCATTCTATCCAAATAGATTCCTAATTGAACCTGAAATCTTATTTTTCCTCTGGAGTTAGATTTTGGCTTTTGTTACAAACTCATAAAGTGTTTCCATTTTTCGATTGATTGGTTTCTAGGTGTAGATTACCTGCATTGTGGTGTGTTTGGTATTACTCATGTCAGTGCCTAAAGAGGATGGTGTGCCCTTGAGTTCTGAGGTAATTAATGACTCTATAATTCCTTAAAGGGTTGTTCAATTTTTGAGGATATTCATTATGGTTTTTTCAGCTCTCTGATTTTCAATTATTGCATAATCTAGTTCCAGACATTTTATTTCAGTTCGTCACCATTACTGTTTTGCCTGGACACTTGCAAAACTGCCTGCATTTTTGGTAGAACTGCCCTTTGAATGGGTTTGTTATAAACTCTGGCAACATCGTTTAGCAGATGCTTAGTTATTGTGGGCTTCATTTTGTACCCCTTCTTTAGTTCCTTGATTGCACAAGAATGAGGTGAACATTATTAGACTTTATTTTGAGGAACTTGATGATATTCACTTGTTACGGTTTTGATTTGCAGATCTTGTCAGACATTTTTCAAGAACTTGTTGATTGCATAATTGTTGATGTTGCATCAGAGTCGCACCGAATAGCTAGGCTAGGACTTGACCGTCATTTGGATGAAGAGGAAGAGGAGTTGAGGTTGTCTGCTGAGGCACGAGCTAGGCAATCTGACCCGAGCTATAGTGGTGAAGCCAATGGAAAATACGTTGTAGATATATTCGGGCAAACTCACCCTGCAATTGCTAATGAGATATTCGAGTGCATGAACTGCAGCAGATCTATTGTGGCTGGAAGATTTGCCCCTCACTTGGAGAAGTGTATGGGCAAGGTGATTTCCTTGAGACTCATAGCTTCAACGTACACTTAAATCGAGATTTAATCAAACTTAATCCGACAAATTCACTGCCATTTTCTTTTTAATATTGATTGGAAATCAAAATGTTGGCTGTTTAACTAACAGCAATGGTCTCAAAAGTTACATTCTTGATTACCCTGTGTTGCTGTTTGGCTGCAGGGGAGAAAGGCTCGCCTCAAGTCGACAAGAAGTGCAGCTGCTGCACAGAACCGGCACAGTCGAGGGAGCCCTCTTCCCAGCACGAACCGCTTAGCAAACGGAGGTTCCGGAAATGCAGGTCACGAGTATCCGAATGGAACATTGGAGGAATCATGATGAAGGCTACAGTTCAAGATCACTCAGAAACCTCTAGAGTGAGTGAGGGATAATATAATAAAACATTTTACTTTATAGTATAAATATGGTCTCATCATGCATTGCTTGCTGCGTTTAAAAGAATGTAGTGTAATACTTCGCGTGTGTTTGAGTGTGTTTTCCTTTTCTTTTTTTTTTTCTTTAATTTAACTAATGCAAATATAATGGGCATCTTGAATGTGCGTTATATCTCCTTGTTTTTTTTTTGTTTTTTTTCAATATTTATATATTTAAAAGGAAATGAAAGAGAGCTAAGAAGAGAGATTGTGTGTGTGAAAAATGGAATAAAATGATGCCTAATGAACAGCTCAAATATGGTTGATTGGTTGTTGGCTGCAAATTTAGAATCTAGATGATTTAATCCGGCACTATTTCTACTTTTAAAAACCGATAACGAAAAAAATATGTATATATGTTAAACAGTATAAATTTGTGAGAAATGTGTTTTTTGTAAGACATTGTGAGGCATTATGAATGAAATGTGTTTTGTATACTGATCAGAATCAATTTTACACTAAGCATATTTCAATTGGAATACATGTAAATGATGTATTTTATACATGTAAAAAAATGTATTTAAGTCTAGTAAATATATACTACCTTCATTTCATGCTAATTGTTCCCTTTTCTTTTCGGCATGAAAATTAAGGGATGTGAGTGTAGAATGAGTTGAGTAAAATTAATATTTTATTATTGAGTGCGAAAAAATTATTATTTTTAGAAATTGATCAATTCGGGTGGGACGCCCGATTTAACAAGTAGGTCAATTCTACCAAAATGGAGGGAATATTATTTAATAAAAATGTACATTTTGATCAGAATATACAGAATGTAAAATTCATTTTGAATAGAATGTTCATTCTGTTCTAAAGGTTTAATAAAATAAATGTATAACAGATGACCCACTCATAGTCTCATATTAACCAGAAAAAAAACTAAAAAATAAATCGGACAATTTGCACCGGAAAAGAACAGAATCGTCCTCAAAGAGGAAGGGCATGACTTGGGTTAAGTAGTAAAGATATAAAATAAAGAAGTATAAATTAAATATCATCATAGTATAAGTTTGCATGCTATATTTAAATTACTAAAGCATCTAAAAACTCATAAATGTGGCGAATATAATAAATTTCAAAGCTAAAACAGATTGGTTTTTAATGGGCCCTATTTCGTTTCTCCAGAAATGGGCTACTCCATCCAATTTCGATTGCAATTACTAATCTGCCCAATCTATTTTTTTTTAAATTTCATTTCATTTTATTTCCCAGGAGTTTTCTCTCTCTAGAACCGCGATAAACCCTACCCCCTTTCTAATCACATTTCGATTTATTTTGCTCGTCGATTTTGAAATTTGGGCGGATGCCGCGGTATTCATTAGTTCATCTCCATCTATGTGTCATTTGTTCTATAGATTGTCGGAGTATTGGTCTCGGCTGCTGATAATCTGTTTTTCGTTTTCTCTTTCTCATTGCAGATACTACTGTGATTATTGCGATACTTACTTGACTCATGATTCTGTAAGCTTTTCCTAAAACTCTCCATGTGTTTGTTTTCAATTGAATTCATTAATTGTATCTTGGTGATTAAATAATTGTTAGAAAGTGGCAGTCAATGAGAAAATCCATCATAAATGTGTTCCATATCTTGTTAAAGATATGATTTTGCTATGCAAAAATAACATGCTTAGTGTTGATTAGGACTTTATTGAGTTTATATGTCACGATGTGCACAGTGAGAAAAATCTCATATCTCTTTGCTTAAATTTTCAAGTGTTCCGGCCTGGTTGGTTGTCTGCATTATGGTTTTGTTACTGTAATTATTAGTTTCTGACATTCCCTTTGTTTTTCAGCCTTCTGTCAGAAAGCAGCATAATGCTGGTTATAAGCATAAGGTACATACCTCTTGATCTCGATGACAAAGTAGTAGAATACTGATTTTATATAATCATCTTGAGTTATTTATTTGTTTTCAAATTTTTCACTGGCAACCGATATATGTGGATGTCCAGGCAAACATAAGATCCTACTACCAAAAGTTTGAGGAACAACAAACACAGATTCTGATAGATCAGAGGATCAAGGAGCATCTTGGGCAGACAGTAGTGTACCAACAGATTGGTGCAGCTTATAACCAGCATCTTGCTGCTTTTCCCGGAGCAAGGCCACGCCTACCTGTCATGCCGCCTCCTATGTTGCCTGTTCCGGGAGCTCTACCCCCTCACATGATCCCTGGTATACGGCCTCCAGTACTGCCTATACCTGTTCCTGGTGCTCCTGGTAAACCAGTTACTCGAGCTATATACCTCTTTATTTTATGTTCTATTGTTAATCTGTTGTGCTCCAATAAGATAAATACCCAACAGAAATCCTGGTTGTCTGTTTTCTAGATAACAAATGTCTCTTTTGTTTATCTCATTCTGGATAAAGCTGGTTTACGCTTTTGTGATTCATGATGACAATGCTTTTTGTGTTCTTATTGATGCTGCATTTCATGTGGGACTAGAAAAGGGTACTTTGAGAACATTGATGAGCCGGGCAGATAACTGATTTCAGAAGTTCTTGAACTTTTTCCAATTCATTGTCTGAAAATAAAGAAGCATGTATTGATTGTCGTATGAGTGTAATGCTGTGGTTGCTATTAGGTTATCCAAATGCTCCAATGATGCCAATGCAGCCACCACCTGGTTCTTCTTTACCCCCACAAGCCAGTGGGGCTCCAGCTCCACCAAGTACAAGTACCCTGCCATCAGCTCCAGGAGGAGGCCAACCCCCCAGCTCTAGTGGTGCGCCACCCTCTTCTACACAAATGTACAATTTTAATCCCTCAGAAACTTCTGCGTCTACTGCAACTGCGAGTGGCTATTCTTATGACTATCCACAAACCTCTCAGACCAGTCATTAGTTTTCAAGCCAAGGTACGCTAATAGTCTTGATTAATATTTTGTGCATACATTCTTTTTCTCGTCAGTTTCAGTTTAAAGAAGACATCTTCGCATTATTTATGTTTAGCTCGAGAGCCAATTCATTCTGATCTGATGGACATTCAACCTCGATGCTCTCATTTTGTGTGCTGCAACGGGACCTGATGTATGTTCTATTTTTATTTTTTCGCAGGGTAGTTTTGAAAGAACGTACAGATTGTGCCGTGCACTGATTAGTACATTCGCGTGACTGTGAAAACTGCATGTTAGATCACTAGATAAGAATTGGTAATGAAATTTGTCATGATTTTTGTGGTCTTTAGTTACGTGCTTAGCGCTCTGTCCAAACTTCTAATGACTAAAGAGATGTTAAATTTACCATCCTTTGATGAGCTGGTTGCCTCTTTGATTGTTGTTGTATAACAAATGTAGAATTGATCAAAAACACTCCGGTTACATGTATTTGATGGTTCATTTTTCAATTTCAGATAACTATAGCAGATATCCTTAATTTACACAAATACAATTGTGACGAAAAACTTGGCAGATAAGGATAAAAACAGGATAATTCTTTGATCACTTTTCAAAGATAATAATACTAAAATAGGATATCATATTGCAAGTTGTGTATCTGAACTATCCTAGCTAGAATCATAGAGATATAAAAAAGGTGAAATCTGAAGCCACAACCTGCCATGAAAACTACCATTTGGATCCATCTCTATCGCCCAAGGAGATTAGGAGGCAGAGAAGCAGGGTCCAGTTCAAACAAGTTGTTGAAACCATTGATAGACACTGAAACAGAAGGAATTCTATGTGAAAACCTCAACACATCCTTTCCTTTGATCACTACCCAGTCCACTCCTTTTCCCACTTTTCGACCAAAAACACACCTACGCCCTTCCATCTTCTCCAACACCCCAACACTAACCCCAAACTCACTGTAATATTCAGACAAGATCTCCACAACCTCGTACTCAAATGCTCCAAACCTCAGTGGATTGCTGATGTCCCAGTCCTTGAATACGGCCCATGTTTCGCCTTTTCTCGGGTGTATCTGGTACATTGTCGCATCCGTTTTCCAGTTCACTAGATGTGAGAAAACTGCACGATCTTGGATCATCTCAGTGTGTCCACGCTTGAAGCTCCCAGAGCATGCCGGCAGGCCTTGGTACAGCCACTGCTTATCGTCGTCGTTGTTTGGGATTGGCTCCAGCCATGTGATCTGCATCTTGTCATCTTGTGAGATGCTGTTGATCAAAGCGTAGAATCTTGGCATGGCATCAAGTGTGTCGTATACAGCCCATATTTGGCCTTCACCAAAGCATGCCTTGCTCCTGTCTTTCTCGAAATCATTGAACTCTGCATCAGTGTATTCAAGAATCTTGGAATCTGGCTCTATCACCGGAGCATTTTGAAATTCAACATCCCTCTTCCCATCTTTATCTGCCTCCTTTGCTGCTGCAGTGCAAGATCCACTGTTTTTCGATCTTTTTGCATTCTTCACACCATCTTCAGCCAAATCTTTAGTTCTAGGTCTACCTCTACCCCTACCTCGACTAACATTAGGCTTATTTTCGCTGCTTGTCTGATCATTCATATCCAAATTCACCACGTTTTCATTGTTACTACTGCTCACCAATCCCTCAAAATTTATTGGCTCGTTCAACCTCGACCCTCTACCTCGAGTTCTGCATTTTCTTCCACCTCTACTACCATTACTCAATAATCCTTCGCTTGCCTCATTCAACTTCGACCCTCTTCCTCGACCTCTACTAACATTAGCCCGTTTCTCGCTGCTTGGCTCATCACTCTGATCCAAGCCCACCACATTAATCTTGCTTGCCTCGTTCAACTTGGATCCTCTGCCTCGACCACGACCACGACCTCGACCTCTACTGCCACTAGCCAGAGTTCCACTGCTTGGCTGATACCTCTGTTGCTCAAGTCCACGGCCATTCGCAGGCCCTCCACTTCCATGCAAACCAGCGCTACTCCTCTTCCCAATATGCTGCTGCTGACATTGTTGAACTTGATCATTCCCAAATCTTGAAATACCAAAACCCCAGTCCCCAACTGTTTGACCAGTCTGCTGCTGAGGCTTAAAACCATCTCCAACTCTCGCGAAAGCATTGCTCGAAACGTTATTCTGAATTCCTGAAAACCCAGGGTTCCACCAATTCCGTGTCATCGCCTTAGCCCTACGGATACTATCATACTCTCTCCGTTTCTCGCTATTCAATAGCACCAGCTTGGCCTCGGCCAGCAGCTGGTAGGCCTCCGCCGCTCCGGGAAACTTGTTCTTATCCGGGTGGAGGCCGAGAGCCATTCTGCCGCACCGGCTTTTGACCGCAGCCTCGTCGGACTCCGCCGCCACGTCGAGTATCTTGTACCAGTCCTTGCCGTATCCGTAGTCTGCGGCGGCAGCGCAATGCACCTCGCAAACCAGAATCATTCGCTTCATGTCTTCTTGAGTGGGACACAGCTTCTGCGCTTCCATGGCATATTTCAGAGCGCCGGCGAAGTCTTTCTCTCTCATCTTTTCGATGGCAGTCTCTCTACACTTGACGGACTTAGCCGTTTCGCACGACTCCATCGGAAAATCGGGAGAAGTCGAAGGAATTTGAAAACGAGAGGGTTTGTCGTTACCGATATAAATATAAATTTGATTTGCTTTAAATAATTTATTTAGTTTAGGCCCGAATAATATATTCATTCAATAATAAAGTCACATATATAGAACTCTCTAAAATTAGATATTTATATCTCTAAAATATCTTTTATAATCATTAGATTATAGTTGATATGGCACAATTCTAACCATTGTAAACTGTTATAAATAGGGATTGTATGCTAAGTTTGTAATTAATCAAAATTAAAAACATTCTCCCAATTCAAAATAATCTTCCTTTCCTAAACTTTTCATATTCTTTCCCTAATTTCTAAATACTTTTCCACCATCAACCTATCCAATTTCCACCAGTATATGCAATTGCATGCATATTTGTTGAAATAATCTTCGTTGAAATTGAGTTTTGATCATAATAATATATTAAAAAATATAAATGGATAACTACAAATTTTTTAATGCATATATATTAAGTTTATGGATATTTATGAATGAGTTGCTTAAGAAAATAAATATACACTTATTTATTAGGAAAATGAGATTTCTATCTAAATTTATGGATAGATTTGGAGATATATGTTCAATGTAAACAAATTTGAAGCAAATATTGGACAAAGGAAAACCTAGATTTGTTTTTAAATTATCAACGTATTCAAAATCTCACTAAATTGACTCAAAAGTGATAAAGAAAGAAAAAACTTCGTTATTTTAAATAAAATTATAGTAGTATTCAATAATATCTTGAGCACAACTTGTAACGTTTTAATTAAAAGTAATGATTAATTCTGGGCTACATCAAAACTCCACTTCACCAAAATAAATCTTTATTTGCAAAATATTGACATTTATATTTTGTATATAATATTACATTTATGCAATACAAATAATAGTATACTCTTATCTCGCTAATAAATAAATTATATTGTGGGCTAATAAATAAATTATATTGTGGATAGAATATCCAAAAAAAAAGCATATGATTAAAATTGCAAGATATAAACTTTACAATCACAACTTAAACAACCATAGAATATAAATTCCCTTCACCTCTACTCACACATCATGGTTGCATAAAAAATCGGATCAAAATGGATGATAATTCAATGTTTTAGAAAGTGATTGGCCAAGCTCTTCATTATAGATTTTAAACACATTTTGAACATACTTGATATAAAAAGTACTCCCTCCGTCCCATAACATTAGTCCTGTTTTCCTTTTTCGTCTGTCCCAAACATTAGTCATTTTTCCTAAAATGTAAAAGTAATACACACTCACTAATAAAATATTAATTTCTTCTATCTCTACTCGCATTGATATTTGTGCCGGAATGAAACAAGACTAATGTTATGGGACGGAGGGAGTAGTAAATAAACCTCAAACAGTACACATACACTTGTGTCTCCATTGTTTTGTTTTTACCTTTTTATTACAAAATAAAAGATGAAGAGAAACATTTTAACAATGTTATTTCTAGATCAAGTACAAATTGTTGAGACCACCACACATTGTACGAAACATTTATTAAGAAGACTCTTAACAACCAAACAGGAGTGCCTACTCAAATACTCAAATGACTCCAGCTAGATGATATTAATTCATAGAGAAATAGTGCTCAGGAATCTAGTGGGTTCGGATGTGTTCAGCCCTGGAGGCCAATGATACCTGCACATCATAGTCCAAGTTGCAACTTGTAAGTGGAAGGCGCATGCACTAAAAGAGAATGGCGATTCAAGAAATGCCAAAGGAAGAACACTCATTGAGTTTTGGTGATAGAAAACAGGTCTGTATTAAACTGTTTTATATTAAGATCAGATGTTAAGCTAGCTCTATATTAAGATGGAAATTCCTTGGCACTTTACTGGAGATGAAAATTGCTGGAGATTAGAGGAATTCGCATAGAAAGCATTTATGGAATTAGTGGGACCATAAAGAGAACCTCTCATCAATAACATGTTTCAGTAGCATTATAAAAGATATCCAAATATTTTCCTTACCACAAGCAATTCTTCCACCAGCATTTCCAGTGCTTTTGCTAAGTTCATGTCCACCTGAAGCAAAAAGAGGAAATAATAAGATGATGGCTAGCATCGAACATAAAGGAGTCCATGTCAACACCATGATAGCTTCAAAAAAAAGAGAGGGCCTCCTACATTATTTTTTGGCAGCACATATAATACTCGCATAAATAGAACAAACAATCAGGGAGAGAGATCTGAACAATCATACCCGTTACATATGAGACAAATCCACTTTGTATGATAAATTATTTTCAACATTAATTAATGCAAATCTAAATGTTACAGTTGACGGTAGTACATCATGCACCAAAAGCATTATATCATGATGAAAGATGAATTTCTTATTCCAATATGGGATATTTATAATGGTCTCGATGGCCTTTGAATTTAATGCCTAAAAAAACATCATAATTACCAACTAATAAGTGCAGAAAATAGAGGAGACTCACCCCTTCCAAGATCATCAGGATCTGCATGGACAACTACAGCTCTTCCAACAATGGAATGTGGTCCTGACAGTGGTATCTGCAAATATTCCAAAATCAAGCCATAAATGATAAAACTACTAAGCAATTCCAGGATATGGATGAAAAGAAAATTGACCTGCTTGTCAACAATGGTGAAAGTAGCAGTACCTGAAGCATTTAACACCAGAATAAACATATTTTAGAACACTAGATAATTACAGTACGTTGCACTCAAGGTAAAAAAGAATACTCAATTAAAAAAATGTTCTGTCATGAAACAAGAGAAAGTAAAATGTACTGGTCAATTTTTTGGCATGAAGTATTATGCATAACATCAAAATCAATAATGCTTTATAAGAAATGTATAGAAACTCGGAGCACAGAGCAAAACAATTGTTCTTCTGACAAGAATATGATCTCATGCTCAAAACTCTATAAAATGCAGATTATCCTTCGAAAGAGGACTAAACATAAATTGCCTCATAAGTGAAGCTAAAGAACTTACGTACTTTTACAGTTAGCCACAAAGTATAAGGTATAAATTCAAGTTAAATGTTAGTCCTTAGATGAAACATTTTCAGACTAGAAAATGTATTTACCATCTTCTCCAGCTGTGATGTTGCCAAGATCACCAGCATGTCGAACCTCATCATCAGGAGCACCATGCTCTTTGCCATTGGGATTGAAATGGGGGCCTGCGGATTGAAAAAAGCAGTAATACAAATATCAACGTTTCAATTGTCCATTAATTGAAATAACCACAATACAAATATCACCGTTTCAGTACCAAACGGTAGCCTGCATCAATACAGGCAACAAATAATTCACACATGTATTAGAGCAAGAATTTTTTATTTTTTTTTTATAAAAAAAAGTAAGATAAATTACCAGTTGACATGCAACCATTGGTGGTGTCACCAAGGGCATGCACGTGAAACCCATGGAGTCCAGGTTTAAGGCCAGACACATTTCCAGTTACAGTTGTGGGGCCTGCAGCATGAACAAAAGAAACTATAGCAAAAGCATCTGAGTGAAAATTTGTAAACAGTGACATACTAAGATAATCATGTGATGAAAATGGTAGTTACCATCTCCTTCCTGTGTGAAGAAAATGGAGCCCTTGACACCCTCACTACTGCTGAGCACTGCGACAGCCTTCGCCATGGTTTTGTGTGTTCTAGAAAATCAGCAACGACACATCAAGAATTGTAATGCAGCAAGTGAATATAGTAAAACATCCAAACTTTCCATGTGTATACAGGTATAAAATACTCAGACAAGAATTTAACTGAATAGCAAAAATTTAGAGCGGCTTATATCAAATTCAAGTAGTGCACAAACATTAATAAGATCCAACTCATAATTGAAAGAACAGTGCACTACCAAAAACAACAGTAGGTCATAAAAATTTTTGGGCAGTTGGGCATGATCTAGAAGCTATCAATTAAAGTTTACAAAATACGATAGCACGACATAATTCATTTCAGCCCTTGTTCGGAAATCCCGAAAACAAACAACTAGAATTCCACAGGACGCTCAGCACACACGATGGCAACTGCGCCTCCCAACGTGAAGACAAATGAAAAAGGAATAAAATAATTGTAAAATTCAACAAAAACCCATTTTCAATTCCGAGAATATACCATAAAAACTCAGGCCATCGTTATAGAATCGACTCATAACTCAAAGCCAGAGACATAAATACAGATAATCAACAAAATGAATTAAGTTATCATGTATATGGTCTCAACAGACAGCATGAAGATCAGCTGAAGCAAACCCAGTCATAAAAAGAAACTAAAACATCAGATTATCACACCAAACAACAAATAATTAGAGGAAAAAAATATTTCCCTGCCATGAATGGGACAAATGTATACATATAGTTGTTTTCATCACCCGATTCAAATGGATTTTCTTTATTACCTCAGATCGCCCCTGCTTGAAAGTGAGAAGCGAAAATAGCAATTCCAGTAGGGAAAATGCTCCAAAAAACAAATGAAGGGTCTGTGATGGGAGTAGGGGTTTTAAGTTAATTTCAGTGGTGTCGAACCATCGAGTAAATTCCATCAATTTTTCTTTTTTCTTTTTTTTTTAAAAATAATGTTCAACATTATTTTATTATTTATATTTATTTTTATAATGACGTTTGGAAGCTACTAGTGTCTAGAAGAGCAAGAGTTCCTCTGTCCCATTTTTTGTGTTCCACTCCTTGTTCCATTATTAAAATTATTGATTTTTATTTAATATTTTTTTATAATCTTAATTTAATATGATTTGAATTAATTTTATAAGTTCAACTATAGGGTTCATCCCACCCAATTAGGGTATATAATATTTTTTAGTAATTATTTTTCAATTTTTGATTAAAATTTGATTATTAAAATTAATTAATTTATAACTATAATCTGTGTTCTTATAAAATTTTAATTTTTATTCTTATAAATCAATTAGATTATATTATATTATACTTGATTTTTATTTTTGTAAAAATATAATTTAAAATTAATAATCGAGCTAATGGAACACCAAGTAGAACACCAATATGGAACAGAGGATTTGAAGCCGTCTAGAAGTACGCGACGGCTTAAATGCTCACAATCGGTGATCGGTCCCACCGATACAACAATTACACGATACTTTTTCTACTTAATTTTATTATAGCTTTACACCTGTGCATGCATTGCAGATTAAAATATGTTTATATATATTTTATAATTCCCATTTTATTAGTCCCACTTTTCTTTGTCCCATTTATTAATCCAATTTTCTAAAATAATAACTTTTTTCACACTCATCAATAAATTAATCATTTCACTACATTCACATACATTGATTTTTGTGCCTTTTCAGTGACTAATAATAAGGGACAGAGAGAGTATTAAAATATAATTAATAAAATTATAATATATATATATATTTTATTAAAATTGTTTAAAAATAATTTTAATTCATTTATCAATATTATTATTCTATAAATATTTTCTATATTTTATAAGGAAGTTTCGGGATGATATACCAAACTTTTTCAACCATATTGAATTTTACGGCATGTAATACTATTACCATACCGAAGTTTTCAATATACCTTTGTTGAGGTTCGATTTGAATACGGATCGGAGCCCCGAGAACTGGAATATAATATAATATGAAAACTATTACAGGGATAAGAAGAACTAGAATGGTTTATGCAGGCGTACAAGAAATGCTAGCGACTAAACTATTGATTGCTATAAGTGTTGAAGCAAAGAGTTGATATAAGTGTGGTGTAGAAGGCTCAGCACTAGCGTTCTTAACAGTCGTCCCCCCTTTTTCCCTGATTTGGTGAAGTATTTATAGGATATCTTGTAGCCCTAGGGTTTCCGCGCCGTCTTCAACCACCTAGAGTCGAGCCCGCAATTATCGGGGTGGTTGGCTGGTAGTGGGGCCTGACAGTTACGAATCCTCCCCGTGGCAGCCGTTGGTCCACCCGTTGAGATGTTTAAGGGATCGAGCTCCCTTATTTGTTGAAATCGAACTAGATCGGTCTGCGGGAGGAACTGACCGGACTCCTTTCGGTGCTATGCGAGCTACTCCCGTCGTTCGAACTGCTCCTTGCTTGATCCTATTCAGCTTGAACCGGATGCTTTTCCTGTTGTTGGGTCGATAACAGGCTTGGCCTGCGGTTAGGATCCTGCCCATTACTTTTATCGGGTCGGATCAGGTCCGGACCTCCAACAACCTTAGTTTGGTATACCAAATTTTTAGTATGGTTATGATATGACATAATTTATATAATATTATCGTACCATTATTTTAGTATGTCAGTATCGTACAAGTTTTTTTTATATCCTATGATATTTTCGATTCTTTCTCTAATATTTATTTAAAAAATATGTTTATATCAATAATACTATTTAAGTAAAAAAGGAATATAAGAATAGATGTTCAATATTTTGATAATTCGGTTTTTTCTCATCCCTTATAATTCATATCTAAAATATATTTAAATATTTTAAAAACATAAAAATACAAACACAAAGAATACAAAAATAGATGTTCGATTTTTAAAATTAACTCATAATACATTATATTAGTATTGTTGAAGTTCGATTTGTGATGAGATAGGGACCTTCGGAACTGGTCGCAATTCGAATAGAATATGACCAAAAAAATGAAAGTAAAGATGATATATTTTTAAATGCGAGTGAGCTGAAAACGTAGAGTTATGAATACAAGTGTATATAGCAAAATTCATACATCAAAATGAGCTATTGATCCTCCTTTTATAGACCAAGGAGGACCGTTACAACCTGATAACTCTCATAAAGAGTTATCTTTTGGTCTCTTTTTATGAACTTTAGATGTTGTTTTGAATAAGATGCTTAGTAATCAAAATCCTTTTTGCTTGTTTATGTTTATTTGTAAATAGGAAATGGTATTTTAAATTATGCAAGTATTGATAAGTTTCTGCAAGCTTTAGGTGAAGTTTTGACCAGGTTCGGAATGCTAGAGCCTACCTGTCACATGCTGATGAAAGACATGCTTGAGAATAGGAGATGCATGAACAGAAGGTTGAAGACTTTCTCTCTCCGGGACCATTTGGGGACAAGGATAAAGGTCCTTTTTGATCTTGTCTGCTGGGAGGACAGGTGGCACAAAAGGAAGCTGATCCCTTGTCTGGATGAAACAGTGACACCTTAACACGTGGAAGCATCCAGGGGAGAGAGAGGAGATCAACGGCTGTGGGAAAGAAAATGAGAAAATATCAACAAAAAAGGGAGAATCAGTTGAGAGAGCGGATAACACTCGTGGGAGATACGCACGCATAGAAAAAGTTACCGGCGATCGGAGAGTCAGCTTGGAGAGGAAGTTACCGGCATAGAAGGGATCATCATCTATAGTTTGTTTTAGATTTTTAAGTTATATTTTGATGATGAATGGTCTCGTGCTTTATTTCCTTTATTTTCAAGTATGAGCTAACTCTATTTAACACTTGGGTTGTGGAACAAAGCATCATTTGCTTGAATATATGTTAGAATCGAGTTTCGCATGACTGAACTTATCTTTGATCCTGTTTTCAATCGTTTCTTGAGCACGACAGTGGATAGAAACCCATCACTTATGGAGACCGAAAGGTGAAATAGGCCGAAGGGATCTTAGATAATTGTGTTAATTTCATAGACATATGAGATGGCACAACTTAACTGAGCTTAGTTTGATAACTTCATCATCCAATCACTGAGAGATGCATAGACATATGAATCCTGGTGAGAGGGTGTAGATCTAGTAGAACGACAGTTTGCTAGGCAGGTTTAGAAAAAGTTCTAAGGTTCAGGAGAATGCGAGACATGAACTCTAGCATATAGGATAGCAATGGTGAATTGTATTCCATAACCTGAGTGTGCTTTCTAGTATTTGTGAATCCATCTATAACATTTATGCTCATTTTGTGGAACGAAGAAGTATTATTGATCTTAGCTTTAGCTGGAATTATAGTTTATGCGTATTTGTGTTTTGATTAGAATTAAGACAAAGACATTCCCCTCAAACTGCAAACAATTCATAGTGCACGATTTAGAAACCCACTCCCTTGGTACAAAGAAGTATTATTGATCTTAGCTTTAGCTGGAATTATAGTTTATGTGTATTTGTGTTTTGATTAGAATTAAGACAAAGACATTCCCCTCAAATTGCAAACAATTCATAGTGCACGATTTAGAAACCCACTCCCTTGGTACGATATTTGGTCTCACTTAACTATATTACTTGTGGCCTGTGTATACTTGAACATTAGTCCTGTAGTAACACTATAGAACACAACACAACCCTAGTTGCTTTTGCGGGCGGTTCCGATATTTGAGGCGGACCGTTGATGAAGGTCGTTGAGCTTTCCTCGGGATCCATGAGCTAGGGTTTCCGCTTTGCGGCAGGTCCTATCTATTGGCGGTGTGAGGCATCCAGGGGTGGTTCCGACTTTTAGGGCTGTTGGCGTGCGGTCTTTCAACCTCCTTCTGAATCTTGCGCCCCTATGGATTTGTATTTGCTGTCTCTTTGGTAGGTCGTGCACGGGCGATGGAGCTTCGCGTTCAGTCCTCAAGGTGGCAGCTCCGAGGCTAAGGAGGTCGTGTTGCTGCCTAGGAGGTAAACCACGCCGGTGGTTGGTTGGGCGTAACCCCGAGAGTTAGATCTGACGGGCCATGAGGAGCTCGTTAAGTGGACTCCTTTTGGGTTGTTACCGTCGTTATCAGGCTTGGGCCTGATTCTTACAACCCAATCGTTTTTGGGCCCAACAATAGCCCCTTCGGGCATGGGGTTGAGTGTGCTAGGGAAACCTCAAGGTCGAACAGTTGGGTCTCGCCCACCATACGCAAGTGCTCAAAGCGCGGAAGTTCCGAGCTCCTCGTGAGGAGGCATCGGGAGTCCTGGAGGGATCCCCATAAAGACCCTATCTCCTTTGGAGGGTCGGTCTCCCCGTGGGTAAGTTTGATGGGTGTAGGGCCCTATTTGTAGGTTCCTACACGGGATTGCAAGTAGCTCAGTGGAGTTACTTTGCGGGCTCGAATCGTGGGTCCGGAACCACGAGAAAGGGGGGGACATCCCATAAGATGTCCCGCTTTATGGGAGCTAGGCTTTCATGTACAACGCTTTGTGCGTCCCCGTGGGGAACTCATGCGTGGTAGTTCTAGGATTGTAATGAGTTACCTTATGGGTGTTGGAATTGTATACTGAAAGCATATATGATTAAGTGTTTTGTACACTGGTCTTCATATATGTGTTGCTACAACAATGCTCGTTGTATGATGAAACAAACATACAATGAACCATAATATCCTATTATCTCGCCTATAGGGATGTCCATATGGTGTGTAGGAGATCACAAAGGATCATATGAGTCGTTTGACCTAGCGAGATATAAACAGTATCACAGCTAAGACAGTCCCTGGATAGGCTGTCGGTCAAAGCTGCGGCACATCGGTTCATAAGTGGGCTTATCCTAGCTACTTGATGTGTCGGTACATGTGTAAGGTTTTTTCGTGAACCGAATCACCAAAACCAAACTGAACCGGATCGATTTATGGATATTGGACATAATTCAAATTCACAAAACCCTAGCATGCTCCTATGAATTTAATAACCAGTATTGTGGATTGAGGGATTACCGTTATTCCGTCGAATCTGTACCGATCTTTTGCGTTTGAATTCCAAATTTCAATTCAACCACGCAATTCGATATTATCTGCGGAAGTAGAAATTAGCAATCTAATTTCTAGATAAATTCGAAAATAAGAAAGAAGAAGAGAAGAAAATCTTGTTCTCCAGATCAGATCTTCAGGGCTGTGTCCCAATGTTGTTCAGATCTACTACTGGTGAGGACTCTGAGTAGGACAAGAATCGAAATTCTCCTCCTCTCTTCTCCAAAAACGGCGCCTCTCTCTCTCTCTAGGTTTAGTGTGTTTCAACTGTCTTACAACTTATGAGAGAGAGCTGTCTATTTATAGACCTAGGGTTGTAAACCCTAATGGGCCTTTTTGGGCTCAATTCAGCATATTTAATTTGGGCCAGTCTTGGGACCTAATGCAAATAATAAAGTGGGCCTATAAATTAATTAATTCCCATGTCCACAACCCAGGACACAATTAATTAATTAATATTAATTCTTTTTCACCACAAAATTAATACTGACCTACCCCTTTATTACCACGTTATGAGAACGAGCTGCATTAATTGAGAATCCCCATATTTAAGGTTACCGGACATCCATTAATTAATCGGAGCCTCTGACAAGCTCTAACTACAATTAATTAATATCTTATAATTCCTGAGTAGTACCTGTTGGGAAATCTGTCAAAGGTTTCCTTTCCCAGTAGCTTAATTGTT
>JAPKLW010001294.1:0-19740 GCA_026898455.1 Plectranthus barbatus
ATCATGGTGGAGGTAGCAAAGAAGCCCAAGATCTGGAGAGGGAGATTGCATTTGCAGCTCATGCGGCTGAAGATGTGATTGAATCTCACATTGTGGAGCAGATCCATGCAGGAACAAGCGAAACAAGTCTCAGTTGCTCGCTCGATCTGCAACAGAAAACTCAAGACATGGATGCTGTCTTGAAAAAGGCTAATGAGTTTAAAGGGAACCAGGAAGCGGGAGAGGATCGACCCACACCTGTCATTGTGGAGCTCGGAGATACAGCTATGGTGGGTCTTGATGCCGAGTTGGAACAGCGTCTGCACCAGCTTACTTTTGAGCACCCATCCAATCTGTACACCATCTCAATCGTTGGGATGGGTGGTATGGGTAAGACAACTCTTGCCAAAAATATTTACAAAAATCAACTCATCATAGAGAATTTTGAATTTCGTGCTTGGGCTACTATATCTCAGCAACATAATGCCAAAGAAATTCTTTCACAGCTTCTTTATGGTCTAGGAAAATCCAGCAATGAATCTGTACATGACTTAGGACTACAGTTGCATAAGAAGTTATCAGGTAGAAAATATTTGCTTATGTTAGATGACATATGGAATATTAGAGCTTGGGATGAAGTGAGACGTTTCTTTCCTAATAACAAAAATGGAAGTCGGGTTGTTCTAACTACTAGGCTCTCGAATGTGGCTAAGGATTGTGGCTCTTCTCCCTTTATGATGAAATTCTTAGATGATGACAACAGTAAAAGATTATTTTGGCAAAAGGCTTTCAAAAGTGAAGTTTGTCCTCCCCAACTAAGGGGAGTGGGAAAGGAAATTGTTAAATTATGCAAAGGATTAGCCTTGTCCATTGTTGTGATGGGAGGGCTTCTTTTGAATTCACCTAAGACTGTAGAATACTGGAATGGTGTTGTGAGAGATATAAAATCAATTCCAGATTCAAGAGAGAAACAAGAAAACTTAGATGTATTGTCTTTGAGTTACAACCACTTGCCTCCTCATCTAAAGCCATGTTTCCTTTATATGGGAGTGTTTCAAGAGGATTCCCAAATTCGTGTCTCAAAGGTCGTCAGACTTTGGATTGCTGAGGGGTTTATAAAAGCGAATGGATCCCGGGATTTAGAAGAGATTGGAGAGGGCTATATAAAGGATCTGATAGAGAGAAATCTGTTGTTGGTTGGTCAGCTGCGCAAGAATAGTAAGATTGGATCTTGTGGTATTCACGACCTCCTGAGGGACCTGTGCATAAAAATAGGTGAGCAACAAGAGTTTATTCATGTGAGTGAGGACTACAGCATACGGGGTAGTTGGCGTCGCCTCATATGTAGGAAAAGGAACCGTATAGAAGGCCGAATCCCACTCGTGCGCTGTATCATGACAACATATACAGAGGAGCGTCTGATTAGACAAGAATTGCTTAGAGTCTTGGATTATGGAGGCAGTGAAGACTCATCTACTGAAGTAATATATGGGCATGTAAACTTGCGCTACCTTGCTTACAACAATCAATGGACACCGACTGCGTGGAAGCTACCTAGTTCAGTATCACTTTTGTGGAATCTGCAAACTTTTATAATGAAAGGAGATTGGTACTTTCCGGTGGTTGTTGCACCCACAGAAATGTGGAAGATGCAACAGCTTAGACACGTGGATTGTCATAAGATTCATCTTCCTCGCTGCAATGAGATGATGAATTTGGAAAACCTGCGGACACTCAAAACAACAGTGAATGTGAGTTTGAGTGATGAGGTATGTAAGAGCATCCCCAATATCAAGAAATTACATCTACTTTATAATCGTGAGATGTACGGATATGATGATGGCTTCGGTGAGCATCTGTGCAATAATCTCCATCGCTTGGAGAAACTTGAATCACTCAACTTGAGTTTCATGAGTAGGAGATGGCCATATCTGGATACTGAGCTGAATAAGAAACTCTCATACCCCAAGTACCTGAACAAGTTGTGCTTGAGAAACTGTGTACTTGAGTGGGAAGATCTGAGAGTGATGGGTTCATTGCCTCAACTGCAAGTTCTCGTGTTGGAATCCAATTCTGTCCATGGAAGAGAGTGGAGTCCTGTTGATGGCCAATTTCTACACCTCAAGTTCTTGAAAATCGAAAATAGCAGCCTCGTGCATTGGAATGCAGACAACTTCCATTTCCCAGTTCTAGAGAAGATTGTTCTCTACGATATGCACCACTTAGAAGAGATTCCAGAGGGAATTGCTGACATTCCAACACTGCAACTCATTCATGTCAAAAACTGCAGCATCTCGGCCGCCATTTCAGCAGTGAAAATAAAGCAAGTTCAGCTCGACAATGGGAGTGATTGCCTTCAAATTCAAGTCCGTTGTTCAACCAAATCATGGGTGAAGGATTTCAAGGAAATGGTGGATTCGGAGGGGCTCTCCATCAGTAACATTCAATTGGAATTGATATGATTTTTTGTTGTTTGTATGAATTCAGATTCTTGTTTTCCAATAGCTTTTTATTTATTTTCATATTTTCTCAGCCACTTTAACTTTTCAAAACAGTCAAATATTTAAGATATGCATTTTTTTCATCAACTCTACTCTAACTATTTACGACCCAAAATATTAACAGAATTTTGAATCTAACATCAAACATAGAAGTACGGCGGACTAGGGGTGTTAATTTTTAATCCGATTCGATAATCCGACACGAATTCGCACGATAATAATGGATACGGATTGAGGCTTATCGAATAAGGATCCTTATCGGATCGACACGATAAGGACACGGAAATTTCGGATCAGATTCGAATTGGATACGGATCGGATACGGATATCCGCTAATAAATTAATAAAAATTATTTATTTTTTAAATATAATAATTAATTAATTGCTTTTGATATATTAGTTTAGATTTAGAGTTCTTTCAAAAATTCAAATATCTTAGTTCTTCATTGTCCGTGTCCCATTTTTTTTAATTCACCACAAAAAAATGTATTTATTTATCTATTCATTATATTTTGTAATATTTATTTTCTTCTAGTATCAAGATTTAATAACTTTCATTTCTTTTATTTTTTTCTCAACTCTAAGTTTTCAATTAATTTGTATCAACCGATTAACTAACTGGTGAGATACTTAATTTAAATGTTGATGAAAGTATTGTAGATTCATCGGAATACTCATTCATTGTTTCAACTCTTGCAATTTTACCATAATATATGAAAGATATTTATTATAATTTATTTTATTTGTTATAAATTTTAAAATTTTAATTAATATTTCTCTCCGTCAAAATTGTAAGTGGAATATTGACGACTAAGGTGAATGATTGATCAATATTTAAAAATCAGTAAGTTTGACCAATAGTATTTGAATTTAAGATTTATCTATGTATATTGGAATATTTGATTGAGGATTTTAGTTTTAAATGAAGTTGCAGTTTTATTTATTTATCCAACACAAGATTTGAACAATCAAATATAAATATTTTATATTATCTTATCAAATTTTTATTTGATTATAATTGTGTTTATTGAAATGGATTCTTATTGAATTAATTCAATTTGGATTCTTATCGGATCTTTATCGGATCGGATCCATAACGGATCATTTGGATTGGATACTTATCGAATCCTTAATGGATACGGATCAGATTCGTGCGGATACGGATTTTAGCTTAACGGATTGGATACGGATACGGATTTTGATTTTTCTTAACGGATCAGATACAAATTTGACCTTAACGGATCGGGTCGATAACGGGTTGACACGATAAGGATCCAATCCGCACGAATTGCCACCCCTACGGCGGACTAAATTCGAAGGCACGTGCGAATAAAAAAATGGTGCATTTTTTTTTATAGTTATAAATAATAGTACTAATAAGACATAATATAAATGTAGAATTATGTACGAGAGATAACTCTTTTCATTAAGAAAATATATGTGCACACAAATTATACAAGCGAATGATACATATATATAGGAAGGAAAACCCTAGAATCCTAACCCTAGAAGGAAAAGAAAATATATCTATATCTTCACACCATATCTCTAATATATATCTCTAATATATCTAGAAGATATGATCATATCAACCTAAATATTCATATCTCAACACTCCCCTTCAAGTTGGAAGGTGTAGGTTACGAACTCCTAACTTGCACACTAAATAACGAAGATGGTCAGCTCCAAGTGGCTTTGTGAATATGTCGGCAACTTGCTCCGAAGAAGATATCTCAGACGGCTCAATGTCCTTCGACTCAACTCTCTCCGTACAAAATAACAATCCATTTCGACATGCTTTGTCCTCTCATGGAATACTGGATTTCTGGCAATATGCCGAGCAGCCTGATTGTCTCAATACAACCTAGTCGGACGCGGCTGTAGTGCATCCAAATCTTTTAATAACCACCGGAGCCAAACTATTTCACTTACCGCACTTGTCATCGCACGATACTCGGCTTCAGCTGAAGAGCGTGAGACCACATTTTGTCGCTTGCTGCGCCACGAGATTGGAGCTCCTCCAAGTTTGATGGCATATCCACCACAAGACCGTCTTGTCTCAGCGCAACTACCCCAGTCAGAATCACAATATGCTTCTAATAACAACCCCCCATCAGCTAGTAGGAAAATAACTTGCCCAATGGTTCCTTTTATATACCTCAAGACTCGCATGGCTGCATCCATATGGACCTGCTTTGGCGTCGATAGGAACTGGCTTAGCATACTCACTGCATATTGAATATCCGGCCTTGTAATAGCAAGATAAAGAAGACGTCCAATGAGACGTCAAAACTGTTGTTCATCAGCTGCAGGGCTGTCATCCCCTTGATCTAACTTAAGTTTTTGCTCCATCGGCATACCACTCGGCTTGCAACCCTCCATCCACGTATCTCGTAGAATATCCATAACATACTTACGTTGGCTTAGGACGATTCCATCCCTCGTACGAGCCACCTCTATTCCCAAAAAAATATTTTAGTGGACCAAGATCTTTTATGCTGAATCTTTTATCTAGAAAGTCTTTCACTTCTTGGATCTTCTGTGCATTATTCCCTGCTAGGAGGACGTCATCTACGTAGATGAGGGCTGCGACGAAAACTTCTCCCCTTTTGAAGATAAAAAGTGAGTGATCCGCATGTGATTGTCTGAAGCCAATGTCAATGAGAGCTCCTGTAAATTTTTCATACCAACTTCTTGAAGCTTGTTTTAAGCCATACAAAGATTTTCGGAGCTTGCATACTCTTGTTTCTCCTTTCTTGGCAAAACCCTGCGGCAACTTCATATAAACCATGAGATCGCCATGCAAGAAAGTGTTGTTTACATCCAGCTGGTGTATTATCGAGCCTTTCTTTACTCCAACTGTAACCAAACATCTCATGGTGACTAGTTTGGCAACAGGTGCAAAAGTTTCGTGAAAATCCACTCCTAGTATTTGTGTGAAACCTCTAGCTACCAGACGTGCCTTGTATCTCTCGATCTGTCCCGTAGGTTTATACTTCACCTTGTATACCCATTTGGAGTCAATGGTGGACTTTCCTGGTGGCAATTCTACCAATTCCCATGTTCCATTCTCCTCTAGGGCTTGTATCTCCTTCTTCATTGCCTCCCTCCACTCGCCAATTTTCACGGCTTGAGAGAAGCTTTGTGGTTCAGCGTGCGTGTCGATCGAGGCTAAGAAACACTTGTGAGCTGCAGAGAACTTTTCATAAGCAATAAAATTGGTTATAGGATGTACCGTCAAAGTTCCTGAGTTGGAGGCGGGTTGAGTGTGGTCTATGGAGTGTGGTAGATAGACGATGTATTCTTTCAAATGTGTTGGTGCTCGCCTGATCCTCTCACTTACACGTCTATCATCACCGTGACTCTGTGTGTTCTCAGCTGTATCTTGGGTTATTGCCTCTCTTGTATTCTCAGTATTTACGTCACCTTCCTGGATGTCGACAACTTCATGAAACTGCCTTGCGCTAGAGTCTCTCTTCTCTCTCTGAACAACACCATAAGGGAAGACATCTTCAACAAATTTTACATCACGTGAGACACTAATCTTGCGGCTTGACAGATCATAAACTCTATATCCTTTTTTGCCCTGAGGGTACCCAATGAACATCGACATTCTCCCCCTTTCTGCAAATTTGTCATGTTCTCTGCCTGTGTTCTTCGCATAGACCAAACAACCTAATACTCTTAAGTGTTCATAGCTCGGCTTCTTCCCAAACAACACTTCATACGAAGTTTTATTTTGGAGTAATTTTGTCGGAAGTCGGTTGATTAGATATACTGCCGTGAGCACACATTCGCCCCAAAAATGTATAGGCAAGTTGGTCTGGAAACGCAAGGCTCTCGCAACCTCCAAAATATGCCTATGCTTCCTCTCTACCACTCCGTTTTGTTGGGGTGTGTTAACACAAGAAGTTTCAAGCAGGATCCCATTTTCACCATAAAACTCCATCATCTCATTGAATTGGGATTCTCCTCCATTGTCACTCCTAATTCGTTTAACGGACCTTCCAAACTGCATTTTAACCATGTTACAAAATAACTTTAGATATGTAGTTGTTTCTGATTTGAACTTCATCAAATAAACCAATACTCCTCTACTAAAGTCATCCACAATCGTGAGAAAATAATGAGCTCCTGTAAGTGAAGCAATTTTATATCCTCCCCATATATCACAATGTATCAAATCAAAACATTCTCGTGTTCGAATGGAACTAACAGAAAAAGGTACTCTAGACTGTTTAGCTCTAATACAGGAATCACAAGCATCGTTACCAACTTCACAAATCGCTTTTAGCTTATCCATTGAGGCATGCCCCAACCTTCTATGCCACGTGTCTGGATCAGTAACGCAAGAGAAAGCTCGTCGATCTTTGTTGAAGGGTTCGAGACGGTACAGACCACCACACTCCTTACCCGCACCAATCAGTTTCTTCGAGGCTAAGTCCTGCATAACACAACCATTAGCAAAGAATATTAGGGCACAATTATGCTCTTTCGTCAACCGGCTAACTGAAAGCAAGTTGCACTGGAAACTTGGGACGTGAAGAACGTGGTCTATGTCTAAACCATTTGGTAGTCTAGTCTTTCCAATTGCCGTGACTGTCGACTTGTTTCCATTCGGTGTTTTAACGGGAATGTTACTGTCGGCACTCGTGATACGTTCGAGTAGTTTTCCCTCATGGATGATATGTTCAGTCGATCCAGAATCAATGATCCAAGAACTTTGAGTTTCAGGATTATTACCTGCCATATGCACAACAATATTCGAGGTGGAGGTGGAGGTATTACTGTTCAAAAAGTTCTTCAGTTGATTCAGTTCTGGAGAAAAACTCTGCAGCATGTTGCTAACAGTTGCATCCTCATGTGCTGCCTTGTACGCGACGGGCTGCTTCTTCATAAATCTTCCCTCCTTTTTCCAAGGCTTACTCTTTCTTCTCCCTTCAGGATATCCAACAATTTCATAACAATTTTCAATAGTATGCCAAAGCTTACCACAATTTCCACATTGCGGCGGTGTCTTGGGGTTTTCCTTGGCATCTTCTCGCCTTTCCGACATGGTTTGTTTCTGGACTTGGAAAGCTGCTCCATCCAACGAGGGTTTTCTGGCCTCGGTAATTAGTCGTTGGCGCTCGTCCTCTGCCACGAGGTGATATGTGACTCCTAGGCTTGGAAGAGGATTCATGCTCAATACTTGGCTCTTAATGGTGTTGAAAGAGTCATCAAGCCCCATTAAGAATTCATTGATCCTCTCCTTTTCGACCTTCGCAGCAAACAACTTCGCCATGTCACAGGTGCACTTTCCACACGTGCATCTTGGCATGACCGATACAACATCTATTTCGTCCCATATTGCTTTCATCTTGGTGTAGTATGCCGAAACCGACAATTTTTCTTGTCTCGTGAGGGTAAGATTCCTCTTCAATTCGTATGCTTTTGGTGCACTTTCTTTGCCAAACCTTTCTTCCAAATCACTCCATATTTTGCGAGCCGTTTTGGCGTGTTTAACACTGTTTTGAATCTCCTTGTCCATGGCTACGACAAGCCAACCTTTTACCATGGCGTTGCACCGCTTCCACAGAACTAGGTCCGGCGAGTCTTTCTCCGGCATTGGCAGCGATCCATCTACAAAACCAAGTTTATTCTTGGCGAGGAGGCAATTACTCATTTCATCGCACCAATCCCTATAGTTTCCATCATCTAGAAGATCAGTGACATACACATGCGACGGGTTGTCGGACGGCCCTATGTAGTAGGGAGACATGAGATTGTTGACAACTCCAACCTTATCCGCTTTGATCGAATGCAACGAGCAAAGAGGAACGCAGAAGCTATTGGTTTAGAATCTATTGCTCTGGTACCATGTAGAATTATGTACGAGAGATAACTCTTTTCATTAAGAAAATATATTTGTACACAAATTATGCAAGCGAATGATACATATATATATGAAGGGAAACCCTAGAATCCTAACCCTAGAAGGAAAAGAAAATATATCTATATCTTCACACCATATCTCTAATATATATCTTTAATATATCTAGAAGATATGATCATATCAACCTAAATATTCATATCTCAACATTAAATACAAAATACATTTCAAAATTATTTATATTATTCAAAATCACAAAGTTTATTAATTCTCTTATCACAAAAACATTGACTCTCAAAACTTCACAATCATTTGAATATGGAACTTGTTGTGAATTGAAGCGATTACAGACACAAATAACTAACAGAAATTTAAACGACACAAAGAATTATAGTGGTTCGAGCATAAGCTCTACGTCCACTCTTCAAGCCTCCTCGGTGATGATATTATTATGGTGAAGAAAATAAGTATGACACAATAACAATTGGTGGGTAGCAGGGGTATTTATAGGAAGATATTCCTAGATACATAAGGAATATAAAACCTAGATATGGTAAGATATATCTAAATCTAAATATATCTCTAATAGTTTTATACCTATCCAAATCTAATACTAATAAGGATAAATCTTGTCCAACAAGAAAACAAGATATACACTACATCTTTTCCATATCATTCCAACTCAATCAGCTCCTCGAGCTCCTCGACCTACATGGGCTCAACCCACTTTACTAAACTAGTCTCCTCGACCCACTCGAATTACTTCCTTGAGTTATATTGAGACTACTCCAAAAATTCTCCACCTTAGGCTCAATATCACCTCGGCTTGGCACCTCCTCTTCAGTTTGACTTCAACAATTTGATCAGTTCCAAACAGTACTCAAACTTAGTACTTGGAAATGGATTTGTAATCATATCCGCAGGATTATCGAAGGTGTTGACCTTGTGCAACTCGACCTCTCCGACTGCAACCACATCTCTAATGAAATGGAACTTCACATCGATGTGCTTAGTTCTCTCATGATGAACATCATTCTTTAACAGCTGCAAAACACTTTGATTATCACAAAAAACCTGAATCTTTCATTGATCAATTCCCAATTCGTTCATGAACCCGAGCAACCACCGACCTTCCTTAATCGCTTTGGTCAAGGCAATGTACTCCGCCTCCATCGAAGATAAGACAACGACCCTCTACAAACTTGCTCACCAACTAATCGATGTTCTATACGATGTGAACACAAAACCCGTCAACGACTTCCTCGTATCCATACATCCTGCATAATCCAAGTCTACAAACCCTTTGATTAGGAGCCTCGAGCTCGATCCATCATCCTCGAAGACTAGACTCTTTCCAACTGTCCCTCGAACATACCTAAGGACCCATTGCCCAATGCTCTTTCCTAGGTTCGGCCATGAACCTACTAACCATGCTGAGAGCATAAGCAAGATCCGGTCTCGTACTGACCATAACATACATCAACGAACCAACAATGCTCACATAAGGAGCACCTTTCATAAACTCTCGTTCCTCCTCGTAGTTTCCCAGCAGCACTCAACTTGAAATGAGCTGCTAACGGAGTGAGCATAGGCTTTACATCCTTCATTCCATGCTTCTCAAGAACTTTCATCAAGTATCCCTCTTGAGATAATGTGAGTCTCCTTTGAGCCCTGTCTCGAACTATTTCCAAACCCAGGATCCTTTGAGCACAACCGAGATCCTTCATCTTGAACTCTTGACTCAGAGCTTCTTTCAGTTCGGTTATTTCTTGCTTATCTTGACTTGCTATAAACATATCATCTACATACAAAAATAGATAATTTCGAGTATGCATATCTTCATCTCGAAAATATACACATGGGTCTTGTTTGTATCGAACAAAGTCCTATTGAACTATACACTGGTCGAACCGCCTATTCCACTACATTGGAGATTGCTTCAATCCATACAATGACTTCTTGAGAAGACACACCTTCTCCCCTCTACCGGCTTTCTTGAAGCCCTTGGGCTGCATCATAAGGATCCTTTCCACCAGTTCTCCATACCGAAATGCAGTCTTCACATCTAGTTGCTCCAACTCCATGTCGTACCGAGCAACTAACAACAAGATCAGCCTATTCGACCTTTGTTTCACCATTGGCGCAAACACCTTGCCATAGTCCATACCTTCCCATTGCGTGAAGCCTCGAGCAACTAGTCTAGCCTTGAATCAAACCCCCCAAAACCTCCTACTTCTTCTTGAAGATCCACTTATAGCTAACTATCAATTGCTTCTCCCCCGAATTATCCACTAACTCCCAAGTGTTATTCTTTTTCAAGGAGTCCATCTCTTCCTTCATGGCATTGAGCCATTTCAGCCTCTCCTTACAACTTATGGCCACAGTATAGCTCTTCGGCTCAGTATCATCCAGCTCTACCTCTTCCGCCATAACGAAGACATATGCTACCACATCAGCATATCCAAAACGAGTGGGAGGTCTTATCTGTCTTTGTTCCCTGTCTCTTGTGAGATTATAATCTTGAAGCACATCTGACCCTCGAACCACCTCGATCTCCCCATCCACCTGAGATGCACTCTTCGACCCACTGGTCAGCTCCACCTCAATCTCAGCGCTTGATCTATTTCCTTCGACCTTGTCAGACTATTCCTCGGAAGAATCACCTTATTTTTCCAGAACATCTGCTCGTTCCTCGGCCCCCTTATCCAGATCTCCTACCAGCTCCTCCTTGAACGTCACGTCCCTACTAATGATGCACTTTATTATATCCGGCTCGAGACACCATAATTTGTACCCTTTAATTCATTCGGGGTACCCAATGAATATGCATTTCAATGCCCTCCTCCCAAGCTTATCTCCTTTTATGTTTGCATAAGCCACGCAACCAAAAGCTCTAAGGTTGCTAAAATTCGGAGGATGGACAGACCATATTTCTTTCGGTGTCTTGAAACCTAGTGTAGTTGAGGGGCACCAGTTGATCAAATAAGCTGCAGTAGTCACTGCTTCTGCCCAAAACGACTTGGGTAATTTCGCACTGAACAGCATGCACCTCGTTCTTTGCAGCAACATTTGATTGTACCTCTCCGCCAATCCGTTCTGCTGAGGTGTTCCGCCACTATTTTGTGCCTTGCAATACACTGCTCTGAACAGTATCTCTCGAACTCCTTCGAGCAATATTCAATGCCATTGTCAGTTCGCAGCCTCTTCACCTTCCTTCCAGTCTGATTTTCGATCAGAACTATCCACTTCTTGAAGGTCTCTAAAGCATCACTCTTATTCTTCAAGATGAAAACCCACGCCTTCATTGAGTGATCATCAATGAGGCTCATGAAGTACCTCGCTCCTCCATTCGAGCTGACCCTTGAAGGTCCCCATAGATCTGAGTGGATGTAGTTTAGAGTTCCTCGAGCTCTCTGTCGACCTACTCCAAACTTTACCCGGTGAGATTTCTCATATATGTAATTCTTACAGAAATCTAACTCTCTGATATTATCCCCGAGCAATAGATCTTACTTCGATAACTCCTGAAGCCCCCTCTCACTAACATGACCGAGTCGTCTGTGCCACAGTACTGACTTATCAACTATCACTATCGAAGCCACCCCGATCACCGTGCTCCCCATAAGAGTGTAAATCCTATTTCTTTGAGCTCCCTTCATCAAGACTAGGAATCATTTGAAAACTTTCAAAGTCCCATCTTGATCGTGTAACCCAGTTCGTCGAGCATCCCCAAAGAGATCAAGTTTCTCTTAAGCTCCGGAACATACCTTACACCTCGAAATACTCTTTCTGTATGATCGTGCATCATAATCCTCACCGAACTTATTCCAACCACCTTGCATGGTTTATTGTTACCTAGAAGAACACTTGAGTTCTCCTGCTCCTCGAACCCTTCAAGCCATGACTTATTCGAAATCACCAATGCCTCTCCAGAGTCATATTCTTGCTCAGCAATAGCTACATCCGCCTGCTGCTTTTGCTCCTGCTTCGTCTGCCTCTCCGGACAATCCTTTTTGATATGTCCCTCCTTTTGGCAGAGAAAGCACTTGACCTTTGACTTTGCCTTTGGCTTGGGCCTCAACCTCGACCTCGAACTTTCCCTGTTGGAGTTCCTTATCTCCGGTCTTCCTCGAGCCGCTCTAGCCACCAAGCTTTTTCCATGAGAGTTCTCTCGCTCCTCGTTCTTCTCATTTAACTCATTTGAACTTAGAGCACTGATCCTCATCCATGGTCAATGACTCTCTTCCATACATTAAGGCTTCCTTGAAGTTCGAATAACTCTTTGGCAGCGCACTCAACTGTTGGGATTGTATACTAATACCATTTATGATTAAGTGTGTTTGTTTGATACACTGGTCTTTATAAATGTATTACATCTACATAGTCGCTATCTGATATAACAAACATACGATACGAACTATAATATCATATTATATCGCTTATAGGGATGATCATATGGTGTGTAGGAGATCACAGAGGATCATATGAATCGTTTGACCTAGCGAGATATAAACAGTATCACGACTGAGACAGAGCGAGATATAAACAGTATCACGGCTGAGACAATCCTTAGATAGGCTGTCGGTTTAGACTGCGACACATCAGTTTATAAGTGAGCTTATCCTAGCTACTTGATGTGTCGGTACATCTTTAAGTAATGATGGGATCAATAGTGAGATGTGTCATTCTAATTGACATATGAATGAGCCAGATCTCTAGATACTTGTTATGATCTTAAACCTAATGAAAGGCTAAGTGGCATACATAAGTAGACCACACTTTGACTTGCTAGGGTGGCGAGTCTTTCATGTACTCTTATACCTGCATCTTGGGTGTTGCGGTTTGTGTGTGGCTTACTTAGACCGGACATGTAGGTAATCATATCCGCTTTAGGATGGGGACATTCCCTGAGGAGCTCACAAGGTTCATTATGCTAAACCCTTTAGATTGAATTATTTAATTCAGGCATAAGTGAAAAAGAGTGAGTGGTACCACTCAGGAAATAAGAGATTAATTAATTATGGCTAATTGTCATAAGCTAAAACAATTAATGAATGTCCGGAACCTGAAATATGTGAATCATTCAAGTTTAATGCAACCCGTTCCAAATTACGTGGTAATAAAGGGGTGAGTCAGCATTGTTACCGTGGTGAAGGTTAAAATAATATTTTATTAATTAATTACGTTTTGGGTTGGACATGGAATTAATTAATAAAGAGGGCCCACTTTATTATTTGCATTTGGTCCCTGGTCTGACCCACAATCTGCTCAGAGCCCATTAGGGTTAGGGTTTTGTAAACCCTAGCACTATAAAGCCCCCTCTCTATCAGATCTACACACACAATACACACACTACGTGAGAAGGGAGTGAGGGGCGACGACTATCAGTGAGGAGGAAGTGATCGATTCCTCCGGATCTCTGATTCAACTCGGTAGCGTATCCTCACCAGATTTCCGAGGAGCAAGGGAACAGATCAGAAGATCAGATCTGTTGGAACAAGATAGCTTGGATCGATCCCGCATCCAGATCTACTTCTCCATTGTCTCTATCATCGATGTAGATCTGTAGATCAGTCGCTGGAGTTCAGGTATTCCGTAGATGCATCCCTTTGCAATTAAATATTTGGAGCATGCATAGGGTTTATTCAATCTGATTTGTTTTGATATTCTAAGAACGATCCTTGGCAAGTTAATTAAAGTGACAACTCACGTTGTCCATTGTAAACTCAAATCCTACAATTGGTATCAGAGCCAGATTTGGATTTTTAGGCTCTGTCTTAAATGAATCGTGATTGAATAAATATGTATGTTTATATTTATTGTGGATAGATTTAATTGTCATGGATGTTTTTGTTCTCGTGGCCTTCTCATTTTTGAGTTTGATTTTACCACGAGAAAATCCGTGGTTAGATTTGATAGGAAAAATCATGTAATAGATTTAGATCTATTTTGTATTTTTTTTTAATTTTTAAATGTGTAAAATCTGTAAATCCGGAGAAGACCAAGAACAACAAAGAACACGACATTGTTTCTAGCACCACCACGATTCAGTCCTCGGAGTTCTCGCCGTCCGACGGCAGCGGCATTGCAGGAGGGTGGCGGCGGTGGCAAAAACCCTAGGGTTTCTATTGTGGCTAGGCCGCGCCCAGTTTTCTGTGTTGCTGTGCGCGATTTTTCGGCGATATGCGCAGGTCCGACGAACGGTGGAGGCCGCGCACAGGAGGAGAGAGAAGGCAGGATTGTTTCTGTGGCAGCAGTCTCTTTCTCTCTTTTTCGCACGGCTGGACGGAGATGCAGCGACGTTGGCTGTGACTGGTTCTGTGAGTGGAGGTGGCTGGCGGAGAAGAACGCAGCGCGTAGTGGATCTGCATTCGCCGGTGGGTCGCGCTGGAGGAGCAACGACCGCGTGGTGCTGCACGCGGTGGCTCTGTTGTAGCACAGCTCGGCTGCTGCTGCTGTGATCAGCGACGTTCGCCGGCGACGTAGGTTGCTGGCGACGGCGACCGGGCATGGCTGGGCTGCAGGTGTGGCCGACAGCAATGGCTGGGGTGCAAACTTCGGTGGTGGCGCAGCAAAGGGCTGGCGGTGGCGACTGCTGGCTGCAAGGGTGGCGACTAGGGTTTTCCCAAACCCTAGGGTTTGCTGCCTGGGCTCTAGCTCGGGCTTGTTGGCCCGGAGGCGGCCCGCTGTACTGGAAATTAGGGTTTGGTTGCTCATGTTGGGCCAGAAACCCTTATTTGCAGCCCAACTGCTGTTTTTTCAGCTCGATTCAGATTTCAAGTCCAATGGAGGCCCAGTTTGAAGATCTGTATTTCAATTAAATCTTGTAATAATTAGATTTAATTTATTTCCCATGTAATCGCATCTGAGGGGCCACGAGAATTTTATTTGTTTATTTATTTATTCTCGTATTGATGTGATTTATTATGTGCGCACTAGTAAATAATAGGAAAGCATGCTTACTTGCTTTATTTATTTACTGTTTAAGCATGTTATAATTATTTAATTATTGAGCATGCTTTATGTGATTTATTTTATGTTTTAAATTGTGTATATAAATTTCGGAATCATATTAATTTATGATGGAATTTTAGATATGACATAATTTATGAGACATAAAATAATTTGTGCGCATGAAACCTTTAGGATTAAAATACTAAGCTGGATTTTGGTTATTTTCAAACTAAAATCATTAGACCTCCACAACTATGGCCTCTCATTAGAAGTAAGACATTTCGAAGCGTAAACGTCTGCTGATGCAGCTTGCGTTATAAATAAATTTCAAGTTCTAATGCGATGAGGTTTCTAAATAAAACGTTTAGTTTAAGATGAGAAATGGGAGCCTCTAATCAAATGTCTGCTGAAGCGGCTTGCATTGAGACAACTTTCACTGGTCTCTAAGATTAATCTAAATGAGATAATGAAGGATATTAAGGGCATGCGGTATGGGTCGAGTACGTATGCCAAATCGCCTTTTACCATCCGGAGTTAGGATTGTGGTTAATTGGCTTAGATGTTGCCTGGAGTATAATTCATGAATGATGTCCCTGCTCCGGATAGGTGAACATGGTCTAAAGATCTCCAATATTAATTTCTTTTGCCGGTGGATACCTGGCATGGAGAGAAATTAAAGGACCTATTTTGGTCTGGTTGAGCGTTTGCCGTAAACGTCTGCTGAAGCAGCTTGCGGTAGATTAGCTTGGGCAATTGGAGGAAACAAATTACATTGTTTTGTCTAAAGGTTCTATGCATATTTGTTTCAATCGTTCGTAGTATGTGCTTACTTTAATACGCTTATTGTTTTTCAGATATGTCTATTATTGCATCGCTCGTTAATTCAATTGTACACAATTCCTTGACTAGTCCAAATTTTCCTCGATGGAAAAGTGACATTGTCAAATTTTTGGATTCATTTGGACATTTGTTTGTATAGCAAACTCCCTGTCCGAGTCTGCCGACCGATGCATCTTCCGACGAGGAGCGTGCACAGTATCACATGTGGATGTGGTCAAATGGCATGACCAGACAATACATCTTGGGTGGTATGTCAGATGCATTGCGTCCTTGTTATAGTGATGTATGGTATGCGCGTGATATTATGCGACGTCTTGACGTAGCATATGGCGGGCTCGATGGACGTGCTAGATCCAATCTTATCAAGCACATTGTAAGACAAAAAATGGGTCAGGGCTGTTCAGTGCGTGAACATGTGGAATCTCTCATCCAACTCATGGATGAGTACACATTAATGGGTGGTCAAATTGACAATGATGTCAAAATTGACTTAATACTTAACACGCTACCGAAGTCATTTGATGACTTTAGAATTTCCGTTGAGAAAGACAAGAGTGAGTATACTGTTCATAGTCTGCTCAAGGATCTTGTACAGCAGAAGCTTCTTTAAGCTTTTCTGTGAGCGCTCTGATTTGCTTTCGAGTCAGTAGGGTGATGTCAAAGAAAAGAGGAATGAAGGAAGCAGTGGGAGGAATCTTGCATTATTAAGTCTTTCCAGATCTCTTGCTAAAAGTTCTTCTAAATCACGTCGTAATGATATGAAGAAGAAGAATGGTAAAGGAGAGAGGAACAAAGGAAAGAAAAATAACAAGAAAGACAAATGTTTCAAGTGTGGCAAGAAGGGTCACTGGAAAGTAAATTGTCCAAGTTTGTTAACTAAGGGACAAGGTACGTCATCTTTTGCATTGGTTGTTGAAATGTGTTTAGTATCGATTTTCTACTCCTTAGTGAGTGGTGGTAACTGAGGCCACTAATCATGTTTGCTACGCTTTGCAGGGGATCAAGCTTAAGGCTGGAAGATGGCGGGATTACCAACTCCAAGAAAGATGCTAGAGTTGTTGCTCTAGCTGATGGAGTTTTTACTTTGTATTTATGTTAAACAATGTTTGAGTTTTGAAGAGATGTTTTGTATAAAACTTATTTCCATTTATGTTGCTGTGGATTATCAGTTATTTATGATAGAGTTATTCTGTCATGATAAATAATAGTGTTTTCCATTATGTTTAAATGGATGTTTCTCTTTAGTACTTGTTTACATAAACCGACAGTGATATATGACATATTAAAGAATCTCATTAGAGATAAGGTTACATCATTCTTAGTAGTTTTAAGTAATTCATGGGATTATGGATCTTATCCAGGTATTCCTAAGAATGGTACTTATAAGCACTACTTAGAGGTATAAGATGATAACCAGGCCTTTTAATAGGCGATTGTATTTCTAGAAGTTATTTCGTGTTTGCTCTGTGTTGAGTCTACTTCCGCAGTTGCCTTAAATAGACATTGATACTGTAATTACTTAATATATGGATATGTTTATCTAATTCACTACAAGTCTCAGTCTCTTGCTTTAATCAAGAGCGTTTAAGACTAAAGGTAGAAAAAAGTTATACAAGACCGTAAAGACATTATGATTTCTTCATAATGGTGTGTATCTCAAGTGATGTGTTTTACAGTATCTAGCAGAGCAAAGGGATTGTATCCCAGTTGACTGCACCGGTTTATCCTAGATCGAGGATCAACTTATTGAACTTGTTGAGCTACTTGTTGATCGATCTTCCCTCTTGCATCTTAAATGAGTACAATGACTGTTTAAGATAGAGCCGATTCACCAGGGACTTATTCATATATGATGATTCAAGTTTAGTCCATACTTCCGCTGTCGTCTTCTCCTTCAACACCTTCCTCAACACCGTGTCTCTGAGACTCAGAATCAGCGCATTGTGCATCTTTGCCTGTATATCTTTTTTCTATTGCTCTGTCATCGTGTCGGGTAACCTAGCCTCTCCCTTCAGGGCACCGTCCAAGCCTTGCTGTACAAACAACTCATGCATCTTCAACTTCCACAAACCGAAATCATTCGATCCCGTGAAGTGCTCCACCTCGAACTTGGCTGAACCCATTGCAATCCTTCCTCCTCCACGTTCACCGCACAAATTTGTTGTGAATTAAAGTGATTGCAGACACAAATAACTAATAGAAATTTAAATGACACAAAGAATTATAGTCGTTCGAGCGTAAGCTATACGTCCACTCTTCAAGCCTCCTCGGTGATGATATTATTATGGTGAAGAAAATACAAAGTATGACACAATTATAATTGGTGGGGAGCAGGGGTATTTATAGGGAGATATTCCTAGATACATAAGGAATATAAAACCTAGATATGGTAAGATATATCTAAATCTAAATATATCTCTAATAGTTTTATACCTATCCAAATATAATACTAATAAGGATAAATCTTGTCCAACAAGGAAACAAGATATATACCATATCTTTTCCATATCTGTTGGGAAATTATTCCTAAAATCTCCCTTAGGATTTATTTGTGAAAGGTTTTGTTGGATCAAACCTTAGTAGTTGGTCGATCATTTGCTGAACTCTAGATGGACTAGCATACTCTGTAAAGTCCTGTATAGGTTTTATATTAACTTGTAATAGACTAGTATGCTAAGAAGAATTCCTAGCAGTCACGGAGAAGACGATGTTTGCTAAAAGACATTGAACAGCAGAATGCCAAGATATTAGCACTCATCTATAATCAGCAAACGGCTAGATAAGCGAGCAAACAAAGGATAAAAGAGTTATGTTTGAAAAAGAGTCTTCAACTGCTAAACAAAGGATCCTAGCAGAGCAATATACAGGATGCTAAAGTCTCACTGCCATTCTGACATAAAGCTCACACAAAGGACGAGACTTTCCCGAAGTAGTTAGGAAAGTACAAGTCAAAGACAAAAGCGACTGTCGCAGATCAAACACTCTCGGATCAATGAGCCGTTGAGTCTAACGGATATGGAGATTCAAAGTTTGAATCTCCACCTATAAAAGGCAGGTCCGAAAGTGAAGACAACTACTGCTTCCATCACTACAGACATTCGCAAAACTACACAAGTGTGAGAACTCCTTTGACAAAGCGAACAAGTGAAAAGTAGTCAGTTGAAAGCTTGTGATAAAAAGTGCATTCAAAGCTTTCAAAAACCTAGAGTGTCTTTTCATTGAATATCTGACACTCATTCTTGAAGATTCTTGAACTTCCATTAAGAACCTTCAATCATTGGGATAACTTCCCTCCTAGGAAGATCCAACAGTCACTCCTGAAAAGGATTGACTCTGACGGGCTTTAGCCGCACATTTATTAAGTTCAGGGGCAAACTATAAAAGCCTCATTAGCGAAGGACAAGTTTTACGAAGGTGTGCCCTTGACTTGACTGGAGCTGTGATCGGAAAGGTGCAAAGTAACGGAGGATAGCTGTGCTGTGGCCGGTTCAAAAGTTCGCCGCCTACCGCAAGTGTTGGCGAATCCTTGTACTGTTGTATACTTTTCTAGTGAAATACTTAGCATTCTAGCTAAGGAGTGGACGTAGATCTATT
>JAPKLW010001294.1:39512-105972 GCA_026898455.1 Plectranthus barbatus
CATGAAAATACTTCTTACCATGAGAAATAAAAATGAATCTTATCCATTATAAAATTGTAATCAATGTTGAGATTTAATTTTTTTTGCTTTCATTATTGTTGATATCAACCTGCATTATTATAAATCTAGGGGTAACTTTGTACTTTTACTTGAATTCAAATCTTTTGAAAATCTTAATTTAAATTTTGCCCAATCTTTCTTACCTTTTTCTTCTGCGATTTGCAATCTTAATTTGTAAAGGTAAGGATTTATAATTTCCATGTGTTATATAATAAATTAGTTATTTTTTGATATGATATTGGATTAGTAGTTATTAGTTTACGGTGATGCAAAGGAAGATTCATTGTATAAGTAATTGATGACTTATTTCCAAATACTAAATCAGTTTTCGTAGATTGTTGTATTTTGGAATTATGTGATCACTCTTAATTGTTTAATTTGAATATATGCATTATATATCGTTATGAATTGCATTATAAATTTGTAATACTTGTGTTTTATGTGAATGAGTGATTATTAGTTTACGGACATTCAAATTTGTTATATATCTGCATTATAATGTTATCGCATGCATTATTGTTTTGTAATAGTTGCATTATATGCGAGTCAATTATTATTAGTTTATGGAGGTTCAGTTTTTGTTAAGAGAATTCATTATATATTGAGAAGACATGAATTATATAGGTATGATTCTTGTATTATATGTTATGTTGGTCCCGAAATCAGAGTGCAATTTTGTGCAATGAAAGGTTTTGTGTAAACAGCGGAAGTAAAGATAAGCACTTGTTCGTTCGAACAGAGTAAAGCCAATTTTGTGTGTAGCCGGTTTAAGCTTAAGTCTTTGTTTTGTCTTTAGTCAGTTTCACAGTTTATACTCTTCAATACTTGGACAAGTATTGAAGGTTTTAATAGTCAGTTTATGAAACAAAAAAACAGAGCAAGTATAAAGAAAGCAGTAAAGCAGCACACAGAGATTTATAGTGGTTCGGATTTCAATATCTTATATCCACTCTTTAGACCCAATACAAGTCTCCTTACAATCTATACACAGTCCATGGCACCTCCGTCCTCCGGTCAGCTGTGGCACTCACTTAAGAACTTCTTGTAGACTAAATCTTCAGGTTGAAGTGGGGACGCACCCCGCAGCCTCCTTCCTAGTGGGTGGATGTTTACTAATTCTTCCCAGAATGGTTGGATGTTAAAAGGTTCTTCCCAGAACACAGGTGGTTGACATACGCCCGTGAGAATCAGAGTCCTAGACTAGGAAATTGACTGCTATGAATATATATCCGAAAGATATATTCACCAAATAGAGCTTCAGTTTAAAGTTTCAGCCTCGTGCTAGGAGAAGATAGCACGGTGGGTAACTTGAGTCGGAGACTCAAGTCTCTTGTTTTGAACACGGAAAACTCTGAGAGAGTTTTAGTGGGAGAGATAACCTGAATATGCCCTTTATCTCTTTAGACTGATAGATTTTGAATTCTGTTCAGGTAACCTGTTAAGGTTGTGAGGGCAGATCTTTATATAGAGAGGAGAACCTATGTCAATTTGAATTTCTATTGTTAGACACATAAATCCATACATTAGACTCATGGATTATATTGTCCAATCGTAGCCCATGTCTTAGGTCTCCTTTCTGCTCTGCCCATTGTCAATGTACTATACACTAACTTTATGTCAGACTCCTTTGCAGCCCTAGGAACCCAGTTTGGATAACCTCGTACTGACTTAGGCATTTACAAATGCCCTGAGTCTAACTAGGGCTTCTTATACTGACTTCTGAGAGTCAGTACAACTTAGCCCTCATACTTATTTCCCACGGTCAGTATGGTAAATCCTCATTCTTAATTTCCATAGTCAGTATGAGAAACGCCCTCATATTGATTTCTCCGATCAGTATGGAAATCCCTTTAACTGACTTCTCCTTAGTCAGTTTGGGTAAGCCCTCATACTGACTTCTCCTTGTCAGTATGGATAGACCTAAAACTGAGTGCTCCAACTTGGTTTTCGATTAAGGCTAGGCGTGATGATAGTTAGTTCTCGAGCATTCTCTATTGCTCGATCTTTAGCCTAATTTCTATTACAACTCGATCTATCCTGTACAAGGATTACAGTTTAGAACTCTAGAAACTGGAAAAATTGACTGAGGTGGCTTACATTCTTTGACTCACCAAAACATCAAAAGTAAGGAAGTATTTCTCTAAAAAAAACCCTAACATGTTATAAGTTAAATATTTAATTCATGATTTTTTCTGTCCAAATTCTTTTGTTCCAAAGTTTGATAATACTATGAAGCCTTTTGTTGGAAAGTTATTTAGAACAATTCGGGATGGTATTGATTTCTATGAGGGTTATGCTCGATTTTATGGTTTTGATACACGGCTCTCTATTTTAACAAAGGTTGGTGATATTACTATGTGGAGATACATAATGTGTAGTAGGGAAGGTGAGAAGTTTCAGGAAAAAGTTGATTTGAAATCTAGACAGAAGAGGAGAAAATGTTTATCGATGAGATGTGGATGCATGGTTAGGATGGTTTTGAAATATCATGATGGAGGTTTATATGTAGTTCATTCATTTGCTAAAAATCACAATCATCCGTTAGTTGAAGCTCGGTTTCAGCATTTTATAAAATTGAATCGTCATTTTGATATTGTTCATCAGAAATTTATATTGGACTGTGTAAGAACAAACATCGGACCTACACAGTCATCTAGGTTGTCAAAAGAATATTTTGATGGGTATGATAGTGTTTGTTCAACTATAGATGTTAGGAATTACTCTCGTGACATGAAAGAATTTGTTGATGGTGTTGATGCACAAATGCTTCTCAACGAAATGGCAAGAAAGAAGGACATGTGTTCAGCATTTAGTCATCATTATCAGTTGGATGAAGAGGACAAGTTGATGATACTATTTTGGTCTGATTCTACCTCTAAGAAGAATTATAAAGTTTTTAAGGATGTTGCATTTGACACCACGCATTCCACAAACAAGTAAGCTTTTATTGTTCCAGTTTTTTATTTTTCATTACTTCCTTTGTTGTTATATATATTCATTACTTTATATACGTGCTTGCATTATGTTTTTATTTTATTGTTATTCGATCTGCATTATATGTTTCTTGTGTTATACGATTATGTTAAAATTCTTGGTGCATTATATAACGTACTCTTACTCATTATAAAGTTGTGGTGCATGCATATTTAAGTTGTGCACTATGCATTATATGGTTGTCTTGTTATCAACTCTGATTTTTTAGGAAACTGGGGTGCATTATATAACACATATACTTTCATTATACAGTTATTCACGATGCATTATATGGATAATGAGTTATGAACTCAATTATAACTCTTATATATATATATATATATATATATATATATATATATATATTTCATTTTCAGGTATTATTTAATAGTGTCCCCTTTTACAGGGAAGGATAATCATGGGAAACCTGTAACTTTTGCTGCTGGTTTGTTGTCGAAAGAAGATTCAGATTCTTTTTCCTGGTTGTTTGAGAGTTTTCTTGAATGTATGGGTTCATCTCCAAGAATGATCATAACTGATCAGGACTTAGGTATGAAAGTGGTCATTCAAAGAGTTCTTTTGGGTACGAGGCATAGTTGGTGCATGTGGCATATAATGTTGAAGATTGCAGACAATGTATCAAAAGAGATGCATGCCAATTATGATTTCAAGACTGATTTGAAGTCCTATGTATGGTCTGAGTTGATTGAGCCAGAGGTTTTTGAGGAGGGCTGGTATCATATCATGGTTAATTATGAGTTTGATGAAGATGAATGGTTTGATATTATGTACGAGTGTAGAGAATTTTGGGTTCCAACATTTTTTCGTGATTTCCCATTGAGTGGTTTAATGAAGACAACATCGATATCTGAGTGTGAGAATAGTTTTTACAAGAAGTACATGAGGTTCTATTCCAACTTACTTCAGGTATTAATAAACTTTAATCATGCCATTGAGGCTCAGAGGGAGTCTAATTCATATTTGAATTATTTGGACTCTTTATGCATTCCTAAGATGGAAACAACTTTATTGATTGAGAAGCATGCCACATTGATTTGCACTTCGAAGAAATTAAAGGCTATTAAGGTTGAATTGTTTGCTGTTAGTTTTAATTGTCAGATGTTAGGAGTGTATCTATTGGATGGAGTTGAGTATTATAGATTTGAGGATGAATATGATGGTATTTTTTGTTGTTGATCATAATATAAATGAAGAGTCTTCTATTTGTAGCTATAAGATATTTACTAGGATAGACGTACTATGTCGTCACATATTCTTTGTTTTGAAGAATAAAGGCATCAAATACATCCATGATAAATATGTGATTTCTCGGTGGAAGAAATTATCTATGTTGGATTCTTGACATGTTGGAAAAATTGGTACTGGTAGTCAAAGACTAAGAGCTTTTTTATCTGATATTAATGAATTGGAACAGTCCATTTTTAATGATACTGATATGCCTTCATCTGATGATTTAAAGAAAAAGCTTTTTGAGAATTATTATGGTGTTTATATTCCTATGACTATTGAAGTTTTTCCCCCAAGTGTAGTTAAAACTAAAGGAAATGAGAGTCAAATCATATCAAGAAAGGAGAAAGCAACAAGAGATTTGGAAATGCGTTTTAGAACATTAGTTATTTAATGCATGTTGAGATGTTATATAATTCAAACCTTTTTATGTTTAATCATGAAGCTCTTTCATTTTATTTTAATTGATTATAATAATTGTGTTTTATAGAATGCATGTTTATATCGTTTAAAATGCATGTTTTATTCTTTTATAATGTATGATATTATGATTTATTTATTATGTGTTATGTTACAATTATTTTAGTGCAGATAGTTTACAATATATGTCGAAATGATATATAATGCACATTTATACATTATATAATGCATAATATGATGAAAGCTAATAAAAGTTTATCAAAAAAGGGGACCTAAGTTCAAATAATCATACAGCAGTATAATTCGTACTTAGTTCAATATTCTCATTTATATTAAGACATTAACATTTATTAAACAACCATTGATTATCATGATAAACAAGAGTAATTCAACAATAAATAATTAATATAAAACATTGCATGAAATATATTATAATAACCATTCAAGACTATAATATAGGTAACTATTAAAAGTAGCATTATCCCTAACATAAAAAACAATCTTAAAAAGCCAACATTGTTTTCACTCTCATTCTTCCTAACAACTTCAAAATAATCTTCATTACATATTCATCAAGCATTGGTTGTCAACCCTTGAGCTACCTTCACATACTACTCCACAAACATTTTCACATCAATGTCTTCATTTTTGCTTTGAGCATCGTAGAAGACCTTTGCTTCTTCAGTCACTTCAATTTTATGTTTGTTGTACTTTGAGTTTATCAGAGCTCCATAGTACTTGGCTCTCATAAAACGGAGTTGTTTGGTGTCATTCTTTTTTATAGTTGGATTCCAATCTTTCATATTAATTATCGCCCATGTACGTTTCCATGTGGCGCATCGCGTAGACACCACAATCCAAATTATTCGCGTCATTTCTCAATTTCATCTTGAGCCTTTCCACGTGTGCTACTTTTACTTCTTCTGAGCAAAAACTCTACAAAGTAATCAACCTGGCTATCAAAGATATTCATTATTATTCATAAAATTATGCATTATAGTGATAGGGAACGTGCATTATAGACAGTTTCATTTAATTTAAACAATATTCATTACATCTCATAGAAACGTCCATTATTGTGTGTAAAAGTGTGCATTAACTAAAACTAATGTCATTCCATTGATTATGCATTTAGACTACTATAAAGCAGTATGTACTTACAAGCACTTTTAGGACCAATCCATATTTGACCTTTAATTCATCATCATCAACTGCATCTGAGTTAGCCATGAGAACTACTTCCATTTTATGGAGGTTGAAGCAAATGATGTAGAAGTGAAGGGATTGACATATTGGAAAAAAATACTTGGGTATAAAGACAAATAATGATTAAAACAAGCATTACTTAGTTTAGAATTGTGTTTATGGCAAAAATCATACCAAAACACAATTTCTGATTTTGAAATATTTCACTGTTTCCATTTCTTCCTCCATTCTTTCAAAAAAAAAAGGCTTTCTTTCTCTTCTTGACACTCTATTTTTGTTGTGGGTCAAAAACTGTGTAACACTGTTGTATTTGTAGTATGTAAGTACTTGCAAAATTATCTTTGTATAAATTATTAAAAGTAGAAAGTTATGAGTACTTACATAATGATACGTGCTGAAAAAGAATCTCACTGGGGACTTTGTTGCTCTGTCTTTCTCATGTTTGTTCAGATGTGAACTCCATGCATCAATAAGTCCTACCTTTATATAGTTGTTAGGCTCCATACTCAAGAAATCTGATAACATTACATTTGTATTGCCATCATCGTATATTGTTCTTTCCCTGTTCAAAATATTTTATAAAATTAATTGAGAAATCAATATATATTTCAAGACAATTATTAAAATGTAAAGTAGTTTGTTCTACTTACTGAGTCGGGTGTTTTGATGCAAGGAGCCAGTAAAATATTTCTTTCTCAAATTTCTCCAGTGGATCTGTTATGTTGATTGCACGTTCGTTGAAATGTAACATCAATCTTTGTGACCTTTATCTTTCAGCTGTTGTTCTGATTTGCATTGCATGTGCAGGGTGCTTGTTTTCCTTGTGATTTGTTCTCCCTTCTTTCAAACTATGAACCTGCATAAAAGAGGTAAGATTATCTTTATGCTCATAATGCATGTTTCTACTGTTTATAATGCATAGTTGGATGTTTTATAATGCATGGGAGACTAGTTAGACTTATATAATGTACTCCCTCCGTCCCAGGACAGTCGCAACGTTTTCCTTTTTGGTCCGTCCCAGAACACTTGCAACGTTTCCCTTTTTGGAAAGTTTTTATGAATTAATTATTCACTAAACCTACTCTACTCCTACCCCACTATCTCTCATATCTCATTATCTCTCCTAATCATTAACCTACTAATCTAACCCCACTAACTTCTCATCACTTTTTCTTAACCTCCGTGCCGGGTCAAACGTCTCAAGAGACCCGGGACGGAGGGAGTATATAATAATGAGTTTGAATGAATACTATTTTTGATATGGTTTCATCATCATCTTGCTCTGTAATGTTTGTATCAATTTCTTGAATCACAGTAGTGATTATTGTTGTAGAGTCTTGTTGCTCTTCTTCTCCAGCTTCTCCAGAAACACCAACTTCTTTTTCTTTTGTTGTTTACTCAGTTTCAACTCCTTTTTGTATATCCCTGTTGTGCTCTCTTTCTTCTGGTGGTGTGACAGGCAAATCCTCATAAGTAGAAAATGAGTTAGTTTTTAAATAATAATAGTTATTAAAGATATGTTTCTTATAGTAGTAAGTGTTAAATAGTTAAAGTACTTATCAGAATTACTTTGTAGTAGCCTTTGATTGGTGAAATATTCAAGCTGAAAAGTGGCGGACACGGCGTGACTAGTAGAGCCTTTTCATCTATAGCTTGCATTATTTTCTCCAGAAATTTGAGCCAATCAGGGTTGCTCCATTCATCACCTAACTGTGGTTCACTTGAAGGTTATGAAGGTGACGTAACACCAATCATATTTCTTGAAGTCTCCACCGCCATCTTGAAATTTGAGTTTCTTTGTACGTGGTTTGGTGCTTTTCTAATTAGTGTGATAAGTTTTGTCATTTCTTCAGCCATTACCCTTGCAGTGTTAATAATTTGATTGGTGTAGTCGTCTGGTTCCATTTCATAGATTTCTCTTTCATTTTCTCTCTCTTGTTGTTCCTTGTCCTTTTCAGAAAATTTGTCATCATTTTGTAGAAATACTGTTGCTGGATCTAACATTGCATCAACATGTCCTTATCCAAATCTCGTATTTTCAACTTTTGTTCTCTATCGAGCACTTATTAATCATGTAGTCCATGCTTTGATGACAAGAAATGTCTTATCAACAAGCCCGGTGTAGTAGACAACTCTATCAAGGTAAAAAAGATGTCAAGCAAAATTAATAATGTCAATAGTATAATGAATGCAAAACAATGTTTAAACCTATTATATAATGCTAATGTTTATCTACTATGTTGGTCCCGATTTATCAGAGTATACTTAATGTGCACAGTGGAAATTGATTTGATTAATTTGGTATACTTGCACTTATCCAAGCTGATGGTGCCGTGTTAGCTTGGTTAGTCAAATCTTTAGATCAGGCATTTAGGGTCAAGAATGCTTTAGGTCAGTATTCGAAGTATACTACAACACTTGAGTGTTGAGTTTTAAATGAAAGTAAACTGTTAGTAATAGAAAGCATTAAATGACAAACGATATATAGTGGATCAGACCAAAATGTCCTACGTCCACTCTTCAGACCTAAGTTTGGTAATCCACTAAGCTCATAACTTTAGAAGTGCTCATATGATCTATTGCTTGCTGAAGAATGCCCCGTCCTTCAGTCCATAAGCGCACTTGCTTGGTCCTTGCTTGGTTCTTTTCTTCGCATATCCTCAGAGTGTGGGCCCACCCACTCAGCCTCCTCGTCACTGGAATAGGGTGTTTATAGTTCTTCTTTGAACTTTCTCCTCGACAGCAGATTGTCCGTAAGAGTCACAGTAAAATAACTCAAGAACACTAAGGTTTTGAGTCTCATGTTCACTAATGTGACACACGGAAAAGATTAATAGCCTCGAATGTTATGTAAAAATTTATCTTTTTAAGCTTGAAATCTTCTCGTAAGATGTAGCTTGTAAAATCTTAACCTCATGAATTTATTGTAAGTTCGTAACCTTCTTCTGTTGAAATCTCCGATATTTATAGCTGTGAGATAGAAGGTTTGAAATAAATGTCCATTAGAGACAAATTGAAATATGTCCAATCAAATGTCTCTGTTGACTGATGCACTAGAAGGGTAGGTGATTTTTTTCCAGGTGTTTCGCACCTACTTTTGCTTTTTCTAACAGCGACAGTGACGCTTCGCCTTTGTGTCAGAACGATAGTATTTATCAGTTTGAGGTGTCTCGGACTGAATGTCCTAGGTATCGAAATATAGAGTTTGGTGCTTGCAGACTTTATAGAATCTCCAATCCTTAAAATCAGTACGTCATCAGTAAGTTCCTCAAATGATTCTTCTTGTATCTCTGCGTATTTGACCAACAAGTAGAAATCTTATAATCTATTTAAAAATTTGTGTAAACTTGAAACAAACTTGGGTTCAAGGAGGTGATGTTAGCAGAGACGGAGGAGCCGTCTTGCTACAATGAAGCGGCCGAAGAACCACAATGGGAGGAAGCAATGGCAAAAGAAATTTAAACAATTGAGAAGAATGAAACTTGGTCTCTCGTACCATTGCAGGTCGGACACAAGGCAATCGGACTTAAGTGGGTCTTCAAATTGAAGAAGAACTCGAGTGGTGATGTGATCCAGCACAAAGCACGTTTGGTAGCAAAGGGCTATGTACAACGACAAGGGATAGACTTCGAGGAAGTCTTCGCACTAGTTGCTCGAATGGATACAGTTCAAGTCATACTTGCCGTTTCAGCCAATCGAGGATGGCGAGTGCACCATCTCAATGTGAAGTCAGCATTTTTAAATGGTGACCTTGAAGAAGAGGTGTATGTGACTCAACCGGAAGGGTTCAAAGTCATTGGAAAGGAGCACCTCGTGCTGAAGCTGAAGAAGGCCCTCTATGGACTAAGGCAAGCCCCTCGAGCTTGGAATTTGAAGCTCGACAAAAGCTTGAAACAGTTGGGTTTCAAGAGGTGTTCGCAGGAACAAGCGGTGTACACAAGGGGTGGGACTAACAACAGATTAATTGTAGGTGTTTATGTTGATGACTTGATTGTAACAGGTGAGGATTCGGAAGGAGTTCGAATTTTCAAAAAGCAGAAGATGGGGGAGTTCGAAATGAGTGATCTTAGATCACTTTCGTACTATCTCGGAATCGAGGTGGACCAGTTCGAAGGAGGTATCTCAATCAAGCAGACAGCTTATGCCAGGAAGGTGCTAAGTTAGTTCGGAATGCTTGATTGCAATTCGACCCGGACCCCTATGGAGCCGAGGGCTGAACTCTACAAAGATCCCAAAGGATAGTCGGTCAATGATACCGAGTACCGAAGAGTTATAGGTTGTCTTCCATATCTTCTTCATACAATGCCGGATCTATCCTATGTTGTTGGAGTTGCCAGCAGGTTTATGGAGAGGCCTACGGAGATGCATCCCAAGGCCGTGAAGCAGATTCTTCGTTATCTCCGAAGCACTACGCAGTTCGGGCTAGTGTTTCGCAGGGGAGTTGGAGATGAAGAAATCGTGGGATACTCGGACAGTGATCTCGCAGGAGATCTAGATGATCGAAAGAGCACTGGAGGAATGGCGTTCTACATCAATGATTCACTTGTTTCGTGGAACTCATAGAAACAAAAGACGGTGGCCCTTTCCTCGTGCGAAGCGGATTTCATAGCGGCAGCAGTAGCAGCTTGTCAAGCACTTTGGTTGAAAGCGTTGTTATTCAAACTGTGTGGTTCGAAGTCGAAGGCAGTAAAGCTCTTCCTCGACAATAAGTCTGCGATCGCACTCATGAAAAATCCAGTTTTTCTTGATCGCAGCAAGCACATTGATACGAAATATTATTTCATCCGAGAGTGCGTTGAAGCAGGGTAGGTCGAAGTGGAGTTCATTTGGAGTGACGAGCAGAGAGCAGATGCACTAACGAAAGTTCTACCTGCACCAAGGTTGGTGAAAATGCGACACCTGTTGGGTTTGAGAGATCTCGAACCGCACCAGGAGTAAGGGGGAGAATGTTGTGTTTACTCCTCGGCAGTTCGAGCTCGAGGAGTTAAGGAAGTGTAACGGTTCGACCGTTACATTCGAACCGTCTCATGACTTAGCCGTTTCAGGTTGTTCGGCAGTTACAAGTCAAACAAAATTAACGTCGACAGTTTCAGGTGGAAATTGATGGGCATTAATTGTGGTGTTTTAAATGCTTAGTTTTGGTTCTTATAAATAGGTTGATAAATTTCATTTGTAATAGAGTGAATCAAGAAGAGTGAGTGAGAAGTAGAGTGAGAAAATAGTTTTTCTTTTCAGAGATAGAGAGTAGAGTTTATGTAATAGTTTCATTACAAGAAATAAACTCAGAAAATTTCCCCAAGTGTTGTAGCTCGCACGGTCGAACCACTTCCTTTAGTTCGAACAGCTTATTTCGAACCACCCGTCTTCCTCGTACCACTTTGTGATTTTTCCATCTTTGTATCCTGGGGCCAACAAGTGGTACCAGAGCATCAGTTTATGCCAAAAATCATACGGTGGGACAATATGGATATAGTTACTACAGAAACATCACAGGCACAACAAGGGAGCAGTTCGTTCCAGTATCCGCAATTGACTCACTAATTACACTAGTTGGGTGATTCGTGTGCAGGCAACGATGGAGGACCAAGGAGTATGGGATGCTGTCGAACCAGCAGAAGGCGCAGAAGTAGACGCCCGGCTCGACAAAAAGGCGAGGTCGCACCTCTTCCAAGCACTTCCAGAGGACCTCCTAATGCAAGTAGCTAATAAGACAATAGCAAAGGAAGTATGGAACTGCTTAAAGACGAGGTTCGTCGGAGCAGATAGAGTGAGGAATGCAAGGTTGCAGACACTCAAAAGCGAGTTCGACGTGATGCACATGAATGATAGTGAGTCCCTCAATCATTATGCCGGACGACTCACTACCATATCTGTGACTTATTCGAGCCTTGGTGGAACTCTAAGTCACTCTACGTTGGTGAAAAAATTGTTCGACACGGTCCCAGAATGGTTTATCAGTGTGGTAGCCGTGATTGAACAATTTTATGATCTTGATACTCTCACGTTCGAGGAGTCAGTCGGTAGACTTAAAGCCTTCGAGGAACGCACGCGTAAGAAGAATACGAGCGCGGAAAGAAAGGAAGATCAAGTACTCCTAACTCAGGCGGAGTGGGAGGCTCAATTCAAGAAAGATGGAAATGACTCTACTCAGTCAAAGAAAGCCCCCGGAGATAATTGGAACCGAGGACGTGGTGGTCGCGACAGAGGTCGAGGCGCATCGACTAGCTCAGGTGGTCGAGGTGCTCCTTGAGACAAGAGCCACATCCGTTGTTACAACTGCAGTGAGATGGGTCACTAATCGACCCAATGCCGAGCACCAAAGAAAAGTGAAGAAGCTCATCTCGCCAATGGGAATAACGTCGAAGCAGCATTACTAATGGCGATCTCAGAGGAGATTCCCTCAGATGAGGTTATCATGCTCAACGAGCAAGGAACCAAGCCTCTCGAGGAACCAAAAGATGCTTGGTTCTTGGATAATGGTGCTAGAAGTCATATGACCGGGGACAAAGACAAGTTCTTCGAACTTGACGAGACAGTCACCGGGAAGGTTCGTTTCGGTGAAGACTCAGCAGTAGAGATCCGAGAAAAAAGGCTCCATCATTTTCCAGTGCAGAAATGGCAATCAATGGGTGCTCGAGGAAGTATGTTACATTCCTCGACTGAAGAGCAACATGGTGAGTCTGGGACAATTAACCGAGACAGGTCACCGGATAGTGATGGACGGTAACGAGCTCGAAGTGCAAGCCAAGAGCCCTTCATGTCTTATCATGAAGGTGAGGCGATCTCAGAATCGGTTATACCGAATCGAGCTCCAATTGGAAAAACCCGGTTAGCGTTCTAGCTCATCTTGAAGATCCAGCATGGCTATGGCACGCTCGACTCGGGCATGTCAATTTCCAAACTTTGAAGACACTCGCTAACAAGGGAATGGGCGTAGGAATTCCATCAATATCGCACCCGGAGCAGCTTTGCCGAACTTGTCTAGTAGCCAAGCAGATGAGGCAGTCGTTCGCCGGAGAAGCCAAGTTTCAAGCAAAGAGACTGCTCGAACTGTTGCACGTTAACTTATGTGGTCTGATCATCCTACCACACCTGGAGGCAATCGATACTTCATGTTGATTGTTCATGATCACTCCAGATGGATGTGGCTACACATGATGAAGACAAAGGATGAGGCATGTACATTTTTCAGAAAGACAAAAGAGTTGGTCGAGAATACGACCGGGCTTCGAATCAAAGTCCTTCGATCGGATAGAGGTGGAGAGTTCTTATCAAAGGAGATCGCAGAGATGTGCGAGCAGGCTGGGATCGAACGACACTTTACCGCACCATATTCTCCTCAACAGAATGGTGTGGTGGAAAGGCGGAACAGAACTATAATGGCGATGACTTGATCATTACTTAAGAGTATGAGTGATCCGAGCAGGTATTGGGGAGTGGCGGTTCAACACGCAGTCTACCTACTCAACAAACTCCCAACTAAAGCTGTTCGGGACAAGACCCCGTTCGAAGTATGGACAGGAAAAAAGCCACACCTATCACACTTGCGTGTGTTTGGGTGAACTGCACATGCCAAAGTAACCAATCCTAACTTAAAGAAGCTCGACGACCGAAGTCAGTCATTTGTGTACTTAGGAGTCGAAGAAGGGAGTAAGACGCACAGGCTGCTCGAACCACATCTCGACAAGATACACGTGAGCCGCGATGTAGTGTTCAAAGAAGGAAAAGCCTAGGTTTGGTCTAGCAAAGACAAGGATGGCTCAGTTGAAGTCTTTGATGGGACTCGATCGACCCAGTTTGATGGTGGTTCGACGAAGGAGCAGGAAGCTACAGAAGGTGATGTTAGCAGAGACGGAGGAGCCGTCTTTCTACAATGAAGCAGCCGGAGAATCACAATGAGAGGAAGCAATGGCGAAAGAAATTGAAACAATTGAGAAGAATGAAACGTGGTCTCTCGTACCATTGCCGGTCAGACACAAGACAATTGGACTCAAGTGGGTCTTTAAATTGAAGAAGAACTCGAGTGGTGATGTGATCCATCACAAAGCACGTTTGGTAGCAAAGGGCTACGTACAATGACAAGGGATAGACTTCAAGGAAGTCTTCGCACCAGTTGCTCGAATGGATACAGTGCGAGTCATACTTGCCATTTCAGCCAATCGAGGATGGCGAGTGCACCATCTCGATGTGAAGTCAGCATTTTTAAACGATGACCTTGAAAAAGAGGTGTACGTGACTCAACCGGAAGGGTTCAAAGTCATTGGAAAGGAGCACCTCGTGCTGAAGCTGAAGAAGGGCCTCTATGGACTAAGGCAAGCCCCTCGAGCTTGGAATTTGAAGCTCGACAGAAGCTTGAAACAGTTGGGTTTCAAGAGGTGTTCGCAGGAACAAGCGGTGTACACAAGGGGTGGCACTAACAACAGATTAATTGTTGGTGTTTATGTTGATGACTTGATTGTAACAGGTGAGGATTCAGAAGGAGTTCGAATTTTCAAAAAGCAGATGATGGGGGAGTTCGAAATGAGTGATCTTAGATCACTTTTGTACTATCTCAGAATCGAGGTGGACCAGTTCGAAGGAGTATCTATATCAAACAGAGAACTTATGTCAGGAAGGTGCTAAGTCAGTTCGGAATGCTTGATTGCAATTCGACCCAGACCCCTATGGAGTCGAGGGCTCAACTCTACAAAGATCCCGAAGGACAGTTGGTCGATGATACCGAGTACCGAATAGTTATAGGTTGTCTTCGATATCTTCTTCATATAATGTCGGATCTATCCTATGTTGTTGGAGTTGCAAGCAGGTTTATGGAGAGGCCTACGGAGATGCATCACAAGGCCGTGAAGCAGATTCTTCATTATCTCTGAGGCACTACGCTGTTCGGGCTAGTGTTTCGCGGGGGAGTTGGAGATGAAGAAATCGTGGGATACTCGGACAGTGATCTCGCAGGTGATCTAGATGATCGAAAGAGCACTGGAGGAATGGCGTTCTACATCAATGATTCACTTGTTTCGTGGAACTCACAGAAACAAAAGACGATGGCCCTTTCCTCGTGCAAAGCGGAGTTCATGGCGGCAGCAGTAGCAGCTTGTCATGCACATTGGTTGAAAGCGTTGTTATTCGAACTGTGTGGTTCGAAGTTGAAGGCAGTAAAGCTCTTCGTCGACAATAAGTCTGCAATCGCACTCATGAAAAATCTAGCTTTTCATGGTCGCAGCAAGCACATTGATACGAAATATCATTTCATCCGAGAGTGCGTTGAAGCAGGGCAGGTCGAAGTGGAGTTCATTTGGAGTGACGAGCAGATGCACTAACGAAAGCTCTACCTGCACCAAGGTTGGTGACAATGCGACACCTGTTGGGTTTGAGAGATCTCAAACCGCACCAGGAGTAAGAGGGAGAATGTTGTGTTTACTCATCAGCAGTTCGAGCTCGAGGAGTTAAGGAAGTGTATCGGTTCGACCGTTACATTCGAACCGTTACAAGTCAAACATGATAGTAGCTCCAGTATCCACTACCCAAGAATGGGTAGAACCGATGCTAAACATGTTTCTGTTATAAATGTACATGACGTACCTTGTCTACCCGTGCCAAGCACTAGACAATCTACTTCACTTCGCTTGCGTTTGCATGGCCTGATGACATCTTCTGCTAGATCAACTTCATCTAACCTTTTAAGCATTTCCTTTGCTTCAGCAACTGTCTTGTCAAAAGCTGACAAAGTTGGAGCAAATTCCAATGCTCTAAGGTTAGATTCCTCTCGCATCAGGGCTGAGAGTAACTCAGGAAGAGTAAACTCGCGCCTGGTACCGAGGGACTTGATGAAGTCATTATAAGAATCAGACAGAGAGTGCAGGACAATGTTAATTTCCGCCCGCTTACTGACTTGTCCACCTCTCTTTCAGTACTTTCTCATAATCTTCATCATACTGACGAAGTGCAGAAGCAACGAACTCCCATCAGTCATCCTCTTGCAGACCAGGTCCTCCACAAGATTATAACTGACAGTTCGTCTCACCTTCCCATAAACTTTCACAAGGTCCCTCCATATCTCAACAGCAGTTCGGAACTTCTTGTACTTGAGCTTTAATTCTCTTGGCAGACTGTTCATGATGAGTCTGCGGGCATACTCATCAGAAGCTACCCATCTGTCATAGAACTCTCGCTCATAGCTAGTACAGTTCCAATACTTGGGAGATAGAGGGTCCATGTAAAGCACATGGGCATATTTTGCAGTGCAGAGTATTTCCAGGAAGCAAAACTTCCACTCATGAAAATCGGGACCGGTTAAAGGGTTTGATGTTAAGAGGTTAACAATATGAATAGACATGTCTGAAAATAATAAATTAAAGCAAAAATTAAAACATAGTCGCAAACTATTGAAACAATTAAATATTGAAACCTTATGATAAAGCAATATTAATGTTTCCTCCAATTTGCCCAAGTATTACTATTGCAAGCCACACATGTGGATGTTTACAACAAAACACTTAACCAGACTGCATCTTTCAATTCCAGTCCTTTAATTCCAATCCATGCCCGGGTTCCTTAAACAAATGGAATTAATAATTGGAGACTAACTTAAGACCATATTATCCTACTGAGCAGGGACATCACAAATGAGTTATACTCTGGATAACATCTAAGATAGCTTACCACCAAAGCCAACCCTCCCATAAAAGGATCTATTAGAACACACCTGATCCCTATAATAAGGTTGTCTCATTTAATTCAATCCCTAGAGAAGTTATGAAATTTCAATACGCAAGCTACACATGTAGACGTTTACGCATGAACTCCCACTTCTCACATGAAATAAATGTTTGTTTTAAGAAATCCTATCTATTAGAACTTACGAATAATAAATTAAGTAAGCTACACATGTAGACGTTTACCTAATAAATTACCCACTTCAAATAAAGGATCGCTTTGTGGAGGTCTTACTAAATTATGAGCTTAGTAATTTTTTTAATTCATAAGGTTCAATTGCACAGATTATTTTATAGTTATAATTAATTACACAAAATAAATCACATAGCATGCTTTAAAGATGTAAATAAAAGCAGTAAACATGCTCCTATTATCTACAACATGCTTATATGCTGCGCAATTAAATTAAACACATATATCATGCGAAGATAGATAATAAAACAAATAAAATATGTCCTCGTGGCCCCATGATACAAAATAAAAATAATTCAAACTATTACAAGTTGGAATGAATTATACAGATATTCGATTGGGCTCCCACTACTTGGATTGTGACCTGAATTTATTTTCTGAATCTGGGCCTCCAAGATTTGATCCATCAGAAAATTGGACAATTGGGCCAGTTAATCAAATCGCAGGACTAGGCACACATTGCAAGCCCAATAGCCCACGAGAACTTGGCCCGACGAGCCACCACCAGGGAACCACCACCACCGGCGACTCGCCGCCGCCATGAGGGCTCTTGGAATCGCGCAATAGCCAAGCACGTACGTGCATGGTTGCAGCCCGTGATACCGCCTCCTCCGATCGTTGCCCATTTCGCATGCCACCGCCTCGGCTTGAATTGACCGTTGCCCGAACTACCGTTCACCTTCCTTCTCCACCGTCGGCTACCACGACTCGCCAGAAAATGCGCAGGGAGCGCGACGTGAGAGATGCGCGTGCAGCACGCAAACCCTAGGGTTTGCGATGACCCGCGCGCGTGAGCCACCTTGTCGAACCGCCCCCAGCCCGCACCTCCAGCCACGAGCCGCCGCCATCACCACCTGGCCCCTCGCCGACGCTGACCAAAAGGAGAGAGGAGCGCCGCCAATGTTGCACGCAGATCTGCCGCGCACGCGCGTCTCGCGCCCTGGCCGCGCCCCCCCATCAGCGGCCTCCCACTGCTCCACCCACCACGTCGTCGGCCGTCCTTGGAGCGTCGCACGTGGCCTGGCCAACCTCGGCCGAGCGGCTACTACCCGTCGCGCGCGCGCACTGCGCGCTGAAACCATAGGGTTTCCGCGTGGCTGCGCCACCGTCGTGGCCGCTGCGCGCCTGTGCACCACCGTCGTGGCTGCCGCGCGCTTGTGCGCCACCATGCCTGTCGTGCGCGACCGCCGTGAACGGCCCTGTGCTGTGCCAGCACCATCGTGCGTTGTGCGGCCCTTCGTTCTTCGTGTTCTTTGTTCTTCGTTTTACAGATTTAATTTTTGAAAATATAATATTACATTTGAAATATCTAATTACATTCTAAAAATCTAAATCTAACCACGGATTTATCTTGTGTGTGAAAAACGAATCTATATAAAAGGGCGGATTAACCCGAGAACCACGAGGACAAAAAAACATGAACATACAATCCCAAACCCATGCAATCATTCAATAATAATTATCATGCAGATCATAGGCAATATTATTTTTCCGATAAAGCCAATTAATTCAACCTGGCTCTGATACCAATTGAAGGGATTCGTGAACTGAATCACGAAGTCCGTTTGCCAAGGATCGTTAATTTGAATATCAAAATAAATTGCTATGCCTATGATTAATCCTAGCATGCTCCTATTGAATATGCATTAGGGGGTTTATGCGGAATACCTGGATTGCGAAACCCTGAAGAACGAGTGCGCGGAGATTCCTCTTGATCTTTACCCACGCACAAAGATTTAATCCCTAACAGATTGAGGAATTAAATCTTATGAAAATAAAACAATTATTTTCAAAAAACAAGGAGAGAGATAAGAAAGAAAATCCTCCTGATTTGATCTTCTGATCTGTATCCCAACTCAATCTGAATATCAGGTGAAGATTCTCTTCAGATTCCTTGCCGGGTTGAGAAGCAGAATTTCCTCCTCGTTTTCAGATCTAGTCGATCACCACAGCTCCCAAAACCTGGTTTGCTGTGTGCAACTTATGATCTTGTGGTGTGTTGAGATCTGCGGAACTGAGGCCTATTTATTGGAAAATACTGGACTTCTATTGGGCTTGAGTTTCATGGGCCAGACCAGGGACCAGAATGCAAATAGCAAATAAGGCCTATCCATTAATTAATTCCCATATTCAACCCAGAATATAATTAATTAATTAATATTGATTCATTCCACCACAGAATCAATATTGTCCTACCTATTTGCTACCACGTTTTGAGGTACGGGTTGCATGGGCTCGGTATATCCCCACATTTAAAGTTACAGACATTCATTAATTAATTTAAGCTCTTACAAGCTATTTAATTAATTAACATCTTATATTCCTAAATCAATCCACTCAAACCTTTTCACTTATGCTTGAACTTAATCAGCCTGCAGGACTTTAGCATAACGAACCTTTTGAACTGTTCAGGGAATGTCACCATCCTAAACCTTATGTGGTTACCTAGTTCCAGTACCAGACAGTCATACACAAACTGCTATTACCCAAGATACAGATATACAAGCTCAACTAGAGCCTTTCACTGCAACTCAAGGTAATACACAATCTGCATATACTTCTGTACCTTCATATAAGCTTAGGATCTCATCAAGCCATAAAGATCTAGATTCTTTTAATGTCAGATAAAAGAATCGATCTCGACTTAGGTCCTTATCAATATATGCCCCACACCAGCATACCAAGCCATCCAAGATAAAATGCTTATTATTGTGTATGCTGCAGCCTACACTGACAGTTTATCCTAGAACTGTCTCAGCTGTGATAACTATTTATATCTCGCTAGGTCAAACGATCCATACAATCTTCCGTGATCTACTACACACTGTATGATCTCCCTATCGACGAGATTAGAGGATAATTGCATTTGTGACACATGTTTGTTAATTCAGACAGGAGATGAACATACAACATTTATTATTCCCAGTATATTAACCAATCGACCTTGTACTTAATATACCAATCATAATGCTTTCAGTATATAAATCCATCAACACCAACAATTAATCTGTTGTTAGTGCCACCCCTTGTGTACACCGCTTGTTCTTGCGAACACCTTCTGAAACCCATCTGTTTCAAGCTTCTGTCGAGCTTCAAATTCCAAGCTCGAGGGGCTTGCCTTAGTCGATAGAGGGCCTTCTTCAGCTTCAGCACGAGGTGCTCCTTTCCAATGACTTTGAACCCTTCCGATTGAGTCACGTACACCTCTTCTTCAAGGTCTCCATTTAGAAATGCTGACTTCACATCGAGATGGTGCACCCGCCATCCTCAATTGGCTGCAACGGCATGTATGACTCGAACTATATCCGTTCGAGAAACTGGTGCGAAGACTTCCTCAAAGTCTATCCCTTGTCATTGTACGTAGCCCTTTGCTACCAAACGTGCTTTTTGCTGGATCACATCACCACTCGAGTTCTTCTTCAATTTGAATACCCACTTGAGTCCGATTGCCTTGTATCAGACCGGCAATGGTACGAGAGACCACGTCTCATTCTTCTCAATTGCTTTAATTTCTTTTGCCATTGCTTCCTCCCATTGTGATTCACCGGCCGCTTCATTATAGCAAGATGGCTCCTCCGTCTCTGCTAACATCACCTCCTCGAACTCAAGTTCGACCCAAGGTGCTTCTGCTAAGATGTCGGCCATGTCTATATATCGAACAGGGCCTTCGTTACTCCCAATGTGTCCACCTGACCATGGAGTGGGTAGACCACCATCTTGATATACTTTGTTCGGGACTGGTTCGACCTGTACGGTATTCGAATCAAACTGTTCAATTACTTCTGTAGCTTCCTGTTCCTTCGTCGAACCACCATCAAACTGGGTCGATCGAGTCCCATCAAAGACTTCAACTGAGCCATCCTTGTCTATACTAGATCAAACCCAGGCTTCTCCTTCTTCGAACACTATATCACGGCTCACATGTATCTTGCCGAGATGTGGTTCGAGCAGTCTGTGCGCCTTGCTCCCTTCTTCGACTCCTAAGTACACAAATGACTGACTTCGGTCGTCGAGCTTCTTTAAGTTAGGATTGGTTACTTTGGCATGTGCAGTACACCCGAACACACGCAAGTGTGATAGGTGTGGCTTCCTTTCTGTCCATACTTCGAACGGGGTCTTGTATCGATCGGCTTTAGTTGGGAGTCTGTTGAGTAGGTAGACTGCGTGCCGAACTGCCTCCCCCCAATACCTAATCGGAACACTCATACTCTTAAGTAATGATCGAGTCATCGCCATTACTGTTCTATTCCGCCTTTCCACCACAACATTTTGTTGAGGAGAGTATGGTGCGGTGAAGTGTCGTTGATCCCTGCTTGCTCGCACTTCTCTGCGAACTCTTTTGACAAGAACTCTCCATCTCTATCCGATCGAAGGACTTTGATTCGAAGCCCGGTCGTGTCTTTCTGAACAATGTACATTCCTCATCCTTTGTCTTCATCATGTGTGGCCACATCCACCTGGAGTGATCATCAACAATCAACATAAAGTATCGATTGCCTCCAGGTGTGGTAGGACTGATCGAACCACACAAGTGAACGTGCAGCAGTTCAAGCATTCTCTTTGCTTGAAACTTGGCTTCTCCGGTGAACGGCTGTCTCGTCTGCTTTGCTACTAGACAAGTTTGCCAAAGCTGCTCTAGGTGCGATATTGATGGAATTCCTACGACCATTCCCTTGTTAGCGAATGTCTTCAAAGCTTGGAAATTGACATGCCTGAGTCGAGCGTGCCACAGCCATGCTAGATCTTCAAGATTAGCTAGAAGGCTAACCGGGTTTGCCAACTGGAGCTCGATTCAGTACAAACGATTCTGAGATCGCCTCACCTTCATGATAAGACACGAAGGGCTCTTGGCGTGCACTTCGAGCTCATTACCGTGTTGGAATTATATACTGAAAGCATATATGATTAAGTGTTTTGTACACTGGTTTTCATATATGTGTTGCCACAACAATGCTCGTTGTCTGATGAAACAAGCATACAATGAACCATAATATCCTATTATCTCGTCTATAGGGATGATCATATGGTGTGTAGGAGATCACAGAGGATCATATGAATCGTTTGACCTAGCGAGATATAAACAGTATCACAGCTGAGACAGTCCCTGGATAGGCTGTCGGTCTAAGCTGCGACACATCGGTTCACAAGTGGGCTAATCCTAGCTACTTGATTTGTCGGTACATGGTTATGTATTGATGGGATCAACAGTGGGATGTGCCATTCTCATTGACATATGAATGAGCCAGATCCCTAACATACTTCCTATGATCTTAAACCTAACTGAAGGATAAGGGGCACACACAGATTGACCACACTTTGATTTACCACGGTGGCGAGTCTTACAAGTACTCTTATACCCGTATTTTGGGTGTTGGCAATTTGTGTGTGGCCTGCTTAGGCTGGACGTTTAGGTAAGCATATCCATTTCAGGATGGTGACATTCCCTGAGGAGCTCACAAGGTTCATTATGCTAAACCCTGCAGGTTGAATTATTTAATTCAAGCATAAGTGAAAAGGAGTGAGTGGTATTACTCAGGTAATAAGAGATTAATTAATTATGGCTGATTGTCATAAGCCAAATTAATTAATGAATGTCTAAAACCTTAAATATGTGGATCATGTTAGTTTGTGCAACCCGTTCATAATAACGTGGTAATAAAGGGGCGAGTCCGCATTGTTACCGTGGTGAAGGTTAAAAAAATGTTTTATTAATTAATTATGTTCTGGGTTGAACAAGGAAGGATTAATTAATAAAGAGGGCCCACTTTATTATTTGCATCTGGTCCCTGATCTGGCCCATGAACTGCTCAAGCCCATTAGGGTTAGGGTTTCTCAAAACCCTAACACTATATATATTTGCCTTCTCTCTATCAGATCATGAGGGATTTTTCAGTATATTGAAAATAGAGAGAGAGAACGGCGGCGGCAATCTGTGGGAGGAACTGATCGATTCCTCCAGATCTCGGATCCAACTTAGTAGACAATCCTCACCAGATTTCCAAGGAGCAAGGGAACAGATCAGAAGATCAGATCTGTAGGAACAACTGTTCATCGCCAGCGTTCAGATTCAGATCCAGATCTATTTCATAGTTATTGGCTCCGATCTAGATCTGTAGATCAAACGGTGAAATCCGGTATTCTCTAAATCCATCCTCTGCAATTAATTTTGTAGGAGCATGCATAGGATCGCATGGTTTATTTAATTGAAATTTGTTCCTGATACCCTAAGAACAATCCTTGGCAAGAATTAAATTAATGGCAACTCATGTTGTCCATCGTAGACTCAAACCCTACAATTGGTATCAGAGCCAGGTTCATGTTCTTAGGCTCTATCTTGGATAGATTGAAATTAAATAAATATGTATGTTCATGGATGGATTTAAATTGTCGTGGATGTTTTTGTTCTCGTGGCCTTCTCATTTTTGGATCTGTTTTTCACCACGAGAAAATTTGTGGTTAGATTTAATAGGGAAAATCATGTAATAGATTTAGATCTATTTTTGTATTTTCTATTTTTTTTAAATTTGTAAAATTGAGATCCGAAAGAACGAGAAATGATGAACAAAGAAACGAAGAACAAAGAAGCGACATGAACTAGGGTGCGAGCGGTGGCAGGTGGCGGTGGCGGGCAGAACCCCTGCCTGTGGCTGGGCCGCGCCTGTTCAAGCTGCTGCGCGTGTTTTCTGGTGAGCCCAGGCCGGCAGTGGTACTGCAGCAGCGTGCAGGTGAGCCGGCGAGCTCCCTGATCCGGGCGAAGGTGGCACAAACGGGTGGCGGTGGTAGGGTTTCGACACTATGGCTGGGCCGCGCCCGTCTTCCCTTTGCGTGCGACAGGGGTCGCGAGCAGGCGCAGGACCGTGCGCAGTCGGGCTGCAAGCTCGGCCGTCGGCGCCGGCTCTGCCCTGCGCGGCTGCTGCTGGTGACGACGCAGGTGCAGAGGGAAAGGCCGCGAACGGCTGGGCAGAGGCGACGGTGGTCACGAAGGGGAAGGCTGCTACGCAGCCTCGCTGCTGCATCGAGAGAACTCCCAGTTGCCGGAAATCGCAACTCCACGGTGCGGCGGACCATTTGGCGGTGGGGCTGAGCGCGGACGTCGGGCTGGACGCGAGTTCCGGCCACAGGCGGCGCCGGAGGCTAACAATGAGGCTGACGGCTGTTGTGCAAAACTAGGGTTTCAGCCCTAGGGTTTGCAGATTTGGGCTTGCAGGCCCGGAGGCGGCCCGCAGTCTAAAAATTAGGGTTTTGTGTTGCTGTTTGGGCCTGAAACCCTAATCTGAAGCCCAGATGTTGTTTTCCCAATTCAAATCAGACTTCAAGTCCAACGGAGGCCCAGTTTGAAGATCTGTATTGGAATTAAATTTTGTAATAGTTAGATTTAATTATTTTCAGTTGTAATCGCATCTGAGGGGCCACGAGAATTTATTTTTTTATTTATTTATTCTCGTATTGATGTGATTTATTATGTGCGCACTAGTAAATAATAGGAAAGCATGCCTATTTGCTTTAATTATTTACTTTTATAAGCATGTTGCAATTTAATTTTTGAGCATGTCTTATGTGATTTATTTTATGTGTCTATAAATTCTGGAGTCATATTAATTTATGATGGAATTTTGTGTGTGACATAATTTATGGGAACATAAAACAATGTGTGCGCATGAAACCTTTAGAATTAGAAATACTAAGCTGGATTTTGGTTCTTTTCTAACCAAGATCATTAGACCTCCACAAATACGACTTCTCATTCGAAGTGGGGTATCTCGAAGCGTAAACGGTCTACTCGGGTAGCTTACATTAGGGGTCCCTCACCAGTTCCAATGCGATGAGGTTTCCAAATAAAACACTTATTTTAAGATGAGAAGTGGGAGCCTCTAAGCAAACGGTCTACTCGGGTAGCCTGCATTGAGACAACTTTCAGTGGTCTCTAAGATTAATCTATGTGGGATAACAAAGGATGTTAAGGGCATGAGGCATGGGTCCAGTACGTATGCTAAATCACCTTTTAATATCTGGAGTTAGGCTTGTGGTTATTTTTGCTTAGATGTTACCTGGAGTATAACTCATGAATGATGTCCCTGCTCCGGATAGGTGAACATGGTATTGGGATCTCCAATATTAATTTCTTTTTCTAAAGATACCTGGCATGTTAAGAAATTAAAGGACCTATTTTGGTCTGGTTGAGCGTTTATCGTAAATGAACTACTCGGGTAGCTTGCGACAAATTAGCTTGGGCAATTGGAGGGAACAAATTGCATTGTTTCATCTAAAGGTTCTATGCATATTTGTTTCAATTGTTCGTAGTATGTGCTTACTTTAATTCGCTTATTTGTTTTCAGATATGTCTATTATTGCATCGCTCATCAATTCAATCGTACACAATTCCTTGACTGGTCCGAATTTTCCTGGATGGAAAAGTGACATTGTCAAGCTCTTGGATTCATTTGGACATTTGTTTGTTCTGCAAACTCCCTGTCCGAGTTCGCCGACTGATACATCTTCCGATGAGGAGCGTGCATAGTATCACTCACTACCTTCTAGGATTGTCGGATTTGTTATCTTAATCTACCTATACAATTGATTGAATTGATTGCTTGGAGAAGTTCTAATTAGTTTACTAGTTGATTGTTTGCATTTAAAGTTTTGTTTACAATTCATCGCCTAGATAGATAAAAAAACCAACGACTTTTGTGTAACCTAGCTATCGATACCATTCAATGGAGTAGATGATATCCACTTGAGCGAATTACAAAAGAGACCGGATTGATAATTTTAACGTGTTATTTGTGTGTGTTTCACACGGTTACCAGTGGTCGAATGGCATGGCCAGACAATATATCTTGGCTGGTATGTCAGATGCATTGCGTCCTCGTTATAGTGATGTATGGCTTGCGCGTGACATTATGCGACGTCTTGACGTAGCATATGGCGGACTCGATGGACATGCTAGATCCAGTCTTATCAAGCGCATTGTAAGACAAAAAATGGGTCAGAACTGTTCGGTGCGTGAACATGTGGAATCACTCATCCAACTCATAGATGAGTACACATTATTGGGTGGTCAAATTGACAATCATGTCAAAATTGACTTGATACTCAACACGTTACCGAAGTCATTTGATGACTTTAGAATTTCTGTTGAGAAAAACAAGAGTGAGTATACTGTTCACAGTCTGCTCAAGGATCTTGTATCAACAGAAGCTTCTTCAGTCTTTTCTGTGAGTCACTCTGAATTGCTTCCGAGTCGAAAGAGTGATGTCGAAGAAAAGAGGAATGAAGGAAGCAGTGGGAGCAGTCTTGCATTATCAGTTCATTCCAGATCTCTTGCTAAAAGTTCTTCTAAATCGCGTCAAAATGGCATGAAGAAGAAATATGGTAAAGGAGAGAACAAAGGGAAGAAAGATAACAAGACGGACAAATGTTTCAAGTGTGGCAAGAAAGGTCACTGGAAAGTAAATTGTCCAAGTTTGGTAACTAAGGGACAAGGTACGTCATCTTTTGCATTGCTTGTTGAAACATGTTTAGTATCGGTTTTCTGCTCCTTAGTGGATAGTGGTAACTGAGGTCACTAATCGTGTTTGCTACACTTTGCAGGGAATCAAGCTTAAGGCTTGAAGATGGCGGGATTACCATCTCCAAGATTGATGCTGGAAGTTGCTACTTCAGCTGAAGGAGATTTTACTTTGAGTTTATGTTAAAAACTCTGTTTTAATTCAAGTTTTTGAAGAGAAATTGTTTTTGTTTTGATAAACAATTTTCATCTATTGGATTATCAGTTATTCGATAGAGTTTTTCTATCATAATGAATAATAGTGTTTTCTATCATGGATGATGGTCTCTTCATTACTTGATTACATAAACTATCAGTGTTCTAAGGTATAATTTAAAAGATTCTCTATAGAGATAGGTTACATCAGTCTAAGTAGTTTTAAGTAATTCATGGAATAATGGATTCATTCCAGGTATTCCTAAGAATGGTTCTTATGACAACTACTTAGAGGTATAAGATGGTAACCAGGCCTTTTAATAGGCGATTGTATCTCTATAGATTATTTCGTGTTTGCTCTAGTTTGCTGGTTTGAGTCTACTTCCGCAGTTGCCTTAACAGACATTGATACTGTAATCATTTAAGATTTGATGTTTATCTAGTTCACTACAAGTCTTAGTCTCTTGCTTTAATCAAGAGTGTTCAAGACTGAGGTAGAGAATAAGTTAAATAACACTGTAAAAACATTATGGTTCATTCATAATGGTATATCTTAAGTGATGGGTTTTACAGTATCTAGCAGAGCAAAGTGATCGCATCCCAGTTAACTACGCCTATTATCCCTCGATTGGGATAGTGTAGGTAAAACAAAATAAGATTCTTTAAAGGTTTATAAGTTATGCCAGCTTTGCCAAATTTTTGTTTTTGGGAAGAGCGCCAAAAGTAGTTGTATGTTTGCTTAATCTATTGTCTTCTAAATCAGTTCCAATTACCCTAGCAGATCTTGACTCTGTCAAAAGGGCAATGATGGGTAATTTGGCTGTTAAGCTGTATAGGAAACTGATTGGTTGGAAGAAAGGTTTAAGCTAGTACTGCTTTGTGGGCTATTCCAGGTAAACGAAAAAGATGGTTGCTTTGTGTATCCTAGATACAAGCAAATTGTATAGGATGAAATCATGAATCCAAATGTGAGATTGTTCTCTAACGTTTTAGAGAAGACAATTCAAATCCATCAGGAAATACCCCGTGGCATATTGAGCATACCTTGAATGGTATGGTACCAATTGCACGGTCACCTGTGCAAGGTGGTAAACCACAAATTAAATCCACCATTAACTGACAATGTAAAAGGAGCATCGTTGCAGTGGGAGGTTGCCTTAATATGCTTAATGGTACTAGTTCGTGGAAACAGTCGCTGGACTTGTTCCCAACTTAATCGTACTCAACCCTTAAAGCGCAACGAAGCTGTTAAGACAAATGATGCAATTTAATGACGTCAAGACATGAATTCAGAAATGAATCAGTAAAGGTTATGGTTGTGTATCAGGATCAGTGATTGCCAAATAACTTTCCAGCTATAGGCAACTGATTGATATATAAGAAGAATGCTCGAATGGTAACCTAGTATATTTGATTGTCTAGGTTAGAGAGTAAGGCATGTTTCACAACAAGACTTTCTCACTTGTTGCAACTATTAAACCCATTCGAATTCTTTTAACAATAACAGCACATATGAATCTAAATATCTGGAAGATAGATGACGTCATCCGTATTTTATAAACGGGTACCTTGATAAAAGGTGACGACATCTGCATGCAACAACCAGATAAGTTATATGCTGCAAAGTAAAAAACAACATGTCTGGAAGCCAAGCTAGTTCAAGTCTGAACTTAAAGGAGCTTCAAGGTCATGTAACAGACATTTCGATGTTGTCTATCGAGAATGATAGTTTCATGTACCAGTTATGTGTCAGCGGAAGCGTGGTTTTCCTTGCACATTATGTAGATGGTATTTTCACATTCGGAAACGGTGTGGAGCTATTGTCAGGCATAAAGGATGGTTATCCGAACAGTTTCAGAAGTAGGATTTATGAGATCTTGTAACATCTTTTGAATTAAAGCCATGTGTGATCACAAGAAAAGGATGTTCAGGTATCTCAAGTCGCTTAAATTGATTCTGTGGTGAGTCGTTCATAACAAGAAAGATTGTTGTCTTTCTATATTGTAGATGAACGAAGTTAGATATCTGTAATGCTATAAGCATGTTAAACAGATATCAATTCAACTCAGGACAAGCACATTGGTTTGCAAATGTGTCATGTGAGTTGAATGTCATCGGATATCCAGGAGGATCATAAGGAAAGGAAATCGACCTCTAACTGTGTGTTGGCCTTGGAGGAGGAGTTATATGAATCTAACACAGAAATGTGTTGTGGATTCCAGTATGAAGGCTCAGTTTTTGACAACTTCATTAGCTTTGCAAGAAGCAGTATAACTCCGGTATTATCCTCTAGAGGTGTGTGTTCTGAGTTTGCCTAATAAGATCACATGGAATTGTGATCATGTTGGTGCAATGACAAACTCAAGGGAACCCAAGACTCACAAGGTGGTGAAACACATAGGATGTGTGGTATCACATCATACGAGAAATCGTGGCAAGAGGTGACGTGAATGCAGTGGGAGTGATTGACAGTATAGACACACTTAATACTTTGATAAAGCAATGGTATTATGCTTTAAGTATAAGGGGGAGATTGTTGGGATTATATACTGAAAGCATATATGATTAAGTGTTTTGTACACTAGTCTTCATATATGTGTTGCCACAACAATGCTCGTTGTCTGATGAAACAAACATACAATGAACCATAATATCCTATTATCTCGCCTATAGGGATGATCATATGGTGTGTAGGAGATCACAGAGGATCATATGAATCGTTTGACCTAGCGAGATATAAACAGTATCAGAGCTGAGATAGTCCCTGGATAGGCTGTCGGTCTAAGCTGCGGCACATCGGTTCACAAGTGGGCTTATCCTAGCTACTTAATGTGTCGGTACATGGTTATGTATTAATGGGATCAACAGTGGGATGTGTCATTCTCATTGACATATGAATGAGCCAGATCCCTAGCATACTTCCTATGATCTTAAACCTAACTGAAGGATAAGGGGCACACACAGATTGACCACACTTTGATTTACGATGGTGGCGAGTCTTACATGTACTCTTAAACCCGTATTTTGGGTGTTGGCAATTTGTGTGTGGCCTGCTTAGGTTGGACGTTTAGGTAAGCATATCCATTTCAGGATGGTGACATTCCCTGAGGAGCTCACAAGGTTCATTATTTAATTCAAGCATAAGTGAAAAGGAGTGAGTGGTATTACTCATGAAATAAGATATTAATTAATTATGGCTGATTGTCATAAGCCAAATTAATTAATGAATGTCTAAAACCTTAAATATGTGGATCATGTTAGTTTGGTGCAACCCGTTCCTAATAACGTGGTAATAAAGGGGCGAGACAGCATTGTTACCGTGGTGAAGGTTAAAACAATGTTTTATTAATTAATTATGTTCTTGGTTGAACAAGGAAGGATTAATTAATAATGAGGTCCCACTTTATTATTTGCATTTGGTCCCTGGTCTGGCCCATGAACTGCTCAAGCCCATTAGGGTTAGGGTTTCTCAAAACCCTAACACTATATATATAGGCCTTCTCTCTATCAGATCATGAGGGATTTTTCAGTATATTGAAAATAGAGAGAGAGAACGGCGGCGGCAATTTGTGGGAGGAACTGATCGATTCCTCCAGATCTCGGATCCAACTTGGTAGAAAATCCTCACCAGATTTCCAAGGAGCAAGGAAACAGATCAGAAGATCAGATCTGTAGGAACAACTGTTCATCGCCGGCGTTCAGATTCAGATCTATTTCATCGTTATTGGCTCCGATCTAGATCTGTAGATCAAACGGTGAAATAAGGTATTCTCTAAATCCATCCTCTGCAATTAATTTTGTAAGAGCATGCAAAGGATCGCATGGTTTATTTAATTGAAATTTGTTCCTGATACCCTAAGAACGATCCTTGGCAAGAATTAAATTAATGGCAACTCATGTTGTCCATCGTAGACTCAAACCCTACATACCGTCCATCACTATCCGGTGACCTGTCTCGGTTAATTGTCCGAGACTCACCGTGTTGCTCTTCAGTCGAGGAATGTAATATACTTCCTCGAGCACCCATTGATCGCCATTTCTGCACTGGAAAAGGATGGAGCCTTTTCCTTGGATCCCTACTGCTGAGTCATCACCGAATCGAACCTTCCCGGTGATTGTCTCATCAAGTTCGAAGAACTTGTCTTTGTCCCCGGTCATATGGTTGCTAGCACCATTTTCCAAGAACCAAACATCTTTTGGTTCGTCGAGAGGCATGGTTTCTTGCTCGTTGAGAATGATAACCTCATCCAAGGGAATCTCCTCTGAGACCGCCATTAGTAAAGTTGCTTCAACATTTTTCCCATGGGTGAGATGAGCTTCTTCACTTTTCTTTGGTGCTCGGCATTGAGTCGAGTAGTGACCCATCTCATCGCAGTTGTAACAACGGATATGGCTCTTGTCTCGAGGAGCTCCTCGACCACCAGAGCTAGTCGATTCTCCTCGACCTCCTCTTCCTTGACCTCTGCCGCGACCACTGCGTCCTCGGTTCCAATGCTTTCTTCGACTTAGTAGAGTCCTTTCCATCTTTCTTGAGTTGAGCCTCCCACTCCGCCTGAGTTAGGAGAACTTGATCCTCCTTTCTTTCAGCGCTCATATTCTTCTTACGTGTGCGTTCCTCGAATGCTTTAAGTCTACCAACTGCCTCTTCGAACGTGAGTGTATCAAGGTCATAAAATTTTTCAATCCCGGCTACCACATTGATAAACCGTTCTAGGACTGTGTCAAACAATTTTTTCACCAATGTAGAGTCACTTAGAGTTCCACCAAGACTCGAATAAGTCACAGACACGGTAGTGAGTCGTTCGGCATAATGATCGAGGGACTCACTATCATTCATGTGCATCACGTCGAACTCGCTTTTGAGTGTCTGCAACATTGCATTCTTCACTCTATCTGCTCCGATGAACCTCGTCTTTAAGAAGTTCCATACTTCCTTCGTTGTTGTCTTCTTAGCTACTTGCATTAGGAGGTCCTCTGGAAGTGCTTGGAAGAGGTGCAACCTCGCCTTCTTGTCGAGTCGAGCGTCTACTTTTGCGCCTTCTGCTGGTTCGACTGCCTCCCACACTCCTTGGTCCTCCATCATTGCTTGCACACGAATCACCAACTAGTGTAATTCGTGTGAGTCAATTGTGGGTACTGGAACGAACTACTCCCTTGATGTGCCCGTGATGTTTCTGCAGTAACTATATCCATATTGTCCCACCGTATGATTTTTGGCATAAATTGATGCTCTAGTACCACTTGTTGGCCCCAAGATACAAAGATTGTAAAATCACAAAGTGGTACGAGGAAGACGAGTGGTTCGAAATAAGCTGTTCGAACTAAAGGAAGTGGTTCGACCGTGCGAGCTACAACACTTGGGGAAATTTTCTGAGTTTATTACTTGTAATGAAACTATTACATAAACTCTCTATTCTCTCTATCTGGAAAATAAATATTTTCTCACTCTACTTCTCACTCACTCTTCTTGATTCACTCTATTACAAATGAAATCTACAATGCTATTTATAAGAACAAATCTAAAGCATTTAAAACACCACAATTAATGCCTATCAATTTCCACCTGAAACTGTCGGCAATAAATCCTTGGTTGACTATTAACTGCCGAACAACCTGAAACGGCTAAGTCATGGGACGGTTCGAATGTAATGGTCGAACCGTTACACTTCCTTAACTCCTCGAGCTCGAACTGTCGAGGAGTAAACACAACAATAAATGTATTGTGCTTTCGTAACCTTAAAGGACTCCCTTGGTGACGAATTCAATTAGCACCAAACTACAAGTATTTTGTTACAGTATAATCAATACCAATTCTCAACCAAGCATCAGTTTTCCATTAGCATAAGCACATCTACAGTCATCAATGCAAAAAATAGAAGATACTAAACAAAAGATTCAGTATTCTAACTCTATGTTCATTAAACAAAAAAAATCATATTTAACTTCCGTCTTCCGACGCCTCTAAGAAACAATTTCACGAACACATTGCCTAACAAATATCGCCAACAAGTAAAACACAACCCCCAATGATGGCCAACAAAAAATATCATATTTATTTTGTGTCCCTTGTTTGGGGTGCAGTGATAAAAGCACTCTACCTATGATCGAGAGGTCATGGGTTCGAGCTTCCAAGAGGACATGTAGGGTGTGTGTTTAATTAATGTAAAATTTAAAAAAAAACAAAAGAAAAAAAATTTGTGAGATATCAATAATTAAACAAGAAACAAGCATACAACAACTCGTATGCAACAATTGAAGCCAAGCAAAAAATAAAAGAATCTAATGCAATAAGATAACGGGTCTAGAGCGAGAAAGTACCATTCTCGGCGGCTAAGTTCTTCAAATCGCCAAGATTGCAATTGGATTATTCTTCAGACAATGTTAAACCTCTGCAGCAGTAGGGCACAATGGTGGTGCAAGAGGAGGATTTGGGGAGGGTTATGGGAATTCCGATTAGAATATTGATAACAAATTAATTAAATGCAGGAATTTAATTAAATGTAAGTGTTCTCTTTTTCATACTAGACAACACGTAAATAACAATGCTAGAGTAAAATTATTTTCTTTTAGCGTATTTTTATGCTAAAAGACAACACTTTTAGTTATAACAACACTTTTTTAGTCCACAACACTTTCGTTGAAAAATATTTTTTTAAGTGTTGTTGTTCAATGTTTTTCTTGTAGTGATAGTCAATTCAAGTAAGGGTCAATCCCACGGATAGTGGAGATAAGTTGTTCAACCTTCAATGTCACGAAAAACCAAAGAAAGCAAATGATTTATAATTCCTAATTATCCTGCAAATACTTAAAAAAGAGATATCAAATATAATAAAGTGTTCAGAGTAAATGAATCTCAATATCGAGTTGCTGAGAATGATGTTCAGCGATTTCCTTCATTTGGTCAATTGGTAGGTAAATGGATCCCAAGATATCCTCTAAGAAGTTGAACTCGTCTTAACTTCAAGCACTATCATTATAATGAGCGTTTCTAAGACAAAATGGACAACATGGAATACCTACTGTCACTAGGCTTCCATTAGAGCTCTTCCCCTTAGTCAACAACAAGGTTTCTACCTAGTGTTCCTACAAGTGCCTAACTGCTGATAACTTGACATGTTCACCCGAATAGTTTAGGCTAACCGTAGTTGCCCAATTTTGCTTTTATTGTAGTTGGTCATCCCAACCCTAGTGCTTTCGCAGTTGCATTAAGATCTCGGAACTCATTCTAATACTAGGCTAATCACATTAGTTACCAGTCTTGCTCAACCTAGCATTACCCTTCCAACCCCTTACCATAATGGTTTTGCCACTCGTGAGATCACTCAGCTCAAGCTTTCCCACTTTGGTTGCCCAATTCCCCTAGATATACTCGGCTAGCCATCCCGAATAGCCCCAAATGGATTGGCTTGCTAGAGACATCGAATTCCCAACGAATAAAACAAGAAGGAAGAATGATAAACTGGGACAAACTTGTCTCGACTAAGTTAGAAAAACCCGAAACCTCTCACCCTACATCTCAGCTTCACTACATATTAATTCATTAATCCCGAACGGGGTATTTAGTAAGACATAAAGTAAATAAAATGAACAAAGAGAGAGAGTGTACTACCAAACTTCATAATAACCTTAGAGAAATAGGAGCCATCAAGTAATTACAAGAGTTCCACTCTCCACCAAATGATAAGCTAAATTATAAGACAAAAGATTAAAACCTAGAGCATAAGCTGAAAAGTAAATGATGTTTATGACTTTTATACTAAACCTTATTTGCCACATATGGCAACCACTTAAATCTGCGCAAGGAATACGCCCAGATCTCAGTTGATCACTTCCTCCATATTTAGTACTTTCCTTCCTTGGCCAACTCGATCCCAGATGTACCCTTGAATTTGAGATTTGAATCCTGCAGCCTGATTCTCGTAGTAACAGTAGCACTTTCCATTTCCAATCTTCTTGTCGAATTGCCCAATACCAGGATGTGTCTTCCATTGCATTTGAGTATGTGATTCCTTCCAGTCCTCGGAGTAGCTCACTTGGACAATTCCCCTCAATGATCCCAAAATCATCTGAAAATGACTAATTCCTCCCTTTTCTCCATCCTGAAAAATTTTAGCGAAACTCCTCCGACTCTACTACAAAATAAGACTAAAACACTAAAGAATAGACTTAAAAATAGACACAAATTATGTCAAATCTAGAATCGTGTCAGTCGGGTCCATCCACTTACGCTCATGCTGAGCTGCCTATGGGTTGCTCGAGATCTTAGTGTCTGTGTAATCTAAGGTGTCGCGTGATCGGGCCAAACCCAAAAAACATAGTGCATGAAAGAGTGTTTACACACATAATGGTGGGTCTGGTCAATCTACCACCCTCCAAATTCGTTCGTTCGATATTACTGGAAGAGGAGTTTGGCTCCCTCGATTTCAATATTTCCCATACGTAATACTTTGTATAGACGTTGTGGCGGTAGAACGCTAAGATGGGATCGTAGACTAGCTATCTCTGATTCAGAATTGCACCCCATGATGTGAGGACATGAAGCTATACAAACAGAGTTCGAGGCCTACGGAGCATTTGAACCCCCGTACAAAGGGTTTATGTGAGAGGCCACTGCTAGACCAAAAAAATACAATGAAAGGTGCAAAATCTTATTCACCTTCTTTTATGCAGATTCTATGTTGTTCAAACATGTCATAAACTCTCTAGACCTTTGAGATTTCAGCATATATACATAATTTTCAAGAATCATTCGACAAAAAAAATACTTTTGAAGTAAACAATCAATTTGATGAATTAACAACAACTTTAATCTTTTCTAGGCAAATTAAAAAGGATCTTCGAGGCAAAGTCCGCTTTAACACTCCACATACTCCTAGAGGCTCAATCACTACGCATTGAAGTGTAATCAATTTACACCCTATTGGGTTTGATTAATCAACACTCTTGTATTCAATTATCACTCGCCTTCGTGAGCATCAAATCTTCGAGGCGTGATTGTCAATAAATTCGATAGCTAAAAAAATATTTTAATAAATAAAACTAACATTTCTCTAAGCTAAATATTCCAACCGGATTTTCAATTTTACTAACTCTTAGAAATTACTTATAGTACCAACTTATGTTCCTTGAAAGTCAACAATTGTCTATCTGATTTTCTACTAAGGTTCTTCACCAAACATAAAGAAGAACTATGGTTTTATGTTATTATTCGTGATCACTCACAATAAAATTATTAATGGACTTTTTTGGATTTTTATGGCATTCTATGGATTTTTATTTATGCACCACTCAAGGGCGACATCAACAAAATATAAAGGAGAAAGATGATGGAAGCTCGTGAAGGAGTCAAGGAGGATCGAAGATATTATCGAATGTTATGAAGAAATGATTTGTACGAAAGAGACGAAGACATACAAAATTATTTATTGAACCAAAAACTCAAAAAAGTAAAATAATTCCCAAATAAAGTGAACATTAATAATAATAATCATAGAATAAGCCCCTTAATTACACCATTTTCATTTCTCTCTCTCAACCAAGATGGAGTGGGTGGCCCAAATTTCACAAAGTCCGAACACTTTTATATTATGTCAAAACCTTAAATAGCCACTTTCACTCTATAAAAATTCTAAATAGCATCATTATGTATTCATTCAATAAATAGCTATTTTGCTAAATTACCCTTAATTTTAAAATTTTCATTCCATTAAGTAAAATGAAATTACAAACTATTTTTCTTAATTTAATTTTTTTATTTTCATAAATTATTATTTAATCGTAAATTACCTATTTTAAATCACAAATAGGCAAAATGAAATAACAAACATATTGCGAAATATTTAACTATTTTTTTTATTTATTTCAGTTTTTATATGAGCTGCAAATTATACAAAAATGCAAACAGTGCAGATTGAAATTGCAAATTGTCACTAACTGTTGCTTAATTATTTTTCATTTTGTAGTTTGTTGATTACAGTAAAATTTATGCTTAAAAAATTAATTAATTTCTTTTAAAATATATTGCAAAATTACTCTAAAACAATTAGAAAAAATATATTTAGTTTCATTCAAATTGCAAACACCATTCTTTAAGTTCTTTATCTATTACTTAAAAATACATTATCAAGATTTAACTGAAATTTTGATAAATAAATATTTTTAGTACTAATTTGAGTAATAACAATTAAAATTTTTTAATAATGAATGGTCAAATTAATAAACCTGCAATAAATAAGTTAATAGTAATGGTAATTATGAAAGTTTACATAAATTTGAACATTTCTTGCATGTGTACATAATAGTGGCTATTTAAGGTTTTTTATAAGAAAAAAATAATTATTTTTATATATTTGCACTTATGAATTATATTTGTATAGGGTAAAATAAATCTGAAGCAATTTCATTGGACCAACAATACAAGCTACTCGAATCTTTCATAAATGATCGTTTCATGAAATTAGTTAATTAAACGAGTTAAATTTAATAGTACCGATAGGTTGATTGGTTAAGTAATTAGTTTGAACATATGAATTTACAATTTTGTAAAACTTACAATATTATATTTAAGTTAATAATAAATTTAATAAGAATCTGATTAACTTTATTTGTTGTAAGAAAAAAAGTGAATTTTTGTAATATTTTATAATAAATAATTTTTTAATAAAAATAATAAAATAATGTAAATGTAAAAGTCTCGCTTAAACCTTATTAAGTTCCTACGCTTCAAAGTATAGGACGATAAAAAAATCCATGAAATAATAAATAGATCAAATATTATACCCTATTTTAAAAAATAACTAATTAAAAAAGTAAATGAACGTTTCAATTATTTAACAGAAAAAAGAGTGGGAAAAATAGAAAAGGAGTCTGTCACGAATTGGCAACAATATAACATAATTTTAACTTAAATTTGGCAACCTACCTACACTTGCTAGCGAGAAAAGACTCATCAATTTTATGCATTTCCATTTCTGACTATCATAAAGCAGATTCCTTGTACCTTCCCAACAAACTAAATGCTAATACAATTATTATATATAAATCTCAAAAAAAGATAATTCATGTGCATATTGAAATATTACGTGTTTAAAAAGGAATGAAATATTTATATGGAATCCAATTTCCTTCGCATTTAATTTCCTTGTATAAACCCATACCTAAGGGTGTAATCGAACCGAGTCGAGCCGAGTAGTGTCGTGCTCAAGTTTGACTCGTTTAGTATCGAGTCGAGCTTCGAGCTTTTTTGTCGAACATTTTGAAGTTCACGAACTTTATCGAGCTTTAATCGAGCCTAGACGAACTTTCTAAATTTGGAATATATTTGAAATATCCATTATTATTTTGAAAGAAAAAGTTATTTATCTGTAAATTAATATCGTATTCATGCTCAAATTCTAAATCTTATCATTATTAGAAAGATTTATCATTGTTGTTACCCTTAAATTATGAAAGATAATACTTTTATAAATTAATTATTTTATATTTCTTACTAATTTTAGCTAACGAGCTTGTTCACGAGCTCACAAGTCGAATACTATGATGCTCAAGTTTGATTCGTTTAATAAACGAACTTCTCAAAACAAATTCGAACGAGCTTTAATCGAGTCGAGATCCGAGTGATCACGAACAGTTTGACTCATTTACAGCCCTAGCAATACCATAACTTGAAAAAAAATCCATCAATCCTATTATCCTTGTACGATGGATGTAAATAAAAAGAATTGCAAACTAATAGTTAAAATAACAATAATGGGAAATAATAAAATAATTTCTTATTTTCCAATTAAATATTATTATTGTATAAATAAAATGATAAAGTATGCATGCCTAGTGTACATATAAAACCATTTTCCTAAAACATAATGTTATTTTTTAAAAATTATTTTACCTTAATTAAATACTCACACCCTAGATATTAATGTCTCAGGCGCACAAAATTTGATTTTTTAAAAAAACCTTCATTTACTCGTTTATACATTTTCGAAATTCATAAAATAAGAGTACAACTCAATTTCTGACAAATATAATAGCACAATAGTCATCAATAATAAACAATAAGGTTGGAGAAAATAGTAAATGAAAAAATAATACTCCAATTGAAGAGTCAAATTCGCTAACTAATTAAGAAATAGACTGATGAGTGTCTGTGGCCATTTAATTAATGAATGATGATAGTACGGAAGAAAAAACCCATGAAACTCAGGATGGATAGCGCCAATTGGGATCTATCCTTACACCACCTCCGCCGCAAGATCACCGGCGGCGCTATCCCTCCTGAGCTTAACAGGTTTTCCATACCCTCGCTGCATGCATGAAATCGCAGAGCCTGCAACTCTCACATATTTGTGTGTGTTTGTGATGAAGAAGATGATGAGGAGGAGAAGATGGTGTGGGTGAGGGAGAAATGAGTGAAAAGGGTGGGTTTACTTATAGGTGCAGAGTAACGTGGGGAATGGCAGACCAACATCGTCTGTAGAGAGAGAGAGAGAGAGGAGAGAGAGAAATCTTTGACTAAATTTTGTAGCATGTGTAGAAGGACGATGTCATTTTTTATTAGTCTAATCGAGGTTTCATTTTTTATATTAAAATAAAATGAGTATAAAGTATATTAAATAGTGCTATTAATCTCCCCTGCCGACTACGTTACTTTCGTTCCTCTCTTGAAAATTGAAATATTTTTTGAATAATGTTCAATAAAGTATTTTATTATTGGATGTTAATGATAACATGAAAATTATAACCGTAATAGGGGGCAAAAACTACGTGGCAGTATTCGTGTTCGATCTCATGATCAATCACTAATTTTTTTAAAGGGTATTCTATCAGAAGTATTCGATTTAATTTTATATTTTTCGTGTACTTATTAAATAATTTGACAATTTTTCAAGTTTGCACTTTAGTTTGTAATTGATTCAGTTTATTAATATTTAACTCATAATTGATGTGGGTAGTTTCTCGATTATATTTATTCGTTTTTTTATTATCCCACATGTACAAATAATTTAAAGATATGTACTTAGTTAACCGAATAGAATAAGCGTCAAATAAAAACAAAGTATGGAAGTATATGTATAAGTGAGTGAACCAAGCTTAATTACAAATTATTTTATCTTTAAAAGAATAATCAAACAAATGTTATACTACTTATAGATATGCTCCACAGATGAAGACTGATGGATTTGAAAGTTCGGAATGAAGCAAATCGAAATAAGTAGATAATAAATTTATACGAATAATTATTATGATTCGAGATCTCAATATCCTTATGTCCATTCTTCTTTCTGTTAATATCAAGGAAATCTATCGAAACCGGTCAAACCGATCTCGTTACAGTTTGATGGCCCAAATCGGCCGGATGCATATGCATATATACTTATTTTAATATTTTAAATTTTAAATAAGTTTCATTTTAAACCGTAAAATAAAATCGGTTGGACCGAACCGTTTTTATACGGTTTGGCCGATTTGGTTTGATTAAATTAGTTGGTCGGTTTGGTTTGGAAAAATCTCAAACTATATTTATTGGTTTGGTCGAGATTTTCTTCCAAAATAGGTCAAACCGGACCGCGAACACCCCTAAATCTACTATTCTAGTTGTACACATTTTACAACTAGTATTTTCTGTTGAGGTCACTAAGTCTCAACTACACATTGACACAACCACCACAATTGGTCGAGAACATGTCCACCACGCTACGCTCTTACTTTTGCAACTTCGGTTATCCTCAGTACTTAAATATGGGAGATTGCTTGAGGATTGTAACACTTCTCAAGTACAAGTATACTTGACTGAAGATTTGAGTTCTCTTCAAGAACATATAATTGGATGATCAGTGATAATTTGGAGGTGAACTCTAAAGCAAAATCTTCAGCAGTAGTTCCAACATATCTCATGTATCAAACTACACGATAGACTCGAGCAAGTTCGCTTGGAAAACTCAAGAGGGCTTTGTAACGCCTCAGTCCCAAGGCCCATGTTACTCACCAATAGCCTGGTCCGACTTCCAGACTAATGACTGATCCCACAAACCAACAATATGTAGGGATTCCTTGCGAACCGAACCGTCAAATCCCAATAAATTCGGATCGTTCATGGATATTGAAAGCAATTAAAACAACGATTAAACCCTAGCATGCTCATATGAATTTAATGCAGTGGATATTGAATATACCTTAACTCTGTAGGGTCTGATCCGATCTTTCGCATTTGAATTCCAATCCCTTGATTTAACCACGCGATTTAATTAAATATGCGGAATAAGAAATTAGAGTCAGATCTAATTTCTAGATTTAATTAATGAGAAAGAGAAGAATAGAGAAATCTATTCTCCAGATTAGATCTTCATATATGTATCCCAATGTTGTTCAATCCTGCTACTGGTGAGGATTCCATAGGACTGTGAATGTGTAGGCCAGAGTTGAAATCCTTCGTCTCCCAAACACACAGGCACCGCCCCTCTCTCTCTCAAACTAGGGTTTCAACTGATTTGAATGTTCTAGGGTTTGTGAGAGAGAACTGTCTATTTATAGACCTAGGGTTGTAAACCCTAATGGGCTATTGGGCTCGTTTCAGCAAATTTAATTGGGCCAGACCTGGAACCTAATGCAAATAATGAAGTGGGCATATGAATTAATTAATTCCCATGTCCAAAACCCAGGACACAATTAATTAATTAATATTAATTCTTTTTCACCACAGAATTAATACTGACCTACCCCTTTATTACCACGTGATAGGAACGAGCTGCATTTACTTGAGAATCCTCATATTTAAGGTTACTGGACATTCATTAATTTATTGGAGCTTCTAACAAGCTACGACAATTAATTAATTTCTTATTTTCCTGAGCAGTACCACTCAAACATTATCAATCGTGCTTGAACTTAATCAGCCTGCAGGACTTTAGCACGATGAATGTTATTGAGCTCCTCAGGGAATGTCCCCATCCTATTACTCGGATATGGTAACCTAACTCCAGTCTCAGGTTGTAATACACGAACTACTGCTACCCAAGATGCAGGTATACGAGCACGTTACTCAGGCTCTCCACCATGGCAAGTCAAAACAACAGTCAACTCGTGCATACCCCTGAACCATCGTTAGGGTTTGGACTCAATCAAGATTGAGATCTTGTATTCTCTGATGTCAGACATTAGAATACATCTCACTGTGGGCCAATCAATACGCTACCGCACGTACCAACATATCAAGTAGTCAAGACAGATCACTTCTTTCCGACTATGCTGCAGCCTACACCGACAGACTTATCCTCATATGTTGTCTCGGTTGTGATAATATTTATATCTCACTAGGTCAAGTGATGATACTGTCTTCTGCGATCTACAACACGCATTATGATCATCCCTATCGGTGAGATAAGAGGATAACATTATTACTCGCATGTAAGTTTGTTTAATAGATAGGAAATAACGTTGAATGTATACTCATCGTAATAAATGCTTTATGTATACAAAACTCAACACAATAGTCCTTCCCAGCACGCTTTGTCCTCACTCACACACACTTTGAGAAACTTCCCAAGGGGTTTTCCTAGAATTAGTGCTGGCAAAGATGGTGCACTATATTGGTATGAGTAGCACCAATCAAATCCTTTAAGCTCTCATTAGCTATATAGTCTAATTCATGTATAGCTTCAGAATCTGTCTCATTTCACTGTGGGACCGGTTCATTCATATCACCTCTCCTCAATGAATAGAAGTTTTACGGGAGTCACTCATTATCCGTGCTTCTCTACGCCGGCGTTCGCTCTGTGCTCCAACACTAGGTCACTACATGTCCACCAACTTATGCATGGTTCATCCCCGAACTACATTGTAATGTGAGAGGTTCGACTCTGATACCATCTATAATCCCCCAGCCCCAGAACCCAAACGAGCTCACCCAAGGTCAGCCATATTACCAACCAATGATCTAGTCCAACTTCCAGACTGAACCCACAAACTAACACAAGTCCTAATTCCCAACATACTTTGTCCTGACTCACAGGCACTTTGAGAAACTTTCCAAGGTTTTACCCATCTTAGTTCTATCATAGGTCAAGCACACTTAACTTTTGGATTTTCTTGGAAAGAGTGTCGGAAAAGATAGTGCACCATGTTGGTATGAGTAACACCTATTAAATTATTTAAGCTCTCTTCAGGTACACAGTCTCATTCTTGTATAGCCTCAAAATCCCTCTTATTCTGGTATGAGTCCGTTTCATTCATGTCACCCTCTGCTCAACTAATGAAAGTCTTACGGGAGATGCTCATTGTCTGTGTTTCTCTGCACTAGCTTTCACTCCTCACTCCAGCATCGAATTACTGTAGTTTCTTAGGAGAGAAGGATTGGATTATAATCTCTCTTCTCCTTGTGAAGTCAAAAGTTGTATTTATAACCTTGACATTTGAATTCCTTCTGTTGGTAAAGGTGGGAACGACTGCTTACTTTTGCATGTGAATGTTGGCATACGAATATGTACTTCTTCCTTGCAGCTTTCCTTAATTTCAAATATAAAATTTGATTGATTTCAAGTACAACTTTGACATTCAAATATCAAACACCACTTGATGGATGAATATTTAGTGTTGTGGATTTTCGTCTCTCATAACTATAGACTTCAACATGGTCTTCAGTTGAATTTAATCGTCTCCTTAGTTCATATATGTCTTTAAGTCTTCAATTGACCGAATTTAAACTATTACAATATTTAGATATAAGTAACACATTCAAAGATCAATTTATCCTCAATGGGTTCTATAAAATAATTACAATTAACTGCGTGGCTTTTGACATTTCCTCAATCATTTCTATTTATAAATAAAAAATGGGAGAACATGTGATTGTATCTAAAGAATTTTCTTTTCAGAGAATTTATTCCAAGTATTTTTAGTTAGGATTTTTAATCTCAAGTTTATATTTCAGTAACGAATTTTATCCCAAGTATTTTTAATTATGATTTTTTTATCTTGTAATTTACTACCTCCGTCCCATAACAATTGTCTTGTTTGGAAATGGCACAGATACTAATGCGAGTAGAGATAGAGGAAATTAATATTTTATTAGTGAGTGTGTATAAACTTTCCATTTTAGGAAAGAAGACAATTGTTTGGGACAAACGAAAAAGGAAAACAAGACAATTGTTTTGGGACGGAGGGAGTATTTCATTAGTTAATTTTATTTCAAGTTGTGGAATATATTTTCTTGACATAAAAATGTAAGATAAAAAATCCTGATGAAAAATACTTTAGATAAGATTTTCTAATGAAACGAAGAAGTAAAATAAAAAACGACGACTAAAAACTTGTATTGAAATTACTTAAAAACTTTTTTAATTAAATTATTTTTACATTAATTTAAACCAGCACACTCTATGTAATTTCATGAAAATTCAAATTTATAGCTTCTTATCATAGAAAAAGCATTTTCATCACTGTACCCGAACAAAGCACTAAAATTACTAATTTTTTTCGTAAACAAATGGGGAAGAGGAGATTAATCACGATATTATTTATGCATGTGAGAGAAGTTAATTTCATTTGACGTAATAAAATATTGACATTTTTAGTACAAAATATTAAAATATTTGTATTAAATATCTGTTTCTTAAATTTTACAACTGTGTCCTCTTTTTGGTTTTGGGCAAATACAACTGAGTCCTCTGAATAAAGACTTTTAGGGGTAAATAAAAAAAATATTTTCTTTGCTTCATCATTACTCTCTCCCTCTCTTTTAATTAATCCTTCGGCTAATGATGGGGCTTGAGATTTGAAATTTCCTAATTAATTTCACATCTTATATCTAATCTATGCATCACATTCTTGACTTTTCTTGAAAATACATCACTAAAATAATGGTATTAACAACCTATATGTGTAGGGGTGTGCAATCGGTCGGTTCGGTCGAAAATCGACCGAAATTTTGTCAACCGAATCAACCGAACCGAATACCACAACCGACCGAAAACCGAACCGAGACTCATTTCAACCGAACCGAAACCGAACCGATAATTTCGGTCAGTTGTGTTCGGTTTCGGTTCCAACCGAAAATAAGAACATCTTTTGGCTTTCCACATTCTAAATTTGAGAAATATTTCATGAAAGTGCAGAATAATTAGGGGTGAGGGAAAATTGCAGATTGAATCTCGCCGGACTCGCAATAGGTGCAGCACAGCTCGGTTCTTCTCGGCTATGGCGGCAGGTGTAGCAGCTAGCACAACAGCAAGTGCAGAAAAATTAGGGGGTGAGGGAAAATTGCAGATTGCATCGTCGTCCGCCAGTACAGCAGCAGCAGTCAGCTCTTCACGCTTGGCTGTCGTCCGCCGTCGACGAGCTCTCAAGTCGCAGGCCGGAAAGGGGTGGCTCTCTACTTAACTTATGTGCGCGGCTGAACGGGGTGGGAATATTAGAGATTAGGGCTGGGAAGTAGAAAGGAAAGGGGGGAATAGGGGAAGGAAATAAAAAAATATTATATATATATATATATATATATATATATATATATAATTTATTTAATATTATTATCGGTTGGTCGGTCGGTTTTTCGGATGAAATATTTAAAACCGAAAACCGACCGATAATTAATCGGTTCTTAATTTTTCAAACCGAAAACCGAACCGAACCGACCGAATTTCATCGGTTCGGTCGGTTTTTTTCGGTTTTTTCGGTTCGGTTCGGTTCTTGCACACCCCTATATATGTGACATAAGTGAACATAATCACCAATAAATATAACCGAACTTTATCGGATATTTTAATGCTCTTTGTAAAAATTGATATTTGAAACGACCAAATTGACAACAAAAAATAATAAAAATTTGTTAACTTTATAAAATCTTATTTCATTTTCGATGAAATGTGTTGGGAAATTTGGCTAAGTTTCCTTTCCCTCAGTAGCTTACTTGTTAGATTATAGAACTAGAAGCACTCATAGAAATGTTGTGATTCTGTTGTCTAGATCATAGTGTTGGTGCATCAAATCCTAAGTCCAACCAGCGTCAGTTTGTCTCTAGAATAGCTCTAGTCTCAAATGTAAAGTCCTGTTTAGGTCTTTTGAGTTGTAAGTCGTAGCTGATCAAGAGCTAATGGCTGGCTACTGTTCACCAGCATGAGATGTGCTTACCAGTTGAGAGAAGTCTCACCAGCAGACGACTGACAGACCCATGCTGACACTGTTCATCAGCATGGAGTCAAGAGCTAATGACTGGCTACTGTTCACCAGTTGGAAGGATTTCACCAGCAGGAGGCTGACAAATCCTACCAGCAGAATACGTGTTCTGGCTGACACTATTCACCAGCGGTGAAGCCACCAGTCATGGGAGATTCCAAGAAAGAGTTAACATCAGACAAATTGGTAGACTAAGATTGTGCCAGCGTAAGTCACCAGCAGAGACTGCCAGCACAAGATCACCAGTACGATCTACCAGTCGGATGTTACCAGCAGAATTCAAGATTCGCTCTCCCAGAGTCTTAGAGACAAAAAGAAGATTCGTCTGAGGAATATACTGACAAAGTAAGACTTTAAGGAAGGATATCCTTAAATTCTATCAGTTCAAGACACCAGTTGCGATTCCTCGTACTGACGAAATAATGCCGTTCTGACACAAAGAGGTATGTGTCAGAAAAAGCAGACACAGGTATGGGGTTTTCCTGAAATTCCTACCTGCCGCCGTCTGAAGTACATCCGAGGACAGAGACCCATTCCGGATGTGTCCAAACGGCTAGAAATTTGAATGGGATCCTGCGTCTATAAATAGGTCGGAGCTACCAACATTTAAGAGGCTTCCTGGCTTCGACGCTTACACGCTTGCATCCTGAACATTCAATACTCTCCAACTACCGAAAGAACGAACATTCATTGCTAGCAAGCAAGCATCTTTCGAGGCTTTCTTTAAAGCTTTTCCGTGTGTTGATATCTTTCAAACACGAGACTTCAAGCTTCCTGCTTGTAAGTTTAGACCTCACCTGGTGTTCTTTCTCTTTCTGAGGAAGAACATAGCAGCTCCAGTGCCAGCCAGCTCTTGAGTTATTACGGGCAGTTTGCCGTAGAGGATTTACGTTCTTGGGAGAACTCAACACCCAACCAGTCAGAGGAGGAGGTTGAAGTGACGTGCTCGCACTCCATCCATCTGACGAGAGTTGAAGAAGGACAAGGACCGGGAGCGGTTGATCCAGTGGACTGGTAGACGGGGCATCTACCAGCTGGAGATAGATCGTAGGAACTTTGTACCGGATTACTCTTATAGTGAATTTCCAGTGAGTCGACTGGAGAGTGGACGTAGATCAGTTGACCGAACCACTATAAAAATCCTTTGCCTTTATCTGCTTTCAGTATTTAAATTTTGTATTTGAAACCCAGCACTCAAGTGCTGGTGTATATCTGAAAACTGATAACTGTGCAAACTAGGCTTAAAATATTCTAAGTGTTGAGCTATCAGCTGACCAGCCAGTCAGCCAGCCAGCTGAGCAACCAGCAGGACAGAGTGCAAGTTAGACTTATAAGTTCAATATTTCCGCTGCGTAACGTTATACACTCTGATAAACCGGGACCAACAAAATGTTTTAGGAAAGGTCTCAGGTTAGGCACACTTAATAGTTTAGACGAATTTTATCCATTAACCCAAGTCAAATTCATTTAATATATCTTAATTGAGGATTAATAAACCCTATTCAAGATGGGTCAGGTGAATCCATTTGAGTATGAATAAAACCCGCTTAAACCGTTTAGACGTGTCTAACGCAAGTTTTTGCCAAAGTTTTATAAAACTGTTGAGGCAGTTGGGTTTTCTCATCACATTAATAACGTCATTTTGCAATTGAGTGTAATTAGACGTTAAATAGGTTCTCAACTATTTTAATCTAAGTTTTATATAGACTTTGCTTGGATAGGAGCCAATGAAGAGTGAAATTAAAGGCAAAATGTTTCTATTCGATCTTGACATGGCTTTGATTCTGTTCGAGTTCGTTCGGCTATGGAATTAGACCGGTCTACTTATAGGGGTTAAATAAGTTAATTACAATTATCAATTTTATTATTAACCACAATTAGCTACTAAATACTAGCTCCGAAATTAATGTATCAAAATGAAAAGGGCCTATTTAAGCGGGACGGAGGGAGTATTACAGTACTCCCCCCGTCCCAGCACAATAGGCCCTCTTACGAAATCGGGCGTTCCAACTAAATTGGCCTCTTTCCAAAAATAGCAAGTTTTTCACACTCAACAATAAAATATTCATTCCACTAACTCATTCTACGTACACTCACAACTCTTAATTTCCTTGCCGAAAAGAAAAGGGTCTTATAAACCGAGACGGAGGGAGTATTACATTATCATGTGTATGATGTTACATTATTTAGTTTTAGTTATTGCATTATTTAATTTTACTACGATTATCTTATTTCGAACACGTACAATAGGAATTTCCTTTGAATGATAATTAAATTATGTTTAATTTGATATATAATGTGCTATGAATGTTACATTATCTACAAAAAATAAGCTGCATTAGTTATTTACAACTTCAATATTATACCAAAACGTGGAGTCATATTTGAAAATTTTAAATAAAAACAAGCTATAAAAGATAATGTAGTAGATAAAGAATAAATAATGCATTATTTATTGTATAAATAATGTAACATCTACATGGTTAAAAAATTGCGACGTAAAAACTCCATCGATACAATTGCATGCACATAGATTTATTATTGACTGGGTTCAATCAAATTTTCTATATCAAATGTTCATCTCCTTCCTCCATAGATCACACCTCTCCAGCAACTGCTCCCAAGGACCGCCATTCTCCAATGTATGAATCATCATACAATCAATTTTTCCAATGAACGACAGAGCTCAACTGCCGCGAACCGCACAACCACTGCCTCCAACCACCTCGCCCCCTGCCATCGTGTGCTCGCTTGTATCAAAATCACAAAATCTCGGCATTGAGCGAGAGATTTTGGCGATGGCGGTGGAAGAATATGTTGGGATCTATCGCTCTCTGCATCTCTCACATTGGAACCACCAGAAACGTGAAGAAATTTTTTTTTACAATAATAATCTTTCTTTAGATTTAAAATAAAATAAAAATTTTAAAAATAAAATAAATAAAAAAATTTGAACCCGTAGATTTAGAAAATGAATTATTGAGATTTGGTCTTATATAATATGTGGGAGGTGAGTAACATATGATCACAACTCTCTCTCTCTCTCTCTCTCTCTATATATATATATATATATATATATATATATATATATATAATGTGATCATATATTACCAACTTTCCACATGTTATATGAGGCCAAATCTTAACCTTTTATTTTCTTAAACATTGGCCCAGATTAAATTTTAAAATGCTGACTTTGACTTCTTATTTATTATTTAATTATTTATTAAAGTTAATTTTATCATTTTGTAGAAATAAATTAATATTGTTTACCAAAATTATCCAACTCTCACGTCAAATTTATATTATATTCTCTCTTCTCTCTCTCCTCTGTTAATATCTCTCACTTTTTCATATTCTCTCTCCTCTCCTACTCTCTCTCACTTTTTTTCTCTCTCTCCTCTCGTCCTCTCTCCTCTCACAAATTCCACGCAGAAATATCTTTTTTTATCAATACGGTGTTGGTGAAATCTGTATAATTTTTTGGTGTGTTGGTGAAATTATGAGTTACATTCTCAATTTGTTTATTTTTCTGAAGTTAGTTGTTACGCAGGTAAGAGACGACAGCGGCACGTTCTATTCTCCTCGCGTATCTCTAGCAGCGACAATGGTTGTGGTGGCAAGGTGCAATGTGGTCGCCAACAGTCGTGAGAAAAAGCGGCGTGCAATTCGTGGAGGTTGGGGACATAGACGATATATAACAATTGCAAGAGAAGTTATTCATGGAAGTTTGACGCCGCATCCTTCATTTTGAGTTGCAGTTTTTAACCATGTAGATGTTACATTATTTATATGATAGTTGATGCATTATTTATTCTTTATCTACTACATTATAGTTCATAGCGTATTTTATTTTATTTTTAAGTTTGACTTCAAGTATAATATTGAAATTGTAAACAAATGATGCGCCATATTTTTCATAAATAATGTAACATTCATAGCATATTATATATCAAATCAAAGATAATTTAATTAGCTTTCAAACGGAATTTTTATTGCATATGTTCGGAATAAGATAATCGTAGTAAAAGTAAATAATGTAACATAATACAAAGGATAATGTAATACTGTAATACTAATAAGTAGAATTAGATAATGCACGATGAATACGGATACTGCAACATAATATGTCAATACATTATTTTTCATATTATGCTGCATTATCAATGTTCATCGAATATCATTATCTAAATCTTCTTATTAACTAATTAACGTTACAGTACTTTTAAATATATCATTACACTAACCTTTATATTATATTACATTATTTAGTTTAGACTATTACATTATTTAGTATTACGACAAATATATTATTCCGAACATATGTAATAGGGATTTCGTTTGAAAGATAATTAAATTATCTTTAATTTGATATATAATACATGAAAAAATTATTTAAATTGAGTGAGTTATGATTATTTAAAATTTTATAAAGATTTTAGAGGAGAGAGAAAAAACAATTTTGAGATATGCGCTACATGTCTCACGTATTTAAAAATGTGGGTATCAAAATTACTATTATGTCCAAATAATGTAGCATGTTTAACTAAATAATGCACCGAAAATTCTAACTTTTAAAATCAAATCTAAACCATCCAAACTCAGATTTAATGGTTAGATTTTGGCCTCATATAACATAGGGGATATGGGTAACCATATAATGAATCCAAAAATATGAGTTACTATAAGAAATAAGAATAGATCTCGCGCGTCCATCTTATCAAATCGACGAACATGATTCATTCACATCAAATTGAAAAACGCAGCATTTTTGCCCCAATATCCTGCAGTTTTAGCCTTTAAAGGCTAAAACTGTAAAAAAACTCAAACACAAATAGCAACATGTATTTTAAGCCCGATTTACTTCATTTTTAGCCCAATTTACTTCATTTTTAGCCCAATTTTTACTTCATTTTTACATAAATACGAATTAAAAAAATTTAAACATCTTCTTCTTCAAAGCAGCAACACGAGCTTAGTCTCTATAAAACTCAATACCAACATCAACAGTTTTAAAAACTCTGCCCTTAAAATGCTTCATCTCATCAACACACTTTGGAATAAATGAATCTATAAGATACAAAAATGCACGAAGTTAACTCTAAAGATGCACAATATAATAGTAAAAATGAACGTCGATTTGAATTCACACTTTGGAATAAATGAACCTGTAAAATACAAAAATGCACAAAGTTAACACTAAAGATGCACAATATAATAGTAAAAATGAACGTCGATGTGAATAAAACTATTTTTTTAAACTATATTCATGCACAATAAACAAAGTCGAGACCGAACACGAATGCGAAATTCAGAAACCAAGAAAAAAAATCTGATCGACAGAAGAAATATAAATCAAATCGAACGAAGAAGGAAGAAGAAATCAAATCGCGCGAAGAAATGAATAAAAAATCTAATGAGATACTATTTCAGATTTTTAAAAAAGCTAAAATTACAAAAATAACCTTAATTTTGCTAAACTGCAGGATAATCGAGGAAAACTGCACACAGAGTGAAATAGATCATGAACATTGAAATCACAAAATCAAAGGTTGAGATTTATTCTCATTTCTCATACTAAAAACTATTCTCATATGATCACTACTCTATATATATATTAGCTATTTAATGAAAATTAAAATGAATAGTTTTTACAGTTTATATAATTAAATAGGTTTATAAAGTTCCAATTTAAGTTTATTAAGTTCAAAGGGTCCATTATTTAAATAAAAATGCATTATAAAATTTATTACATATATTTTTTTACTTGAAATGCAAATATGTATAATTTATCAAACATATTTAATGAAATTATATAACGTATTTATAATTATTAAATAGGTTTAATATATCTTAATTCTTAAATAAATTGAAAGTTCGGTCTCTCACTTCGGATCTATAGTAACCTATACTTACAGAATTAAAGCTAACTTGGAACCTATATATTCTACGCATCCAAGCCAGTCAACCAAATAGACGACATGGGTAGAGAGATTGTTGAGTTTCCATCAAAATAAAAAAATAAAATGTAACTTTTTTTTTTAAGATATGATGAAAGTGGAAAGTGTTGAATGTGGAAATTGTGTAGTGGTGCAGGTTGATACGAAGAGAAATAAATGATAAAAAAGAGAACATGAAATAGCAGTGAAGAAATAGACAATACATGGAATGGAATGGAGAGGTAAATCATCATAGATATTAGATAGCTGCAGCTCTCACTTATATTTGGTGGGTGTTACACCATTGAGAAATTGACCCATGCCAAATTCTCTCCTTTTATTACATCTCCACATCTCACTACCCACTTGTCTCATCATATTCAATGTCATTGCTCCTTCTTTCGTTCCAATCTCATCAATACTTTTAAGGAAGATATTTAATTTTTTTTCAAATTCAATGAGTTTTTAAGTTTATCTTGAACTTTAAAGTATAGCACTGGTTAGGAATTATGTTATAATTTTCTCTTTTAAGTAAGTTTTGATGTGTTAAAGCAACCAATTTTCAATTATATATGTTATGTAGAACTGACTATCTCTAGATGATAGTGTAACTCAAAACGTGTAAATTCTGTATAAGTTTATCAAGTTATAACAAGAATTGACACTCACCAGTTTAGAATTTCGGAACCAACCGAGAACTAACTCGCTTGAAGATTTTGAGAACTGGTAAGTTACTAGAGACAAAGATTATCCACCAATTTCCTTAAGCCGAAGTGAACAAATTGGTAAGTCCAAACTTACAAAGACACGAGAAGATAAAGACAATCGTAAGCTTTTAAAGACCACACTTAAAGGCGGAGGAATCTTCCAGTCTGCATCATAGACGAGATAAAAGACCAAGTGTCTTAGGAATCAGTTTAGATTCCTATGACTGGAGAAAGAGTCATTCTGAAAAAAAAAAAAGCAAAAAAGTCAACATACCATTGTACCTCGTACAATATGCATGGTTGCGTAGAGATACAGGGTGTGTCAGCACATTCCATCGGTCGGTTCAAATTTGTCTCAAATGACTACATTTTGGATCTCTCACAACCTCACAGAGAGAAGGTTACAAGGATTATCCAGAATTTACAAGATTTGTGAACACTCAAGTTCTCAAAGCTCTCTGGCTCTTGTAGCTCGTTGTGTTCTTAAACACAAGACTCTTAGCTTCCTGCTAGAGTTACCCACCAGAGTTCTTATTGTCTAAGTAAGAATTCGATGCGAGTTTTCAATCCCTTGAGAAACTGAGGTTTTACTTCTAAAACCACCCATACTCAAAGTTCTAGGTAGAACGCAACCATCCAACCCTCTAGCTGGTGGCTGAGCGACATATTCGCGCATCAAGCTGAGTGAATGAGGTCAAGGTGAGTGAGCATACACGGGTTGGACAGAAGCTGCTTGTGACTGCGATATATCGAGCTACATCATCTTTGTCACTTATTCTAATGTATTTCCATTTCGTGTGGTTGAATAGAGGACGTAGGACTTCAGGCTCTGAAGAACTGTAGATATCCTTGTCGTTTAACTGCTTTCTTATTTATGTTCTTGATTTGAAATCAAACAACTGGTTAAGTTATTGCCATATAATCTTAATTCGGCTAAGTTAAATGAATAACTAGCATTAACAAGTTTTTTATAACCAAAAGTGACTAAGGAACTGTCAGTTTTGAGAATAAACAAGTAATATTTTTCTCTACGTGTTTAACCCTTTCATTTGGACAAATATCTTAAGTTTTTGTTGTGAATGGTATCTAACATACGAATTATGAACGAGAATTGTAAAACAATCGACACAAGAATTTTCTTAGTTCGGTAATTGCCTACATCCACCGAGAGGGGCAAATTTTATAATATTTTTTGGTTTGACGGCTACGACATAAAATACATATATTTGTATTTTGCCCTATGTGGCACTCCGCTTCTGTTCCACATACTCCGCAAATCTTTGAGTTTGCTCTGCTTCGCAACAATCTTCTTTTCCACATTTCTTTGTTGATATATACTAGCTATATAAAAAATTTTAAATATCTTTTAATCGGTTGAAACTTTAAACAAAAGCTAAAACTATCCTACATAAAAGTATTATGATATTCCATACAACCGGAATATATTAATTTAAAAACAATTAACGTAGATTACTTCACCATTTTATTCGATCGAATAACACCTCAATAAAGTATTTTACCTAGAGGCGGCAATATATGATTCGACCTGATAACCCGACCTGAACCTAATATAAAATTAATGGATTGGATCAAATCATTTAAATGTTGGGTCAGTTTTGGGTCAAACCTGCCAATCCAATTAAATTTTGGGTCCGGTTCGAGTCAATTTCAGATCGACCCGCGAAACCCGAATAATCTGCGAAATTAACCAATTTTAAATTTTAATGGTATACTAACTTTACACCCGCACGATGCACGAATTAAATATATATTATTTTATTTTACAATAGTAAAATATAATTAATAAAGTTATATGTCTAACATTTTTTAGCGATTTTTTTAAATATATTTGGTTTTTATTAATTAATATTATATTTAATGTGTTATAATATAAATTATTTTTTATATTATAAATTAAATTCTAAAATAAAAAGAAGTATACCTAACACAAATTCTATGAGTCTGATTACAAAATTGTCCTATTAAAGATAGTATAATTGTATTATTTAAGAAATTGTAAATACAATAAATTAGTGGGATGCAATATTCTAAAAAAATGACAAATGTAAATGTGTTATAAATTTTTATTATAAAATATATCTTTATCTTATAATAGAATAAATAATAAATAAAATAAAAACAAAAAATGATATAATATATTTTGGCGGTAATAGTTTTTTTCACTATTTTCTTTTAACATATAGATAGATTATTTAATGTGGAAATATTTTTAAATACCCATTTTTATAAAATACGTCACAAAAATACCCACATCTTGTAACACATATCAAAAATACCCAAAAGTACAATTTTCTGCCAAAATCAGACATTCAGGTGTCCTTTTTTAAAACAAAAATGAATTTTAAATATAAATATAATTATTATATTATTTTTCTAATTTTTCTCTTGGTTCTGATCCCAAATATTGCAGAATAAGACCACATGTGATTAAAAAATAAAATTTAAAATTAAAGAAAATAAGTGTCCGATTCTGACCTGAAACAAACCCGATAATTTTTTTTATTGGTCTGTTTTGTGTCTGAATTGGGTCGGTTCCGGGTCTAAATCAATCAGACCGGAACCGACCCGATTCAGACCCGGAACAAACCCAATAATTTTTTTTTATCGGGTCTGTTCCGGGTCTGAATCGGGTCGGTTCCAGTCTAAATCGGACACTTATTTTCTTTAATTTTAAATTTTATTTTTTTAATCACATGTGGACTTATTCTGCAATATTTGGGATCAGGAACCAAGAGAAAAAATAATATAATAATTAAATTTATATTCAAAATTCATTTTTGTTTTAAAAAAGGACACTGAATGTCTGATTTTGACAGAAAATTGTACTTTTGGGTAGGGGTGAGCAAAAAACCGAAAACTGAACCGAACCGATTAAAATTTCGATTATCGGTTTTTGGTTCGGTTCGATTACGATTTTTTAAGTAATTCGGTTTTATGTTTTCGGTTCGATTTTGTATTTTTCCGAACCAAAAAAACCAAAATTATATATATATAATATTAATATATTATTTATATATATATATATAAATATTTAACTATATTCAAACTTTAATATTTTGCCGAAATTATATATATATATATATATATATATATATATATATATTTAATTGCTGAAACCTTATTTTTAATTTTTTATATGCATTTTTTTAATTTTTTTTAGATTTTGTATTTTTTGGATTAAAATTTTGGTTTAACCGAAAAACCGACGTAAAATATTGAAAACCGAACAAAAATTTCGGTTCGGTTACGAAAAAAAAAAATTTGGTTTTTTGGTTCGGTTTTTTTTTTAGGCAGAAACCGAACCGAAAAACCGAATGCTCACCCCTACTTTTGGGTATTTTTTATATGTGTTATAAGAAGTGGGTATTTTTGTGATGTGTATAGTGTAAATGGGTATTTTGTATTTTCACTCTTATTTAATTATATTAAAATATAATTATAATGTTATAAACATATTATATATATTAGTATATTTATAATATATATTTTTATATATCCAACTCTTTATATAAATTTGATAAAACCAAAACAAGTAGATAAAACACAAAGCTTATAAAAATTAGAGTTTTTTTGCAAAATTAATGTTGGTCCCGGTTTTTCAGAGTATAAAACGTTACGATACGCAGCGGAAATAATGTTAATTGATTTCTTGCACGCTACTTACACACAGCTGACAACTGGCAACTGGTCAGCTGGTGCTGGTTACTCAGTACGCAGCTGACAACTGGTCAGCTGGTGATTCAAAACTTAGAGTATTTAGCCTTGTTTGCACAGTTATTTATCAGTTTCAGGATATACTCCAGCACTTGAGTGCTGGGTTTAAAATATGAATGAAATGCAGAAAGCTGATAAATAACAAAGGATTTTATAGTGGTTCGATCAATCGATCTACGTCCACTCTCCAGTCGAAGCACTGGAAATTCCACTAAGAGTAATCAGGTACAGGTCTCCTACGATCTATCTCTAGCTGGTGAATGCCTCGTCCACCAGTTCACTAGATCAACCGCTCCCGGTCCTGGATCCTTCTTCAACTCTTCACAGCTAATGGAGTGCGAGCACGTCACTTCAACCTCCACAGCTAGCTGGGTGTTTTAGTTCTCCCAAGAACGTAACAGTCTCTACGGCAGAATGCCCGTAATAACTCGAGTGCTGGTGAGCACAGGAGCTGCTGTGAACTCTCTCGAAGGAGAAAGAACACCAAGTGAGATCTTTAACTTGCAAGCCTAAAGCTTGAAGTCTCGTGTTTGATAAATCAACACACGGAAAGCTTTATGAAAAGCCTCGAAAGTGCTTTATGCGATTTTGCAGTAATTTCAGTTCTTTCGGTGGTTGAGCAGAGATATCTAATGTTTGAATGTTGGTGGTTGCGACGTATTTATAGCCGCAGGAACCGATTCAAACTTTCTAGCCGTTTGGACGCATCCGGAAAGGTGTCAGACCTCGGATGTCCTTCTGACGGCGGCAGGTATGTTTTTCCGGAAAAGAACCATACCTAAGACCGCTTTATCTGACACAGATCTCTTTGTGTCAGAACGGCTCTCTCTGTCAGTCCGAGGAATAAGACTGGCGTCTTGTGACTGATAGACTTTAAGTTATCCTTCCTTAAAGTCATCCTTTGTCAGTCGATTCCTCAGAGAATCTTCTTCTTGTCTCTACGGCGCTGGGAGAGAGAATCTGGAATTCTGCTGGTAACATCTGATTGGTAGATCATTCTGGTGATCTTGTGCTGGCAGTCTCTGCTGGTGACTTGCCCTGGCATAATCAAAGTCTACCAAAAGTCTGGATGTTAATTCTTTTCGGAATCTCCCATGACTGGTGAAATCACCGCTGGTGAATAGTGTAAGTAGGAACACGTATTCTCCTGGTAAGGTTTGTCAGCCGCCTGCTGATGAAACCCTTCCCAACTGGTGAACAGTACCCAGTCATAAGCGCTTCTCATGCTGGTGAACAGTATCAGCCGCCTGCTGATGAGACTTTTCCCAACTGATGAACAGTAGCCAGTGGTAAGCACTTCTCTATGCTGGTGAACAGTGTCAGCATGAGTCTTGATCAGTTGCGACTTACAACTCAAAAGCCTAAACATGACTTTACATTTAAGACTAGAGCTATGTAGAGACAACTGACGCTGGTAGGACTTAGGATTTGATCCACCAAAACTATAATCTAAACAAGTAAGCTACTGGGAAAGGAAACCTTAGACAGATTTCCCAACAATTAACATATAAAAAATTACATTTGTATTATTTTTTTAGCATTATACATGTATTATTTTTTTTAAAAAAAGATAAAATAGTGAAAAGGTAACGTTTTACTGAAAAATAACACATGATTTTTTTGAACTTGTGATTATTGTTTATTGAAATATATGTATATGCTATAACAAAAAAAAATACCAAGTAAACAATTAAAAATAAAATAAAATCGATGTGATGAGATTATTTTACAGCTCGAATTAAATATACGATGTCTTATCTAATAATATATTAAAATAAAATTAACAAAGTTTTATATCTTAACATTTTTAACAATTCTTATTAAATATATTTAATTTTTATTATTAATATTACATATATTATAATATAAATTATTTTTTATATTATACGTCAAACTATACATACATTTAATAAAAATAAAAAGAAGTATATCAAACACAAAGTTTATGAGATTTGATTTAAATATCATCCTATAATAATATTATATTTCTATTTTCTAAAATATAATAAATATAATAAATTAATGAGATATAATAATTTAATGAAAAATGGACAAATATAAATTTTTTTATATTTTTATTATTATTTATTGTATATATATGTTACAATTGAATAAACAAAATAAAAATAATAAAAAAATAATGTTAATTTTTAATATAATTAAACGGGTCATAATCGGGTCGATCTAAAAATAAATAGGTTGGATTCGGATTGACATATAACATGTTATTATTCACTCAACCAGACTGCCAACCCGAAACGACTCAATTACCACCCCTAATTTTACCCTGTAATTTAACTACATTTGTTATATGACATGAAAGTTCAAAAAATACGTTCTAGTATACTTAATGGGTAAAGAATTTTATAAGTTTTATCATATTAAAAGAATGTGAAATAGTTTACCTATATTTTCTAAAATTCATATATTATGATATAAATATTATTGTAGTAGGATTTGACCTCTATTTTTTTTTTTAAAGTCTACATCTTTAATTATTATATTTTAAAATTTTAAAGCACACCAGAAGTTTAAATATTATCTCCATTTTCTATATCAAGATCCTGTGTATATTTATAAACGGCGACCACAATTAAAGAATTCGATAAAAGTACCTTTCAAACACCCACCTTGTGACTAAGGTGAGTGAGTATCTGTAAAATTTACTTTTTTCTAAAGATTATAAATTATATGCGAAATATAAAACCTCTTTTAACTAAGTTCAATAATTTTTTTTAATTTCTTATCCTATTTTAAAATGTCTTTAAATATAATTATAAAATTAGTTGTATCTATATCATGGGTAATTCTAAACGCAGCCACAATTTTTCTCCCTACAACCCCTTTAAAAAAATACTCCCTCCGTCCCTTTTAATTAGTCCACTTTGAGGTGGGCACAATAATCAATGTGGTAAGAGATAGAGAAAATTAGTATTTTATTAATGAGTGTGTATTAACTTTCCTTTTTAAGTAAGTGGACAATTAAATGGGACGGACGAAAAAGGAAAGATGGACAATTCAAGTGGGACGGAGGGAGTAATATACAATCTTCCAATTTTACCCTTATATTATTAATTCAATTTTTATTGGAAAACTGATGTTAAAACATGGAGCCCCATAGAATAAAGCCTCCGTAAAACTCACATTAAAATAAAAATCAACTCTCCAAAAACCTTCACTATCTTACCAAAATTCAAAAGCTAATGGTTCAATTTTTTTCCACATTAATGACGTATATCAATGATCAAATAATAAATTTATGTCACCCTTAAAAGAAAAACCACAAATTCACACATTGCTACAATTTATCAAACTACTTCGTATTATTCAATAGGAATAATTTAAAATTAAAAGGACGGCCTCTTTCAAGTGGTGCAGAAATTGAGAACACAACAAATTTTGGATAGAATTGAGAAAGAATAAAAGAACACGGTGGGTGTGGTAGATTTACAGTGAAAATGAGGTTGACAAATTGGGATTTAAAATGAGGTTAACAAATTGAGATTTTGGGATGAGAGACGAACATGAATAAGCGGATTGAAGAAAGAAACTAACATGCTAAGAGAGGCCTAAACAAGATGCTAAATGTCATTAAAATCTGATGAATCAGTAGTTACAATATAAAAAAAATGAACTAGTTTGGAAAGGTGATGAGTTTGATGATATAAAATATTTTTAATCGACGAGAAGTCACTTTTGTTTCAGTAAACAAGAACACAAGATAGTGAGTTTTTGGAGAGTTCTGATATCAATTTCATGGTGAGGATGATTTTGATTTTTTATTTTGGGGGCTTTATGTTTACAATGGCTACATATCTCAAATATTTATAATTAAGACTATACAAGGATAAAATTGGAATATTTAATTTTATTTTTAAAGGGACTCTAAGGAGAAAAAATGGGGCTGCATTTAGAATCACCCCTATATCATTTGAAATGAGTATTACGTAGAACCGACAATTTGAATTAAATATGAATTCTCATAATACAATAAATTAACTTTTTTCTATATTTCCTAAATTAACGAAGGAGCATTAGTGAAAATTTAACAAATTTTATGTTATATATCATATCATATCAATGTAGGAATTTATTTCGAACTTTTCCAAGTCCTTTCTTATCAAGGAACTCTTAAGGAATAAAAGTGGTATTTTTTTTTGGGTGTAGTGCTCAAAGTATTTTAATTATAATTAAAATGTCATATGTTCGAATTTCTTCAGAAATACTTGTGTGTATGAATTTAGATAAATGTATTAATATTAAAAAAATATTATCTTCAGAAACACAGTAATTAAATATTTTATTTATAATTAATTTTGATAACTTTTTGAATGTAGGAAGGAATACCCTCCCGTAAACGACGGTACCTAATTTGAATTCTGAAACTAAATTTATAGTTTTATAATCCCAAAAATTGATTGATAATCTAATTATATTTGTAAAAACTAGGATGGTAATATTGAGAATAGAAGAGTTAGAGAGGGGTGAAAAGGTAAGAGAAAGAAGATTTATGGGAAATCCCACATTCCATCACTCTCCACTAACTCGTAGCATTGGAAATTGTACCTAAACCAATTAATTCATACGCTCTCATTATTGCTGTTATTTATTGTGGAGTTGGAGAGAGAAAAGCCCAGACTCAGAAGTTGACTGACTACTTCACCTTCTTCGAGGTCCTATGCAATCATGTCACTTTCTATTTTTTCTTATTAAACTATTCAATCAAAAGAAAATGGATATTCATTTGGAAAATCCAGTGCAAAAAGCAACAATAGTAATCATTGACTTCTTTCTTTTTAAATTCGTAGAAGGGTCAAGTTTCAAATGGTACTGATAGGGATGGAAAATATAGAAATATTGAACATATACTATTGAAAAGATATTAAAATTAGTGAATTTTTAGTAATTGTAATTTTTCATAAGATGTCATACTTTATTGAAAATTTCTGTATGATAATAGTATTAAATTCTAATGTTTATGATATATCGGTATATATTGTATCAAAAGCATAATAATATTTTATTTTTATTTTAATAATAAATTATATATAAAATCATACAGATTAAAAAAATAAAAGCATATCTTTCCTCCCACCTAACAATACTATTAATGTAAACATATTTTTAATTAAATATTAGAAGAAAAACCGTAAAAGTTAAAATACATTGAAAATTCTTGACACAACGGTATACCAAAATAATGTTAAGATAAACTTATATAAATTATGTCATATCAAAATAATGCTGAAATCATTCCAAAAAATAGATATACCAAAGTAATGGCATATAAATTATAAATTATTTCATTATGAGAATTCGGTATGATAATGATATGAGTTTTTTAATACCATAAATTTCGATAAAGTTAATAGAAATAAAGCTTGGTATATATTATCGAATCATCCCTAAATATGAGGATTGACACCGGTTAATCTAATGGACGAGGAATTTAATATTTTATGATATAATCTTTAGAGAGAAAACACAAAATATCCATTTACACTAATATACATTTCAAAAATACCCAATTTTTATAACATATATAAAAAAATAACCAAAAGTACAATTTTCTGTTAAAATCATATGTCAATGCTCTTTTTTCAAACAACAATGAATATTGATTTAATTTTTATTAGCTTTATGATTTACATAATATTTGGATGTAGAAAAAATTATAATTAGAAAATATTTCTGAAATAAGTTTTTGAAAAAAAATAATTAAAATGGTAATCCGACCGGATCATACCCAGTGGCATATCCAGAAATATAAAATTGGGGGTACAATATATAAATATATTAAATTGGAGGTACATTATGTAAAAAAATATATATAAATATTATGTAAAAATATTATAAATAATAGTAAAGAAATATAAATTTATAAAGGAAAAAATTCATTACGCCACTGATCATACCTGGTTCAGACTAAAATTTGAACAAAATCGGACCGAGTCAGTTTCTTTATTAAAGAAACCGACCCCATACAGATCAGACCCGAACCCTTTCTTTTTACCCAAAACCGACTCGATCCGCCTTTTTTACCCAAAATTTGATTGTTATGCATTATTTATGTCAGTATACTTTATGGGCTTATTTGACCAATATTGCATGTAAAAAGTTGGGAAAAATAATGTAGATATGACAATAATCGATGGTCATGTAATTTTCATGTAAGTATAATTATGACTTAATTGGACCATAGTGCATGAAAAAAGTAGAACAATTATGCATATCAGACAAGAAGTGGAAATAAGAAAGAAAAAAAGGCCGAAATCGACCGGTTCAGACCCAATTCTGAACCGTGTCAGAATACCCTATTTGGGTCAGATCCAGATCTGTCTCAAGCCAGATCCGGGTCGATCCCGGGTCAGATCCCCCCTATATTTGGATCGCTCTCGATCTATTTCACAAGTCTAACCGAATAAGGCCGGATTAGACACGGATTTAGACCCAATCTTAAATACTTTTTAAATGCCGATTCTAATATTTCCAAAAATCCATTTTCATTTATTTAATAGCTGAAAATAATATTTTACTTACAAAACCTATTTTTAGTAATGATATCATCATCATCATCATCATATTAACAATGATTGTATCCGTTTCAACAAAAAATACTTTCCATGTAAAATTTTTCTATTTTTAGTTATTTTTGTAATGACTTATAAGAAGTGATTATTTTTGTGACGTGTTTTATAAAAATGGATATTTAAAAATATTTCCACTAACCTTTATATAAGTTAAGCGAATATTAAAAAAAAAATGAAGAAGGTCGCGATTTTTCTTATGATTTTCTTATTTCAGTTGATAACTTATTAGGTTTATTTATAGAATTATAATTAATTTTAGCGTATGATTTTTTTATATATTATTATTATTATTATTTGTTTTTTGTGTTACTAATAGATTTAAAGATGTCCTACTAAAAATTTGGATTCACCATTAATGGCAGATCGAATTCTTTTTCCGAGTGTTGGGTCGTGTTTAATAATTATTGGAAGTAACACTTATTTGAAATTTATAATCTCAAATATTTTTAGAATATTTAGAATTTAAAATTTCTTAATCATAACTAAAATTCTTTTACCATTACCTTCTAAATAATTTTTTATCAATGCACTGTCATTGTGGTGTTGCATACTTTCTGATCGACAAATTCATTTATTGTGGTTGAGTTTTTGTTATTTTAAAACTTAATATATTGTGCCCACCAACATGGAACGAGGAAGCAAAACAATCAAGACCTTTTAAGACATAATCACCCTACACCAAAGATTTTTTTTTATGAAAAATTTGAATCAATAAAATACTGCTAAATTCTTGAGTATTCTTCCTTTGCTATTTTGTAAGGAATCCAACAAACAAATATTTATCGAGCTAAAACCCGATTAGGTAATTTGATTCATTTATAGCCCTATACATGTTTCATTTACAATGATATCCCACAAAAATACAATATTTTGAACAAAAATTAAACTTTATCTGGTATTTCTATTCAAGAGTGATGAAGGGATGGGCCAATTTTGAAGATACCAAAACATCATGCTTGTAGTTTAGGACACAGAGTGGATTTAGGGTTTGCAATTGTACAATATGTTGCAAGACAAGGCTGTTTGGACACTGGATCATCCTCAAACTTGGGTGGAACTTGTCCATACACCATCTCACAACTCATGTCTTCAAAATTTGGAATCATGGTTAGAGGGAGGCCAAACTCATTGGTGAAAAAATCTTGTGTTGGTATTTTGCACATGTTAACGCACATTCCTACGCAGCCACTGTTTTCTAGATACCTGCATTTCTTTATAAGGACTCCACTTTTTTGCTTTACTCCGTTCACTTCTACTTCCATAACCTCAGAAGGGCCAACGAGCCAGTGGAAGAAAGGGACTGTCAATGCCGCATTGAACTCTGCTGCCTACACCAAAGATTTCATCTGAAAGACTAAATGATAGATAGTTATTACAGTACTCAGTCGGGCACAATTCGATCAAATATTCAAAACTGATAGATTTAATTATTTGATCCTTAATTTGAATGAGTTCCAGATGAGGGAGAGAAATTTCTAATGGGTTATCCATCAGAAGCTTATCTCAGATATCAACATATGTTTAATTTTGAGAATTTCCAAGAGTGAATGCGGAAGAAAAATGATGACTACTAGGTCAGATATAAAATATGTTTAATGTTCAGAATTTCCAAATAAATAAATAAGTGATGATTGTTAGGTTTCGAGGAGCAGAATAAAAAAAGCAAGTGCGGTAGCTTAAGTGTATGAACTTTAATTTAGAATGAGTTAACTAAGAAGATCGACATTTATTAGTTAAAAACTTTATTTTGCTTAGAGGACTTCGTAATAAATATACACTGACAAGTGAGGGTTATAGGACTGAATATAGTTAGTGGTGGCCATTTGGGCCCGGAACCGGCTGAACCGGCCCGGCGGTTCCACGGTTCGGAACCGGAACCGTCAAAACGGATCCGAACTGGAACCGTAACCGTGTATAGACGGGCCGGTTCAGGTTCAAGGGTTTAACCGGAACCGGAACCGGCCCGAAATATTAAAAAAAAAAAATTTAAATAGTTCCGAACCGCCGATTCCGGTTCGGAACCGGTGAACCGGCGACACGAAATTTAAAAAAAATTGACCGTTATGAACCGGCGGTTCCGATTCGGAACCGTCTGAACCGGCCCAACGGCTATTTTTTTGAAATTATGACCGTTGGAACCGGCGGTTCCGGTTCCGAACCGGGCAATCTAACGGCTATTTTTTCAAAAAAAATAATAAAAAAATATTTATCGACGAATGAGAGTTTGACACGTGGCATTGAACCGGCGGTTCGGAACCGGAACCGGCGGTTCGGACAAACTAATTAATGGCCAAAATTTTCCTATAAATACCCCCCCTTCCTTCAACATTTTTCACACCTCAATCTCAATTCTCTCATTCTATTCTCTCAATTAGTGCAATCATTGTCTATTTCTTGTGTCATTCCTTCAATTTTACTCTCAATTACTCTCTTTTTCAATTAATTCTTGCAATTTCTCTTTCAAATTTCCATTCCAAATCCATTCTCTCAAATTTCAAATATGTCTTCAAGTCGTGGTCGTGGTGTTGGTGGTGCCGACGAGAGGGGCAAGTCCATAGCAAGAGATACTACTACTAGAGGTCCACCTCGTCAACGTCGCTGTGGTGTTCATATTGAAAGCTCTCCTCAATCTCAATACGATGATAACATCACTTTGTCATTGAGTGATGATGACGATGTTCGTGAAGTACAAGTTCGAGCCGATGAGGAGTATGCCCGACAATTGCAACAACATGAAATGCGATTTCGTGAGGCATTGGAAAATGAAGGCAACGAAGGTGTTCCCCCCCCCCGAGGCCGAGGTAAATGAAGAAGATGATGATTTCGATACAAATTTAAGTCCAAAAGCTTTGAAATCCGATCTTTTCACAAAGCACTACCGAAAAATTCGTTCGAAGGAGCAAAAGAAAGGTACGTGGTGTTTTTATTTCAAATTCTTATACTTATTTTAAATTTTAATTATGATATCTAACTAGAAAAATATAAAATTATAGGAGCTCCCGAACAATTTGATCTATATTGCAATTATTGCCCTAAGAGATACAAATTCGCCGCCAGTGGTGGATATGGAACATATCAACGCCACATAAAGGTGAAGCATCCCATGGAGTTTGGCTTGTCTAAGGGTCAAACTCAATTAAACCAAGGTGCATTTTCTACTTCCCAAGGTACGTCTTCCTCTTCCGCTCTTCATAAATATGATCCGGTAGAATGTAGGGATTCATTATCGTCATGGGTTTGTGTAGAGAGTTTAGCTTTTGAGTTAATGGATAAAACAAGATTTGAAAGATATATCTTGTTGGTCCCTAAATACCAGAGTCGTCGTGATTATATCTTAACACGAGATGCAGCGGAATAAATAAACGTCTCCTACACTTCACGTTGTTTTCAGAATGTTTCTTAGCTCAAGTTATTATTTAAGTATGTTTTCAGATATACACTAGCAACTCTGTTGCTAGGTTTCAAATCAACTTTGAACAGTGATTAATAAAATAGTAAATGAACACAAGATTTATAGTGGTTCGATCAAAACGATCTACGTCCACTCCTTAGCCGAAACGCTAAGAATTTCACTAGAAAAATATACAGATTACAAGGATTCGCCTTTCCAGTTAAGTAGGCAGTGAGCTTTCGGCCTGGCTACTTGACAGCTATCCTCCGTTGATCTGAACTCCTCCGATAAGGTTTGGCTGGGTCAAGGGCTCACCTTCGAAACTCCTGCCTTGCCTGATATGGAAGTTTTATAGTCACTTCCTGACTTTTCTTGAATGCGGCTAAGTGCCCGTCTTAGTCTTGACCTTTTCAGGTGTTCGA
>JAPKLW010001294.1:120972-188868 GCA_026898455.1 Plectranthus barbatus
GCTAACTCAAAGATCTTTCCATCCATGTGCTCCAATAGCTCAGATTCAATCTGTGGAAGAAGTCGTGACTGTTCCTTTGAACATCTGCTGCTTTCGGTACGGGTTTTCATTGAATTTGGCCTAAAACCTGCAAAATATTACCATGACAAGCATAATATCCCCTATAAACACTTCATGCTCGATTATTAACTAAAAACTTAAGTAAATGCAATAAAATAATAAGAAAACGACGTGATAAGTGAGGCAAAATACGAGCTTATCATACCTCAACCATTTCTGGGTGTATGCTCTGAAGCTGTATTAAGGCCATCTTTTTCCATGTTGTGAAGTTCTCCCTGTTGTACTTCCCAAGGGAATGATTCAACATCTTGTCTCCTGAGCTAGACACAGATAAACAAGTAAAAGTGCAAGGAAGATACAGATCTGGTCAGAAGCGACTCAGAAGCAGTCGGTTTTTCAACCTCCTGCTCTGATACAACTTGTTGGTCCCTAAATACCAGAGTCGTCGTGATTATATCTTAACACGAGATGCAGCGGATTAAATAAACGTCTCCTACACTTCACGTTGTTTTCAGAATGTTTCTTAGCTCAAGTTATTATTTAAGTATGTTTTCAGATATACACTAGCAACTCTGTTGCTAGGTTTCAAATCAACTTTGAACAGTGATTAATAAAATAGTAAATGAACACAAGATTTATAGTGGTTCGATCAAAACGATCTACGTCCACTCCTTAGCCAAAACGCTAAGAATTCCACTAGAAAAGTATACAGATTACAAGGATTCGCCTTTCCAGTTAAGTAGGCAGTGAGCTTTCGGCCTGGCTACTTGACAGCTATCCTCCATTGATCTGAACTCCTCCGATAAGGTTTGGCTGGGTCAAGGGCTCACCTTCGAAACTCCTGCCTTGCCTGATATGGAAGTTTTATAGTCACTTCCTGACTTTTCTTGAATGCGGCTAAGTGCCCGTCTTAGTCTTGACCTTTTCAGGTGTTCGACTGTTAGATTCTTTCTGAAAAGAAAGGAATTCCAATGATTGAGATATTCTTGAATGCGATCAAGAATGTCTTCAATGGAGTGTCAGTATATCAATGAACGACACTTCTGGTTGTTGGGAGCTTTTAATATACTTTCACACGACTCTCAACTGACTACTTTTGTTTGTTCACTTTGTCAAAGGAATCTCTTGCTTGAGTGTTCGTGAGTGTCTAAAGTGAGAAAAGCAGTAGTCAATCTCATTCTTGAACCTGTCTTTTATAGGTGGAGATTCAAACTTTGAATCTCCACATCCGTTAGTCACAACGGCTTCTTTGTCCAAGAGTGGATTGACTTGATTGAACACTTTTTGAGTAGGGCTATACTTTTCGAACTACTTCTGGAAAGTCTCGACCTTTGTGTGTACTTCTGTCAGAGTTGCAGTCCAGCTTCAACTTTTGAGCCTCTTGCTTTGCTAAGCTAGGATCTGCTAAAGTCTTTTGCTGTCTTCGATCCTTTGACTTCTGTTGCTTGCGACTTCTTGTTCGTCGCTGAAGGGTGCCGAATGCTAATGCCTTAGCATTCTGTTGTTGTGTATTGTCTAGCAAACGTTCTGCTGTTTGCTAGTAATCCTTCGTTTGCTCGCTTTTCTAGTAGTTTGTAAGTTGATGATGAATGCTAATATCTTAGCATTTGGCTATTCAGTGACTCTTAGCAGACGTCATCTGCTACGTATCTGCTAGGAATTCTTCTTATCACACTAGTCTATTACAACTCAATATAAAACCCATACAGGACTTTACAGAGTATGCTAGACTATCTAGAATTCGGCAAATGATCGACCAACTATATAAGGTTTGATCCAACAAAACCTTTTACAAATAGGTCCTAAGGGAGATTTTAGGAATAATTTCCCAACATACATCCACTTCAACCTCTTCAAAAAAGAATTCTACGCACAACTATGGTGCGTGGAATAAGAAATAGAGTTAGACAATATAGATTGACTTTACGCGATCAATTTAAAAAATTAGATCATAGGGTTTTTAGTGCTAACCCCTTGTTAGCTAGAATCCATAATATTATGTCTCAAAACCGTCCCTCAAGTTCGCAACAAAGCGAACTAGATGTTTATTTGGCCGAAATGTATGTTGGTGGTGATTGTTTGCAGCCTCAAGATGAAGAAGATGACAACGCTCCACAAGAGGTTGATATTCTACTATGGTGGTCAAGGAGGCAACAACAATACCCAATCCTAAGTACGATGGTGAAGGATTTCTTAGCCGTCCCCGCATCAACGGTTGCCGTGGAACAAGCCTTTAGCTCGGGTGGCTATATGTTGGATGAAAGAAGGTCCAACTTGACACCGGCCAATTTGGAAGCACAAGTTATACTTAAAGATTGGAGAAATGCTGAAGATCGAGAACAACAACCGGAATGGAGGCACGTCTTCGACGACGAGGATGCTTACAACTCTGATGCAAGCGCGACAAGTACTAATGCTTTCGATGGCCTAGGTGATGCGGATTTCGACTCCGATTAAAGGTAAGTAAGGTAAGAGAACTACGTGGGCTTTGATTCCCTTAATGAAAATTAAGGGATACGTAGGCAACTTAATTTTAAGGTAAAAAATTAAGTGCAAGCCCATTTCAATTAACCCCTCCCCTCCCCCCTAATTATTAAAGTTTTTTTTTTAATTTTTTGGAATTTGTTTGTTTATAGTTTTAATTTTCAATTATTGTAATAATATTAATTCTTCAATTTTGTAATTTGTATAACTTGTGTAGTTAAAAAAAATTGTAAATATACATTCATCATTGTAACTTGTAACTTGTAAGTTTAAATTTGTAATCTTAATTTATAATATTCCTTATATATTTTTGTGTTTATTTAATTTGTGTACAAAGTAAAAAATAATATACAATTTTTGTTTACAAACCTAATATTACTCAAAGGAAAAAAATACTTATAATTACAATTTTTTTGTACAAACCAAATATTATATTTCAAATAAAATAAATAATTAAAATTATAAAAAAAAAGGGCGAACCGCTGGTTCGGAACCGGAACTGGAACCGACTGGAACCGAACCTTAACCTTCTAGCCACGGGCCGGTTCCGGTTCCATTTTTCTGGAACCGTGGAACCGGCGGTTCCGAACCGGAACTGGCCCGAAACCGGCCCGTGGCCATCACTAAATATAGTTGAAGAGTGTAAGTGAAAGGCAATATATAAATAAATCAGCAAAGTATTTATAATGGTTCACACGCCAAAAACTTTACGAAAATTTAATAACTCTAGTTACACAAGAAAATTTAATACAGGTTGTAATAAGTGCTGATAATTTGTGTATATTGGATCGTTATCGTGTTGTGTCTTATCGTATCGGGTCATTATCATATTTGAGCTTAACGGATTTGTGTCCATTATTATCGTGCGGGTTCATGTCGTGTTATCGTATCGTATAAATTTTTTTTAATCCTAAGTATAAAGCTAACAATTTTTGTAAGACCGATAGTTATTGTGTCGGGTCATTAATGTGTAGTGTTGTTATCGTTGAGCTTAATGAGCTTGTGTCATGTTCGTGTTTGAGCTTAACAGTTTTGTGTCGTATTTGTGGCCTTTATTATCATGTGAGTTCCTGTCATGTTATTGTATCGAGTCAGAAACTGTCAACCCTAATTGTAACTATTTTTCTTCTCTAATGGGAAGCTTTCACTGCTTCCGGTCACAAACACAACAGTTGGACATAGCTTTACCGTTCTAAAAAAAATAGGCTTCATTGATTGCTAGGTTGAGAGTTTCTATTTTTTTTAATGTTAATCTGAATGTTTATCTTCTTAGGTGAGCTCCGAGAAGGTCACATAAGCAAGCTAATAAACAACTTCTGGTCTTTGGTGATCTCGTGTCAATGAAGACACAAAAAGCTTTTAAAGGTTTTTGAAAGAGATTGAGAGCACAAAATGTTATTGAATAGTTAAGGATCAGTAGTGATGGTTTGAGTAGTATCCGTAATCTTTGCTATTCTCTCCGATGAGGGTATTTATCGGCTCTATTCAAAACATCGCCATTGAGAGATCTCTATACTTTTGCAAGTATGTTTGACTCAATGGATATTTCTTCTTTTGACCAATGGGTAGTACCAGCTGATTTGCATTCCAACTAATATTAAGTCAAGTGAAGAATAAGTTTGAATGTGCGGTAGAAAGTTGATTTTTCCTTTTTGCTAGACATACTCGACTAGTGTTAGTTGACTCTTGAAAATGACAGTTATTTTACTGAGGTATTAGCTAACTCCTGAAGTTGCCAGCTGAACTTTTACTTAGTTGTTTGTTCATTATGAACTTTTTAGCTTTGTCTTTCTCTTCACAGCTGACCAACTCTCTCAACTGTTTGATAATTGTGGAACTATTCTTCTCATAACTTTCAATCATGATTGATCAATTATGGGTCTTTAGTTGAACTCATTCTTTTTTGTTAAGTCCTTTAAGTCTTCAGCTATCAGTTCTTTGCGAACCTAAACTATTACAACTCTTAAACTTATATAAAATATACATAAGTTCTAATTATTAGCTAAAGGTTTTCGAAAATCATCAAAACTAACATAATTTCAAATAATTTCCTTCTTTTTGATGATGTCAAAACCATACACACAATGAACAGTAGGAGTGTTACATATATCAATTGAACTAGGTGATAAGCTCGTTAAATCACTCACTTATCTATATTATTTTTATATTATTTTATGTAGTTTTATTGAGTTTATATATATATTTTATGCATGATGTCAATATTAGGTGGTTTTAGGTGTGTTTTGATGTTTATGCAGGTTTTTAGGCCTAAACTCACGAGAAAACCATTCCGGAAGCAGTGACGTGTAAGAGTAGCAATGAATATTTCTACCACAAGAGGAATTCGAGCTATTGGTGCATGGCAATGGATGATGCTTTGAGTTAGCTCTCCAACGCAACTGGAATCGGGTCAATCGGAGTTCGGGAGAGGAAGTTATGGCCAAAACCGTGAGACTGCGTAGACGAGGCACAGTGCTCGACGAAGGAAATGGCAGATCGATGGAAGAAAAGGCCGCGTTGATCGCTGCCAATGCTCGTCGATCGACGAAGATTTCCAGGCTCAGCGATCGATGCCATATAGCCACGGTCGACGCGCATGCGGAAACCTAATCCAGATCTGATTTGGAGATTAATGCATATCTAGCCCTAGATTTGATACGATACACCTCCACCTCTATATATATAACTTTGTAAATTCGATTTTTCAGACCCCCACTCATTCCCAATCATGCTTCATTCTAGATTTCAGATTTTGAGAGATTCCAAGAGTTTTTAGAGTTTTATGTTTGAAGACAAGTTCCTGCGGGAAGATTTCCGGATTCCAGTTTTTATGCAATTCAGGTTGTATTTTTCTATGATGAATATTACTGTGAATATGTGTAACTAAATCCTTTCTCAGATTCTAGGGTTTCAAACTATCAATGTATGCATGTTGTGATTAATTGAATTATTTTCCCCTTCCCTTCGTAGTTTGTGAAATCTGTGCTTATTCATAATCCTGATTTGTTGGCCACATCTTAGGATTATATAGTTGATTACTTGAGATGTAACTGTGATAGTTTTCAATCGAAAGAGATTTTCACAATATAATCTGATTTCTTGTCGTAACTGAAGGAGATTGATTGTAGGAATAAATCTGTAGATCTTTGGAGTTAGTAAATCTATCTTGAGACCGAGCGGAGATAGGTAATTAATTAATCTACTTTACGAATTATCCAACAAAGAAGTTCGTAATACTTTTCTGATGTTTCACTACAAAGAGGAATTAAAATTGGGAATTAATCAATTCATTCATACATGTCATACTTGATAAGTAGATATCCCTGGAATCTGTACTTCTCTTATTTGACTTCAAAAGCTTTTCAATTTCCTGTTTAATTTTCATTAGCAAGTTTTACGATTTTCAAAACACCAAAACTTTTTATCTGATTTTCCTAACCAGTATTTTAAGAACGTCTGATTTAGTATTTAGGATTTTTCGTTGCTTCATTCCCCTGGATCGATAACCTTAGGGTTTACAAATTTATTTGCCACTATTTTTATAATTAATCTGTAGAAATTACAGTGATCAAATTGGCGCCGTTGCCGGGGAGTGAACATAATTAATCTTACTATTAAATCTGTTATTGAAATACTGATTTAGGCTGTAATTTTCGTACTTTCTGAAATTATTTTTCTCGCATTTTCGTATTACCCGTCGATCGACGCTGGTTAGCGTCGATCGACGAAGTCATTTTCTTTCCGTCGATCGATGCTTCGTCTCGTCGATCGACGCCTTTGTCGTTTCAAAGGCTCAGTTTTCTTATTTTAGTTCGTTTCTTTTATTTTCCAGTTTTACCTCACTACCTCCTTTGCTGTACAGGTAGTGCATGAGTACAAGAGCCAAAGGAAAGGACCCGTTATATTACTACCCGGACATTGAAGCCACTTGCAGAAAGATCCGGAAGAATAAGCGTGCTCAGGAAGGCTCGAGTAATCAAACAATGGAAGATAACGTGCCACCACCGGTTATTCAACCGCAACCATCAGTGCTAACTGCAGAGGAGCAGGCTGTACTTCTCCAAGTGGTCCAAGCTATGAGGGCGCAAATCCAACAGTACAATCTGGAAAGAGACCTCGAGAGGAACAATCTGAATGGAAGGGATCTTCGCCACAACCCGTTGTTTGAGGACAATCCCGACAATGAAGAGGAAGACAATCAGGACCCTCCAGCAGAATCCGACGATGAGGAAGAAGAGGAAGCCATGCAGAACCGGTATAAACCTCGGTTCAGGGAGACAGACTTCAGGATTGGCATCAATGCCAACAATTTTGAGCTGAAGACCGGATTGGTGCAGATGGTGCAACAAAATCAATTCGGAGGATGGGCTACTGAGGACCCTTATGCGCATTTGGATAAGTTCCTTATGCTCTGCAACACTGTCAAGATTGGAGGAGTCAGCAAGAGTGCCATCCGAATGCATCTGTTCGCATTCTCTCTGAGGGATAAGGCACAATCGTGGTCCACTGCACTGGACAAGGAGAGCATAAGCACATGGACTGAATTGAGGAATGAGTTTCTGGAGAACTTCTTCCCTCCGAATGTCATCAGGCAGAGAAGGAAAGAAATCATCAGATTCACTCAAAGGCCTGATGAGAGCTTTAGTGAGACGTGGGAGCGATTCAAAGAGCTGCTGAGATCATGCCCCGGACATGGTTTTCCGCCAGGAGAATAGGCAGAAGCTTTTTACGAAGGACTCAATGAGAAGACCGTCAAGTTGGTGGACACCACACTGGGAGACACCATCATGACGAAAAGCGGAAAGAAGGCCATGGAATTCTTCCAAAAGATGGCCAACAACACTCAACGGTGGTCCTCAAGCCGAACTCGGCCTGTGATGGTGGTCGAGAAGGAGAAAGTGGTGGAGAAAGTTGCCGAACAACCTGATTTGGCAGCCGAGCTGAAAAAGTTAAGGGAAGACTTCGCTGCACTGAAGTAGGAGAAAACGGTTGCTACAGTAGAGCCAGTGCAAGCTCCGTCTGAGGGGGATTGTCCCACTGTAAATTTTATGCAAATGGGTGGTTACCAAAACAACTACCGTGGAGGATTTCAGCAGCATAATCAGCAGCACAACCAGCCCTACACTTTCAATCACGCGAGGAACTATCCTGGATTTTCCTACGCGAACCCCCAAGCTGCAGAGCAACCACCACCAGGATTTGCCGTACAAGAAGGAGCAATAGTGGAGAAGATGAAGCCAAATCTCGAGGAGATTTTGGCCAAGTTCATGGAAGGCTCTACTGACACTGTAGCCAAGTTGAAGCAAGAAATTGCAGGCGTGAACACAAAAGTGGACCAGGTGCAGAAGCATGTACAAATCATAGAAACCCAGGTCAGCCAGATCGCCGATGCCCTTGGAGCCCAGCACAAGCCGGGGCAACTTCCGAGCAACACTCAGATGATCCCCAAGAATCAGAATCAGAGGAACCAAGTGAATGCCATCACTTTGACAGGGGGCAAAACCTATGAAGGGCCAAAGCAAGCAGGGACAGACACCCGAGATGAAGGAGAAGCCGAGAAAGAAAAAGAAGCTGTCGCTGATGCAGCCCCGTCGATCGATGGAGGATTGCCGTCGATCGACGCCAATCCAAAGGCCACGTCAATCAACGTCCACTCCTGTTCAGCTACCTATGTATAAGCCTCCCCTGCCGTTCCCGCAGCATTTTGCTAAAGCAAAGATGAACGAGAGGTATGCACGCTTCTTGGAGAACATGAAGAAGGTGCAAATCAACATTCCACTGGTAGAAGCATTGCGTGAGATGCCCGGGTACATCAAGTTTCTGAAGGACATGGTCTCTCAGAAAAGACCCTTCATGGAGCACGAGAGGGTCAACTTGTTCGAGGAATGCAGCGCGATTATCCAAAAGAAGATGCCGCTGAAGAGAGAGGACCTGGGATCCTTCACGATCCCCTGCGTCATTGGAGGAGAGACCTTTGGGAAGGTCCTTTGCGATTCCGGCGCATCCATAAACTTAATGCCGCTGTCAATCTTCAAGCGGTTGAAGATCGGAAGCATCAAGCCCACAACAATCTCACTTCAGATGGCTGATCGATCAGTCACTTACCCGAAAGGCATCGTGGAAGACGTGTTGGTGAAGGTAAAAGATTTTATTATTCCAGCCGACTTTGTGGTGCTTGATATGGAGGAGGATCGAAACATTCCTCTGATCCTAGGAAGACATTTCCTGAAGACCGGAGGGGCATTGATAGACATTCGAGATGGCAAACTGACGTTCCGAGTTAATGATGAGTCGGTCACCTTCCCCATATACAAAGCAGTGCAGAAGCGTAGTGAAGGGAGCTACCAGGAGAAATGCCACATGATCAAATGTTCAAATCCGGTGATTTCCACTCCATTTCCTTCTCTTAAAACTGATCCGGACTTTCTGGAGAACCGCTTACTACACTCTTTGTTTTTGTCTTCAGATCTGGATAAGGCGGACGATGAGCTTGGGGATTGGGTGATGAAGCTGGATGTATCCGAGGGGATAACACATGAAAAAGAGAACAAACAGAAGCGGTTGTCAAGCCGACGCAGCCAGAAAAAGAAAAGAAAACGTGGAAAAGCACCCACGTCGATCGATGAAGGAGCCTCGTCGATCGACGCAGCCTTAGGATCCTCGTCGATCGACTCTACTGTCACGTCGATCGACGCACGAAACTCGGAGCATTCGTCAGCAGAAGCAGCGCGACGTAGAAAAGGGATTGCGGCAGTTTCACCCATGACAGCTAATGCAAATCGGGGAAAGGTGCAATCTAACTCTGATCCGCTGGTTCTGGAACTCAAGATGCTTCCGGCACACCTCAGGTATGGGAAGTTGGAAAAATTACTACGAGTTCTACGGAAGTACAAGTCCGCCATTGGGGGGACATTGAAAGACACCAAGAAATGGGGGATGCAAGTTATCAAGAACAAAGATGGAAAGGAGGTCGCAAAAGGACCTGCCTGGACCCGACCTCCCTGATGGTGATTGAAGACTCCGGGGGATAAAAAAGTTGATGTCTGAGATCAACTACCAGGTATCGTTCCCTCTTTTGTCTGATTTTCAAACTTATTCCACTCTTCGAGTTGGAAATAAGTTTGGGGGGATGTGGACAAGAGATAGAACGTCCTATCTTTTATTTATTCTGCTTTATGTCTTTAATTTTTCGCACCTTTTTATTTTATGCTTTTGTGGGGAAATTTTTTGAATTTTGAGATAACCTGAACGAGATTGTGAGATTAGAATTGATTGAGGGTTGAGTATTGAATTGATTGAGATTGTGGTTAGATGCCTATGAATGTAGAATACCGCATGATATGACTGATTTGACACTTATACTTGCATGCTGATTGAGCTGATTTGAAATTGACTGTGGAAGAAAATTTTTGAATCCTTGTGTGAGAATTTGAGCCTTTATTTCGTTTGATGTGAGATTCACATGTGTGTTTTGATTTCTCTAGAACTTGCCTATTTTCTGTGTTGAGACTGCATAGTGTGCACAAGTTTAGGAAATGATATTAGGCCATCTTTGTTAACCCAATATCCTAAACACTGTCCCTTCACAATAAAATTTTCCCTAGTTAGCCATTTTGAGCCTGTACAATTTTTCTTTCCTTGTCTATGAGATTAAGAAAAGTATTGTCTCACTCGTGTCTTGAGTTGTGGTATGTATGGGGATTGATTAGTGAATTGGTGATAAGAAATGATAAATTAGTGGTGAAAAGATGTGTGCAAAAAAAAAAAAAAGCTCAAAAGAAATAATTAGAATTCTCATAAGCTCTATGAAAAGAAAAGAATATAAAATTATCAAAAAAAGAGCATAAGAGATTCAATATGAGCTAGAAAAAAAAAAGGGTTGTGTATTTGTTGATATACTTGAGGAGATGAGGTGGATGATGAATAGAAAGTGGTTTGGATTGATTGAGGAAATACAACTTGATTAATTTTAGTCACTTGGCCATATTTCCCTACCTTTCACAAAAAGCCTACATTACAACCTAATGAAAGTCCTTTTTGATTCTAGACTAGTGTGCACATTCTAGCAGTGGAGATATTAGAAAATCTGCAAGCCTATGATAGAAACTTCTTCATACATGTTTTTGAGTGCTTTCATCTTTACCTTAAACACTTGAGAGTTGAGCGATACACTTCCTGTGAGTTCTTCCACGGTTGATGAATTGTCTGTCTCTTTCAAATTGCTTGTGGGTAGTGGATTCTTTGTTCTTGACTGTGATGAATCTTGTGAGGCATTGCACTTTAACCACTTGATCTTTTGATTTCTTTCTTGCCTATTGATTGAGGACAATCAAACGTTCAAGTTTGGGGGGTTTGATAAGCTCGTTATTTCACTCACTTATCTATATTATTTTTATATTATTTTATGTAGTTTTATTGAGTTTATATATATATTTTATGCATGATGTCAATATTAGGTGGTTTTAGGTGTGTTTTGATGTTTATGCTGGTTTTTAGGCCTAAACTCACGAGAAAACCGTTCCGGAAGCAGTGACGTGTAAGAGTAGCAATGAAGATTTCTTCCACAAGAGGAATTCGAGCTATTGGTGCATGGCAATGGATGATGCTTTGAGTTAGCTCTCCAACGCAACTGGAATCGGGTCAATCGGAGTTCGGGAGAGGAAGTTATGGGCAAAACCGTGAGACCGCGCAGACGAGGCACAGTGCTCGACGAAGGAAAGGGCAGATCGACGGAAGCAAAGGCCGCGTCGATCGCTGCTAATGCTTGTCGATCGACGAAGATTTCCAGACCCAGCGATCGACGCCATATAGCCACGGTCGACGCGCATGCGGAAACCTAATCCAGATCTGATTTGGAGATTAATGCATATCTAGCCCTAGATTTGATACGATACACCTCCACCTCTATATATATAACTTTGTAAATTCGATTTTTCAGACCCCCACTCATTCCCAATCGTGCTTCATTCTAGATTTCAAAATTTGAAAGATTCCAAGAGTTTTTAGAGTTTTATGTTTGAAGACAAGTTCCTGCGGGAAGATTTTCGGATTCCAGTTTTTATGCAATTCAGGTTGTATTTTTCTATGATGAATATTACCGTGAATATGTGTGACTAAATCCTTACTCAGATTCTAGGGTTTCGAACTATCAATGTATGCATGTTGTGATTAATTGAATTATTTTCCCCTTCCCTTCGTAGTTTGTGAAATCTGTGCTTATTCATAATCCTGATTTGTTGGCCACATCTTAGGATTATATAGTTGATTACTTGAGACGTAACTGTGATTGTTTCCAATCGAAAGAGATTTTCACAATATAATCTGATTTCTTGTCGTAACTGAAGGAGATTGATTGTAGGAATAAATCTATAGATCTTTGGAGTTGGTTAATTTATCTTGAGACCGAGCGGAGATAGGTAATTAATTAATCTACTTTACGAATTGTCCAACAAAGAAGTTCGTAATACTTTTCTGATGTTTCACTACGAAGAGGAATTAAAATTGGGAATTAATCAATTCATTCATACATGTCATACTTGATAAGTAGATATCCCTGGAATCTGTACTTCTCTTATTTGACTTCAAAAGCTTTTCAATTTCCTGTTTAATTTTCATTAGCAAGTTTTACGATTTTCAAAACACCAAAACTTTTTATCTGATTTTCCTAACCAGTATTTTAAGAACGTCTGATTTAGTATTTAGGATTTTTCGTTGCTTCATTCCCCTGGATCGATAACCTTAGGTTTACAAATTTATTTGCCACTATTTCTATAATTAATCTGTAGAAATTACAGTGATCACTAGGTCATACTGATCTCCACCTTTAAAATATTTTCTCTTCTAAATGATGAAACAATTGGGGAGGGTGTAACTAACAGTTAATGCAATCAACTATGCATACTTAGTTAAGTTACAAATATGATAAGATCTTTGAGACAATAAGAAATTGTTTCAAAGATTAAATGATCTTTGAGACAATAAGATATTTTATACATTTATTATTAAAGATGGTTAATTAATGAAACGAAACAAATAATAACAAACGTACATCATGCTTCTCAATGCTAATCAAATCCTCTTCAATATCAATTGGTTTTTTGGATTTTCTTAACCAATTTTGAACACATATAAGGCCTTCAATAATTTTGGGAGTTAGGGAACTCCTGAAAGAGTCAAGGACTCTACCACCAGTGATGAAGGCTGATTCTGAAGAAACTATAGAGATAGACATCGCCAAAACATCCCGGGTAACAAGTGAGAGAATTGGGAATCTACTTTGGTGTACATACCACCACTTCAAAATCTCAAAATTATCATCACTACAATGTCTTGCTTCATCGAGATAAGTATCCAATTCACTTCTGCCCATCAAATTCTCACCATTTTCTTCCTCAAATTTCTTGAATATGTCCCTCATTTCATATCTTGGTTTCTTTTGAGGATGACTTTTAATAGAATCAGACGAATTAATCATAGTGCTTTGAGAAGATTGATTACTGGTCGAAGATTGACTAATGTTTAAACTTTTAGATTGAGGTTGATGCAATTTTTTTTATGAAATTCAAACAAACCATTCAAAACAATCTTCAAACAAAACACTAGCCTCAAACCCTGCTCCTCTCCATACTCATCATTGAAAAGAAAAGAAAATGAACTTAAACTTATACCGGGGATCACGAACAACCTCCAAGTATACAAGTTTGTTCATTTTAGTAGCATCTCCCCAATACTTCTCAAACTTAATCTGCATCTTCTTACCCATTTCACTTATAAATGGGCAATTCACATCAATTGAAGATTTGACCCACTCCCTCAACAAGTTTCCAACAGTATCAATCTCATGTGGGCCAACTTAGATGTGACATGCAGCGATGCAGAAATTTTCAATGCGACCTCATTGAAAACTAGCAAAATATCACTTATCCTCCTAAAAAAAATCCCAATATTTAGGTGTTGGCACACCACTTTTCTCATCATCACTTAAAAGTAGCCTAAAATGAGGACCCTCAAGTTTAAAACATTCAAAAGCTTTCTTAAACTTAACTGCTACACTCAACATAGTGTATGTAGAGTTCCATCTAATTGACACATCTAGACTTAGACCACTCTTACATTCTATGTTTTCTTTAGCACAACATTCCTTCCATTTATTCAATCTTTGAGGAGAATTTCTCACAAACCTAATAACATCTCTAATCTTTTTAATGGATGGATTGATAACTTTCAACCCCTCACCAACAATCAAATTTAGAATGTGAGCCACACACCTTATATGAAGGTGTTGTAATTCTCCCTCTCAAGTAATCAAAGCAAGTGTCATTGACACTTGCATTATAAATAGTAAATGCTAGCACTCTAGCAATTCCCCATTCACGAAGACAACCATCAATCTGTCTACTCATCTCCTCCCTTTTATGACTCTCAACTGGATAAAATTGAATGATTTTCTTATTCATGTTCCAACTTTTGTCAATGTAGTGAGCAATGATACACATGTAATTAGCCTTTTGCATTGATGTCCAAGTGTTAGTAGTAATGAAAACAATAGTATCAGATATTTTGAAAAACTCATGCAACTTGACTCTTTCATCTAAATAAAGTTGAAACATATCTCTAGATATAGCCCAACCTGAAGGAACCTTGAATTTAGGACATATAACCCCAACAAACTCAATAAGCCCTCACCATCCACCATGCTAAATGCATACTTATCTTTTATAATCACTTGCTCTTTTCTTGCTAGAATAGGATCAAACTTCAAGTAATAACCCCAACAGACTTGTCATCCCTCGGTTTCAAAAAAAATTGAGATTGCGTATGATCACTCCTTAAAGGACTATTGAGACAACTAATCACATGTGATTTTAAATTAATTGTGCCATTCTTTTTTGGGTCACAAAAGTCTTTGGGAAGTAATTTCACATATCTTTCTTTTGCCCATCTTCATCTTCAAAGACAGTAAAATGATCCCACACCTTGGATCTCTTTTTTTCTCTTATTTGGATGAAGTGGTGGCTTGCTTGGAACCGAATCCTATCGTTCACTAGGAATAGGATCTCCTCTAGTAGATGATGGTGTTGATGATGGGGTTGAATCTGATAGTGGTGCTGACATATTGATATCTACAACACAACTAGAACACAATAAATTCAACTCCAGCATACAACAATCAATAACATCACAATAATTCAATATAAATAAGTCATCTCAATGCTACAAAAAAATGAATGAAAATAAGAGGTATAGATTCATGTATTTTATGCTTGAAACATCAACACAAAGTAAGAGTTAGACGGGATAGTAATCGCAAATCTAAGGAAATTTGTGCATAAATTAATTTTCATCCAGGATGCAAACTTTGCTGCCAGTTGTTGTTGGTCCCTGAGATCAGAGTAGTCGTGGTAACAATAAGATATACACGAAGTGCAGCGGAATAAAAATTAGCGTTTACTTGTAAGTAGGTTATTCTTAACTTAGGGTTTTCGGTTCAAGTTTGCTTAAGTTACTTTTTGCAGTTATACTCTAGCAACTCCGTTGCTAGGTTAAATCGTCGTAGCTCAAAAGTAATAGAACAGTAATCAACAAGAGAACACAAGGTTTATAGTGGTTCGATCAAACGATCTACGTCCACTCCTTAGCCGAATCGCTAAGAGTTTCACTAAGAATGTATACGGTGTACAAAGAGTTGCCTCTCCTGTAAAGCAAGCAGCCGTCGTCTGGTCTGTTTGCTCCACAACTATCTTTAGATACTCCGAACCTTTCAGGTGTGGCTCCGGCTGAGTCAAGGGTGCACCTTCGTAAAACTCACTTTTACCACATGTGGAAGATTTTAAAGTTCCTTCCGAACTATCCTTTGTTCTCGGCCTCAGTTCCCATTCTAATCAATTTCCTTTCGAGAAACTGACTGTTGGATACTTTTTATGACAAAAGTGATCCCAATGATTGAAGATTCTTGAATCCCTTCAAGAATTTCTCAGTTGAGTGTCAGATGTGTGGTGGAACACTCAAGACGTTGAAGGCTTTTTGGTATCTCGGTATTATGCTTTTCAACAGAACTGCTCTCAAGGTTTTTGTCTCTTTTTGGAAACTTTTGTATGTGTGTTTACGATAGAGAGTGAGCAGCTCCTGCATCTTCCTTTGACTTGCTTTTTATAGTTGTCTTCTCAAAGTTTGAGTCAGCAGATCCGTTAGACACAACGGATCTTTCTACTTAAATGCAGGTAGCTTTTTACCAACTTTTCTGTCTCCGTACAGGCTTTTCCGTCCTACTTTGACAGGTCTAATCTTCGTGTGTTGGTCAGAATAGCGGTGTAGTAGTTGAGATTTGCTTCGCTTTGCCTTTACTGGAACGGGATGCTGAATATCTTTCAGCATGCTCCTAGACTTGATGCGTAGCAAATGTTCTTCTACTTCTCTGACTTTGGATTGCTAACACTTTTAGCAGCCTGTATCGTGTTATCAGATGTTGACCCCTCAGCATTCTGCTATTACTAATTTTCTTTTTCTTCATGCTTTCCTGTTGTCTGCTGAGATTTCTTCCAAGCAACCTATTCTATTACAACTCGATGTTTACCCTATACAGGACATTACATAAGTTGCTAAGCTATGCTAAGGTTCAGCAATGATCGACCTTTTACTAAGGTTTGATCCAACAAAACCTTTTACATTGTGCTCCTAAGGGTAATTCAGGAATATTTTCCCAACAATTTCCGCCTTTTTGGTGCGATCAAAGCTTACTAAGGATTGCTGAGACTTAGCGTCGAAAAATTCTGAGTTACAAGGAAGTTTCTAGACAAACTATCTCAGAATCTTACTTGCTGTAAGTCCTTAGCAAAAAACAATCATAATTAAATCATTCGGTAAACTTTCAAACATCCTTGGCTTATCTTCCAGATTCTGATTCGCTGAATACACAGAGAAAGTATTTCAATTATTGCACGCACTCGGAAAATCAGAATTTAGACAATAAGGTTTTGTCATGATTCTGATGATTTCATATATGATATTGCAATTACAAGTTTGGTGAAATCAGTTCAGAATCATGCAAAAAAAAAAAAATATAACTCCATGGCAGATAGGAGTGACCTTAGTTCTTAGCGTCTGGTGGAGGTTTTGGCTTCTCAAGGGATTCCACCTTCCTTGTTGTCATGGCTAAGAGTTTCTCCATTTGCTCGATGCGAGCTCGTTGTTCTGCTTTCTGTTGTTCTTCTAACTTTGTTCTTCGTTCCATCATTGCTCGTTCAAACTCTTTTTCTTTTCTCAACAACTCAGCTTCCTCTGCTTTTACCCTTGCTTGTTCAACAATCCTTCTTTCTTCCCCCTCTTTGAGCGCATCCAAAACAGAGGTGGTGAAAGACTTGTGGTCAGCAAGATCGACGCTGAGAGTTACCACATTTGTTTGCACCGTAGAGACGGTTTCTTCCACATGTGAGATCTTGTCATTAACTTGACCAACCTTTTGCTGAACCTCTGAGACAGAGATTTTAACTTCAGAGATTGCTCCTCGTACATCAGCAACCTCTCTTAGAACTTCTTCATTGAATCTGGCTTGCTGGATGCCGCATTGATGTAGCGCGTTGTGGGGTATGTTGACAAGTGATTGAAAACTTACTTGCACTGGTTCAGCGGCAATAGGAGCGTCGAAAATGACCATTTCATTACAGGTTGCTCTGGTGTAAAGTTCATCGACTTGTCCTCCCATTGTTATGATTGCAGATTCTGGGACAGTGACTTCAATCGATTGGGTGGTAGCTTCAGCAACCACATGTGTATCTACATCCATTGAGTCACTCACTACATCTTGATCGTGATTTGAGGCAGAACCTTGAGCCTCAGAGGCTTGAAGTAAGGCAGCAACGCGAGTATAGTCTTTCTGAAAATTTATCATTTTGAGATGGTCCTGTCGCTTAGCCTCTTCTTCCTTTGCTTGTTCAAGCGCGGCTAGTTCTAGGCTCCTAAGTTGCAATTTCTCCTCATAAGCAGCCTTTCTCTTCTGATACGCATCCATTGCAGCCTTTTGTTGTTTGGTGAGTTGCATGTGTGCTAGAGTTTTCTGATCTGGCACAAACTGAGATCGGGGCAGTGACAGGGATGCAGAGTATTTTCGGTGGGAACGGATGGCTTGTAGTCTTGCAATCACTTGTTGATCTGTAAACTATTTCGTGCAAGAGGGCTGATCCATCCATTCGTTGGCCCATAATTCTTCGGAACGCCAGAAATTCAAACCTTGCCTTGCAATAGTGATCATCCGTTCTTCAAGACAGAGTTCATGCATGATGTAATCATATGTTTTCCATCGTCGGAATTGTTTACCAAGCACCTTGCCTTCTTCTGTTCCTTCATCAATTTCAACATAGAAGACCCGACAATGTCCCTACTGACTTCTTGATCTACAAATGCTAAGATTTAATCACTCCAATCTCGGAGATCGACATTCTTATCATCGTCAAGTGAGACAGATGCGCACCACTGAGCTACCCTTCTAGAGTGGAAGAGTTTCCCAGGTAGACCATGAAATGGGATCCTCAGTTGTTCGTTTCTCAAGGTGGGGAATTGTCTTCGTGTCTTGGCATCAAATACTTCATTAGATTCCCCCTCTGAATCAGATTCTGATGAGCATGTGGATTCATCCAGAAATCCAGCAGAGGAAACTTCTTGTTCTATCGTATCATCTGCATGATCCTCAATAGCAGCAGCGGCTGTTGTTTCCTCAGCAACATGGACTTCTTCAGCAATGTCCAGCATAGTTACGTAAGCTACAGTAGACTCTTCAACAACTGTATGAGTCATGGTGTTAGCAGGTGATTCTTTTCCGGATTCAACAATCTTTTCCTCAGTAACTGATTCTCTTCCAGATTCAGCAATATTTTCCTCAGTAGCTGATTCTCTTCCAGATTCAACAATCTTTTCCTCAGTAGCTGATTCTCTTTCAAATTCAGCATTCTCCCAGCAGCTGATTCTCTTTCAAATTCAGCATTCTTCTCCTCACCAGCTGATTCTTTAGCAGACATGTTGATGTCTATAAGTTCTATTGTGGTGCTAGACGATCCTATATCCTTATCTTTGGGAGATATAACATCAGTTGCTTTGTGCGGTTCGTCCTTCCTTGAACTATTGTCTTTATGAGATTCGTTATTTGCTTAACGAATCTGTACTTGTTTGCCCTTGGATTGTTCCTTGGTATTGAAGGCTCCAGAGTGGATCATCGTGATTAGCTCCGCGTCAGTCATCCCGTCTTCTTCTTCTGTTATTTTGGTAGATTGGGTGACTTCCACAAGGATTTCCACTTCTTTTCCCTTCTGAGTAGGTTCTGCTGTGGTTTTTCCTTTCTTTGCTGCTCTGCTCAATTCGTCAGCAGCTTCCTCGTTTGATGTCAAACTAACCATCTTCTTTTCAGCCTCCCGCTCATCGTGAGATCGCTTGATCTGTTCGAAGTTCAAATCCCTACCTTCAAACGTGATTCTTTCAATCTCCTTTCTGTATGCTTTTATATCTTGTGCCTTCTTTTTATCGTTCCGTTTCCTCTTAATTTCACGAATGCCTTTGACACGTTCCTCAAAGCTTTTAGAGGACAGGGGTGGGTCAATCTTCTTTTCGGTAGTAGCAGCTTGATCAGCAGTTGCTTTCTTTTTTGCATCATCGAGTTCCTGAAGTTCAGCAGTTTTGAACAATCGTTGATGAGTAGATCTCCTCTTTTCTGTTGGCACAATTTTTGTCTGTTGTTCAGATAAAATTGTAGGGGAAGGTGACCAGGTACAAGCGGTGGCTGTTCCGCTGCTTTCTTCTCCATAATCTCCTCTATCCTTTCGGTAGGTATATCACCGAGAGCTACAATATCATCGAGTTGCTGAAAGCATTGTTCTATTTCAGTATTCTTGGTCAATGTCGCTACTTCTTCAGCAGTGACAGGTGATGCCGCCTGCAGCACCTGATGTCCTAGTGAGCTTTCGTCAACTTCCTCATCTGAGGTGGGTTTATCCTTATCGACATTGGACTTGCCAGTCAATTTCTTTGTTTTCTTGAAGTCAAGAGGATTGGCTTCCTTCCTTGTTACTGGAATGAAATCAGTGGGAAGGAGCTTCACACCTTGATCAATCTTTGTGGGGTGCATGACTAACTCCAGAAACTTGCTTATTTTTAACCCAAAGTTAACATTCGATGAGAATGTTCCATCGATGGACATGTGATCATTCTTCTTGGCATGCTCTGCCCATCATTCAAAGAAAAATTCTGCCCAATTGCCCTTCACTCTGTCTGTGAGAGCCATCATGACAGCGTATTTTTTGGCAGATAATTCAGAGTATGAACCAGCATCACATTGAAATATCTTGATGACCAATTCAGCAAGAGTTTTAAACTCATCTTTTAGGACGTCAATGGGGGTGGCCGCCTTGAAGGTGATTGGCTGTCCTTTCCTATCCTTCAATTGGCCAGGTTTCTTCCACAAATTCCAACGTCGTTCCATCTCATCATAATCTGCTACTTTGTATTGAGATATATGTTTCCCCTCGTTTCGAAGACCAAAAGTCTTAGCAAGTACATTGGCATTTACTTCGATTATGGTTCCATAAACACAGGTTTTGAACGATTTTCCATCCTTACTCAATACTGCTCTGGCATAGAATTCAGATACCATATGCGGATGAAAATGAACAGGTTCAGCGGATAAATATTGAATTACCTGTTCGCTATAAAGGATATCCATTATCCAATCCGGGATATGTTCTGCAGCAAGACGCATGTACAATATGCGATCTTTCAAGATTTGAGCTAATCGCCTTTGCTCTTTTGTGTGGCCGCTCTGTGTTTTCTTCCGAGCCATCATAACTAGTTGACCATATGATATTGAATCGTCAACATCTTCCTTCTTTAGAATGCTTGTAAATCCTGGTGCATGTCTTGCATGCAGGGGTTCTTCAGAATTTGGTGGAAAATTGAAGATACGGGGTTCGCTGGACTCGGATTGATGTTTATGGAAAGTGGGTTTCTGGGATGTTGAGGCTTTGGGATTGGAGGCCATGTCTTTGAGAAATAATTTGGAATAATCTTGAAGAAGTCGAAGATTTTGATTTTGGGAATTCTGCTCTGAATTTCGAAGGAAGTAGAATGAACAGTAATCAAAGTGCAATAGGGTGCAGTAGGGTTAAACTTTTGATTGTGAGATCTAACTGTTGAGATAAATTCTGAAAGGGGTTAGATCGACGGTTCATAAATAACGCGTCTTTCCATATATGGTTTCCCATGCTTCAAGAGATACTCAAGTGTTTCTTACGTGGCATCTCCTCAGTTGATGCCGCCGTTTGTGTTCATTAATTATGCCTTATCGGGTCCCATCAAGTTTGAATTTTGAGTCATTCCGCCTCAATTTCGGATATGTGGTTGCTGTTTGATCTAGCAGCCGTCCAAGGATGCTGATGGATAGTAGTAGATTTCATCACCCAAATGCACAAAAATGATTTGCTAACCTTGTACGAGATTCGTCAGCATCTTTCGGAGTTCTGCTGGGTCTATGAGGACTTTGTTCGAAAACCGTAATGATGATGATATTCTCGATCCTTTCAATGCTTCCCACTTAATATTGCTGAAATGATTTGACTCTCCATGCATACACGTCAATTCCTTTACTCGTGATGTTTCGTATTCTAAGAGACGAATCATTGTGATCTTCAAATATACTTTTCTCTTTCCTCGCGTCATAATTGGCAAATCCTCTATAAATGCCTCCGCTCGAGATTATCCAAACATCACAACTTTCATCCTCTCTTGACTCGTATTTTTAACCTTCCTTTCTTTAAGAGATTCAACTTCCTTTCTTCACCCATGGATTCTCCTCCAAGAACCTTAGATATCAGGCGTAACCTGATTTTGGATGAGCCAGGTCTAGATAGATATTATCTGGATATTGCGATGTGGCTGTGAAGATCATGTCTGCGTTGCAGTGGGGGGGGGTCTTTCTCAATTTGCATGTGCCACTCCTCATCGTTTTCAGGAGGAAGTGTTGAGGGAGTTCCTCGGGGATTGCCATGTTGAGCCGGGTGCAATTTTCGGGGTGTTCCATGGAAAGCTTGTCCGTTGGACCCCTGACACTTTTGCAGTGGATTTTGGGCTTCCTCGAGGTCCTTTGTCTGTGGAGGACTATCTTGCAGAAGAGGTGGTGCCAGAATGGGTGGCATGGGAGAAATGGCATCATTCTCCTCGTTTTGAGTTTAGCCCTGACATTCTAGCCTCTGGTCTCCAGACTTCATACTGGGTGATGTTTCGCATTGCTCATGGTATTCTGCTTGGAGAGGAGCCTTACGACCTCTGTTTCTCAAGGACTGTTTGGCAGGTGATGATGGCTATGGATGATGCTGCTTCTTTGGACTGGGCCGGATTTTTTTTCAAGAATGTCTGGGAAAGCATTAAGCTTCATCCGTTTGTGCCACTGCGGAATGGAATGCAGCTGAGCTGGTTGATGGAGAAGTATTTTTCGGAAATTGCTGACGGTCCATCCAACCTTCAAGGAGCTGATTTTTATCCTTATAACCCAGTGTCCCCCTTCTGAAAACATAAAGAATTCTGTAGTAGATCTGGGTTATCTTTTTGACTGAAGTTGTAATGTCCCTTCCCCTTTTGAAGATGTAATGTAGTTCCTCCTTTTGTAATGTATGCCTATTTTCAGTGAAGAATAGTTGTCTAACACTATGATCTTTGGCATATCTTCATGACATAAGATAGGTTTTATCTTCAAGTTTCATGATCTGCTGAGCAGATACATTTTATTTGCTGATTGTTAAGAGGAGTGTTTTCGATATTTGCCATTATCTTAGCAGACTTCATTTAGCAGAGACTTCTGTATAATTCTGAAGATAGTAGAAGAAAATCCACGAAGACCATAAGAAAATTGAGGATAGCATCTCATTCATCGACAGCAGCATCTAACTCCATCATGCCAAATTTGATACATAATTCTTTGAATCTTGATTCTGCTAGAGGTTTGGTAAAGATGTCTGCTATTTGATCCTCCGTGCATATACACTGAATATCAATATCCTTCTTTTCTTGATGATCACGAATAAAAAGATGTCGGATATCAATGTCTTTGGTTCTGGAGTGGTGTACTGGATTATTTGTGATGCACATAGCACTGTTGTTATCACAGAAGATTGGTACACATTCAGGAGAAATATCATAATCCTGAAGTTGTTGTCGAATCCACAGAATTTGCTGACAACAACTAGCAGCCGCGACATACTCCGCTTCGGTGGTTGATGTTGCTACCGAGTGCTGCTTTTTGCTGAACCAGCTAATCAATTTGTGCCCAAGGAATTGCGGGAGAATTGCGGGAGAATTGCTACCAGATCCCATACATGATTGCGGGAGAATTCAGCAAGCTCTTCTTGCATAGCGCTCACCTAGTGTGGATCGCGTAAAGAATCCTCAACTTTAGTTGGCTCCTCACTTGATAGGTAGCTAGAAAACATTGCGGACCCTTGTCTTGTAAGAACAGGATCATTAATATTGCCAAGAACATCTTCTAGAGAATGAGCACGCAGCCATGCCGGTCTGATTGGTTCTTCAACATTTCCTTCTCCGTCTCGATTATCAGAATACTCTACATCATTCGCTTGATCTTCAGCATCTGGAGTGTTGATGATTTGTTCTTCCGTGGCAGATGTTCCTTCAGCAACTGGAGCTTCTGCTATAGGAACATCATGATCTGGACCTTCTTCTTCAGTAGGTATCTTAGCAGTTGGTGACTCAGCATCTCCTGTGCCGAGGTTTTCAGCAGCATTTACTCCTTCAGCAGCGGTAGGAGAATTGGAGGTCTCCTCATCTGAATAATCTAGCAGAGTAAAGATATCCTTTTGAGGATTGACCTCAGCATGATCATTGGCATCATTGGCCTGGTCAGCGGTTTGATCACTGACTGAGCTAGACTGAAGTGGATCACAATCATTCATAGACTTAGTCGGGTCAATCCGCAATTTCTCGAAATAATTCAGAATTGATTGACCATTGACGTCATCAGTCTCATGATTGATATCCTTCGTCTCTTTTACAGCTCTGCGCACTAAAGTAGATTCATCAAAAATAACATTGCATGTAATTTCCACAATTCCGGTAGTCTTATTTAACACTCTGTAACCTTTGTGAGTGGGGTGACCATATCCATGAAGTACACCCTCATCTGACTTAGGTGAGAAAGTGTTAAGTTTCGACTTTCCATTATTATGAATATAACATGTCGCACCAAAAGCACGTAGATAATCTAAATTAGGCTTACGACCGATGTATACTTCGTAGAGAGTCTTGTTGAATTGTCCATTAATGGAACTTCTGTTCTGCGTATAACAAGCTGTCATCAACGCTTCTCCCCAATACTTAGCAGGTAGATCAGCGTCGGCTAGCATAGATCGCACTGCTTCTTTCAGCGTCCGATTCCTCCTTTCTGCTAGACCATTCTGCTGAGGTGTCCTAGCAGTGGACCTCTCATGATTTATACCAGCTTCCGCGAAGAAATCCATGAGGATTCCATTGCAAAACTCGGTTCCATTGTTAGATCGGATCCTCTTTGATGCAATATTTTTATCAAGTAAAAATTATCGAACACGAAGACTCAATTTGCCCGTTATTTAAGTAAAAGGGATTGATTATGGAACTTAATATCTAGACGCGATAAAATGATTTTGAAAAATCAATTTTAAACTACCTAAAATTCTAAAGATTAATGTAACAATTAAATGAAATACCAAACAACTTTCTTAAGATTACCAGAGAGAAAATAGTTGAGGAACATAGGATGGATTGGGGTAGATTACGAATATGCTTGGATTTGCTAACTTTACAAAACAATTTCAATAAGATGATTTGGGTCAATTCACATAACTCTAGTTATTACCCTTAGTACCGGTGCAACAACCGCAGATTAATCTCAATTTCAACCTAAGTCTAGGTATGTGAATATCGATTAACTCCCAAAAGCTCAAGAATTTAATAACCTAGATGTCAATTCACCTATCTTCTATATGAAACAACACCTAACTATTATTGCAATCCCCTCTAATTATCAAACCTATCAAGTTAGTTCATTGAGGCAAACTTTCCAACACATGGTGATCAATCATGAAAGGAATACAAATTCAAATCCACAATAATAATCAAACCCTTGAAAACATAAATTACTCAAATCCAAACAATATTCAAATCAATCCCAATCACATCCAAATCCTCAACAATGAGTTTAGCTACTCATGAATATAATGAAAAACATCAAAATCCCAATTTGAATCATAGAAGAGGAAGAGAAAACAAGAAAGCTTAGTGTTTTAAGATGAGTCTTCAATTCTAGCTTCCAAGACTTCCTTCCACCTTCGATTCCCAGCCTTGAGACGTGAAATTTGCTCCTTTTTCGTGCCTTTTTCTCTTTAGGGTTTTCAAAAGTCGAACCCTTATTTTGTGACAACCTTGGCCTTTTATAGTTGAGAAATCCGCAGCCGCAGCAGTTCAATCCCGAACGGGATCCACCTTTAAAAATTTCCATCCCGAGCGGGATGGATTAAACTTCACGCTGAAGAAACCCGACAGGTCCCGAACGGGACGGATAGGTCCTGAACGGGACGGGCTTCGGCCTTCCCATAAATTCTCCTCCATTCACGCCAAATTTTCGAGTTCCGAACGCATTGGAGCCTCCCGAGCATGGGTCCCGAGCGGGATCAGCCTGTCCCGAACGAGATGGGCCACAAATTTCCACCTTTTTGCCCCTTTTTCAGTCCCGAACGGGATGTGTGTGTCCCGAACGGGATTTACTTCGCCCTTGGCCTCAATTTAGCTCCAAAACTCGAGTTTCTAACACTTTTCGTGTCCTGCACACTCAAAACAACTCTAGAACACCAAGTGAAGGAAAATCAATGAAAAGAATAGATATGTGTGTGATTTGTGCACCTAATCTTCATCAAATCATTCAATTCATATTCCAAAAACAATACAAATTACGCACATATCAAACCCCCCAAACTTGAACCTTTGATTGTCCTCAATCAAAAACAAAAACTAGATTTTCATTCGCTTGGTGCAATGCTTCACGGCTCACCACTATCTATCAGTGCACATTTCAATCTCACAAAGTTTTCATTATCAACCATGTTTAGATTAATGCAAAGGACTCAACCTTACCGGCATGTGATCATATAAGGTGTAACACTCATACTCAGCTGTATAAGGTAAAATTTTTTTTCCTTTCTTTCACTCAAGCACAAATACACAAGTTTCATTCATATCGTTTATCTCTGCCACATTTGTTCACATTGAAACATCGTTCTAGAATCAAATAGGACTTTTATCGGGTTTTAACGTGGCTTACTAACAGGTAGGGTGTTTTAGGCAAAAGTGACTCATTCATCCTAACCCTTTTCTCAACATTCAACCAATCAACCCTTCAACACATACGTGCATACTTCTCTTCTACAATCTGATGAGTTCTCACTCTCTTTTTTTCCTGAATATGCATTCAAACCTTCTTCCAATTATTTTTCTTTTCTTCTTTTTTTCTTTTCGCTTTTCTTTTTCTCTTTCCCACACAATATATATATTTTTTCTTTTTTTTTCAATCATTAATTCAACTCACACCGAGAATTCAATCCAAGCACTCACTTCTTCTTATCTCAACTCATCCCAACCCAAAACTTGTTCCTAAACACACATGAAAGAATTCAAGGCTCAAAGTGGCTCCGAAACAATGGTTAGGGCAATTATGTTTCCTTAATTCAACTCACACCGAGAATTCAATCCAAGCACTTACTTCTTCTTATCTCAACTCATCCCAACCCAAAACTTGTTCCTAAACACACATGAAAGAATTCAAGGCTCAAAGTGGCTCCGAAACAATGGTTAGGGCAATTATGTTTCCACCTTATACTCCAATAATATCAAAGGTAGGTACTAAGAAAGAATGGCCTAAGATCATTTTCTAGTTTAATGTAACATGTTAAACTACGTGGCATTGACAGACTCTACTCATTCCGCTTGTGCTCGCCTCTCACAACAAATCAAAAATGAGATAAAATGGACTCATTAGGCTCAAACCTCACAAGTTTAAAGTTGTTGAGTTCTAAGCATTAATATAACATGACGTCAAATGCCAAATTTGTTCAACCAAAAGCATGCATCAATTTCAAGTTATTCCGCCCTATCATGAGCTCAAACAATTCAAATCATGTTCATGCCTCGTCACGAATTCAATCTCAAGCCTAAGTTATCACAATCAAGCACACCTCACTTGCAAGTACTCAAATTCAGAATAAATCATTCAATTCATGCTAAGTGTGAGAGTTAAATGTAAGAGTGTGTGTACCCCACTTTCGACAATTTACCAGGTAGAAAACAAAAATTTCGGCATAGTTCCGCTTGTTAAAGCTTTATCCACCTGTATCATCACCATAGCAAACAGCAAATACCAACAATTTCCAAATATCACCAACTTCCATCAGTCAAAGATTAATCATTTTACAACCAAATCAAAATACTTCAAGATAACTACATCAAATGAATCCTAAGTTAACTAACTAAAAAAAAAACTCAGTACAATAAGAAAGCAAGTAAATCAGTTCCAACATAGCAAGTAAAAACGACAGGGATAAAGGGAGAACCGGCTTCCGTCCAACCCCCCAAACTTAGTCCAAAGACGGCTAAGTTTGAAAAGGCGGAAAGACGGTGATCACTGCTGGGTAGAGCCCGGAGCATCACCATTCCTCCTGTGCCTCCGATAGTAAGCAGGGAACTGAGCAATCAAGTCATTCAGCTCAGTCTCGACGCCGGATAATCTAGTGTTCACTCCATCAAACCTTTGCTCCATCCAAGTTCTCTGGGCACCCATATCAGCTCTCAGTCCTGTCACTTCAGTAGCCAAGCCGGCCATCCTCATGTCTAGTCCGACCATAGAAGAGGACATGCTCTGCATCATCTCTATCATCTCAGTCCGCCAAGGGCGATGGGCTCCAGCTGAAGACGTCCCGGCGCCCTGCTCGTGCTGCGGCTCCTCCTCATCATTGGACTCCTCCTTGTTGTCCTCCTGGACAGGGATAGTGTGCTCATAACTCCCATATGTCCCATCCCGGCCTTTTCTGTACCATATGGCTCTGTGCGCGGGCGAGTCCAGCAAAAGGTTCGCCTCAGAATCGGGAGCATTAATGGTGGTGGCAGCAATATTAGGCAACAGCAACCAGGCGTCGCCCACCACCTTATACAAAAAGGCATTCTCCCGGAGTACGGATATGTATTTCGCCAAGGTAAGCACCGGGAGGTCCACCACAGACGGTGGCACCTCCGTCCCTCTCCTCGGGATCTGGAAGTGGTCGAGGATGGGAGTGATCAGGCCCCCACAATAGATGTTGGTGCGGGTGGGAGGTCTGCTCCAGTTGTCCATGGCCACAACAGCCATGGAGAAGGGGGCTCCAGCCAGTAGGAAATGGAGCAGAAAAAGCTCCGACATGATGACATTGTTGCTCTCGTGGCGGCCGGAGATGGAGGTAGCAACACTCTTGTGGATATAACGCAGGATCGGGCTCCTAATGAGAGAGCCCTTAACCAGCTTCATCCGTAGAGTGCCCACAACATTCTCACCAGAAATCATTTGCCAGAAATCCTTGGGATGGAAGCCCTCCTCGGGAACATATCTCGCCTCCTCGTCACAACCATAAATAGCATCCAACTCCTTGCACTCCAAAGTGTAGCTTTTGCCCTCCATTTTGAAAGTGAGGTGGCCCGGCCAGTTTTCGGGGCTCCTTCGCACAGAAGCGGAAGCCAAAAATTCTCTCGTTTGCTCCTCAAATGCCGGCCACCTTTTGTTAAGCAAAGCGTCCCAACCAATATTCCTCAACAAGGTCTCAACATCCCCCTGAATTCCCAAGGCTGTAAGAGTAACAGGGCAGGGGTAGGGTCCCGTTCGGGATAGCCTACGACGTTTCCAGCCTTTCTCGCACAATTCCATCCCGAGCGGGATGCAAAGCTCCCGCTCGGGATACATCAAAAAGTTATGAGTCCCGAACGGGACATAATGGTTATGCTCGGGATAGGTCTCGGCTGGCAGCATATTTTGGCTTTTTTGCATCCCGAACGGGACAAGGTGGTCCCGCTCGGGATTCTTCACGGCCCTTCGCATAATTTTCCCCCAAAATGAAGTGTTTTCGTCCCTACGTCTATCCAATCAACTTCCAACAACATTGGTAACACAGAGTTCTCCCCAAACTTGATACAATGCAAAACAATATCAAAACAAATGCATGCTACTCTATTAATGAAACAAGATAAGTAAATCGAGCTTGGGTTGCCTCCCAAGAAGCGCTGCGTTTAACGTCGGGAGCTCGACGAACTTACCTACTTACCTTTATGCAAGGGAGATATCATTCACAGCTCGAGGTTGCTCGGAAGTGTGAAATCGCTTAACCTGGTGCCCATTCACCTTGAAGTAGTGGCCATCGTCAGTCTCCAATTCCAAAGTCCCATTCTCGAACACTTCTCGCACCTTGTATGGCCCTGTCCAACGAGAACAGAATTTACCCGAAAACAATTTCAAACGAGAATTAAAGAGAAGAACCATATCACCTTTGTAGAACTTCTTCACTCGAATCTGTCGGTCGTGAAATCATTTGGCTCTCTCCTTGCACAACTTTGTGCTCTCATATGCCTCGTGTCTCCACTCGTTGAGCTCATTCAACTTCTGCACCCGGTCCCCTTGAGCTTTCAGAAAATCCAAGTTCAATGTCTTGATGGCCCAAAACACCTTATGCTCAACTTCAACCGGAAGATGGCAGGATTTGCCATAAACCAATTGGTATGGGGACATGCCGATGGGTGTCTTGAAGGCTGTCCGGTAGGCCCATAAAGCCTCATCATGTCGCTTACTCCAGTCCTTCCGACTCAATACCGTCTTCTCCAGCACCTGCTTGATCTCTTGATTGGCCAGCTCAGCCTACCTATTGGCTTGAGGATGATAGGCTGTTGTTACTCGTTATCGCACCCCATATCTTGCCAGAAGTTTATCCATGAGTTTGTTGCAGAAGTGACTGCCGCCATCACTCACCAAAGCTCTGGGAATGCCAAACCGAGCAACTAAAGCCTGCAAAAACTTAAGCACCACTTGAGAGTCATTAGTAACAGTGGGTATGGCCTCTACCCATTGAGACACATAGTCCACAGCAAGAAGAATATAATTAAACCCAAACGATGGTGGAAAAGAGCCCATAAAGTCAATGCCCCAAACATCAAATATATCCACCTCAATAAAGATCTTTTGGGGCATCTCATCCCTTCGGGTTATATTTCCCATCTTCTGACATCTATCACAAGCTCGAACCATAGCAATACAATCTTTAAAAATAGAAGGCCAATAAAAACTGCAAGATAGTACCTTCAATGCGGTTCGGTTCACACCAAAATGACCCCCACTTACCGAATGGTGGCATTCTTCTATGATCTTCCCCCATTCGCTCTGATGAACACACCTACGGATGATACCGTCAGCACACCTGCGGAACAGGTACGGTTCTTCCCAGTAGTAGTACTTGGCCTCCTTCAGAAATTTCTTCCGCTGATAGGGCTCCAAATCAGGAGGTAATACACCTGCAACCAAAAAATTACAGAAATCTGCATACCGTGGAACACTAGCAACAACTACAGTCATAATCCTCTCATCAGGAAAATCTTCCTTAATCAACCTATCCTGATTGTCACCCTCAACTGGATTCTCTAACCTAGAAAGATGATCTGCAATTACATTCTCACAACCTTTCTTATCCCTAATTTCCATGTCGAATTCTTGTAAAAGCAAAATCCATCTAAGGAACCTAGGCTTCGAATCAGTCTTAGCAAATGAGTACCTAATTGCTGCATGATCAGTGTAAACTACAGATTTTGCGCCTATTAAATAAGCACGAAACTTATCATAGGCATAAACAACATCAAGTAATTCTTTCTCGGTCACAGTGTAATTCAATTGAGCAGGATTTAGTGTTTTGCTAGCATAGGCAATAACTCTAAAAATTTTGTCCCTAATCTGTCCCAGAGCTACCCCCACAGCAGAGTCACTAGCATCACACATTAAAACAAAATCCTCCTCCCAATCTGGAGTCACTAACACAGGAGCTGTTACTAATGCATTTTTCAACCTCTCAAAAGCATTCACACAGTCTTCACTAAATTCAAAGGGGACATCTTTCTCTAGCAGCCTACACAAGGGTTTAGTTATCTTGGAAAAATCTTGGATAAATCTCCTATAGAACCCAGCATGTCCCAAGAAACTCCTAACCCCTTTAACTGTCTTAGGCAAGGGGAGTTGTTCAATTGCTACCACTTTAGCCTTATCCACCTCTATCCCCCTACTAGATACCTTATGTCCTAAAACGATTCCCTCTCTAACCATGAAATGATATTTCTCCCAATTTAATACTAGGTTAGTCTCCTCACATCTCTGCAACACAGTTTTTAAATTCTCTAAGCAATCATCAAAAGACAAACCAAACACAGAAAAATCGTCCATAAAGACTTCCATAATATTTTCAATAAGACCATGAAAGATGGACATCATACACCTTTGAAAAGTCGACGGTGCATTGCACAGCCCAAAGGGCATCCTTCGATAGGCAAAAATCCCGTAGGGACAAGTGAAGGCTGTCTTGTGCTGGTCTTCAGGTGCCACCACATTCTGATTGTATCCAGAGTATCCATCCAAGAAGCAATAATGAGATTTTCCTGCAAGACGGTCAAGCATTTGATCAATAAAGGGTAACGGAAAGTGATGTTTAAGAGTAGCATTATTTAAAGCCCTGTAATCAATGCAGAAACGCCATCCGGTAGTTGGTTTCTCAATCACTTCTTCTCCTCCAGGCTTAATAACCTTCTCGAATCCCCCTTTCTTCGGAACCATGTGAGTCGGGCTGACCCACTCACTATCACTCGGAGCATAGATGATATTATTGTCTAGCAACTTCATCACCTCCTTTTTCACCACCTCTTGCATCTTCGGATTCAGTCTCCTTTGAGGTTGTCTTTTTGGCTTGCTCCTTTCTTCCAGAATAATTTTATGCATCACAATAGACGGGCTGATCCCCCTTATGTCGGAAATCTGCCACCCTATAGCTGATCTGTGCATCCTCAGGACCCTCTTCAATTTTTCAATCTCCAAGTCAGACAATGCAGAGTTGATAATGACTGGATACGTGTCCTTCTCCCCAAGGAAGATGTATTGGAGGCTATCTGGCAATTCCTTTAACTCCACCACTGGGGCTTCGTTCTTGCTCTGTTCCTTCAATCTTGCCTCTAGCTCCCTTTCTTGAGTCCTCAATTTCAGAAACTTCACATCCTGCTTTGGTTTGACCTCTGGTGCATCTTCCAACGCTTTCACCATCTCTAGAAACTCATCACAAATCTCATAAAGCTCATCAAAATTAAGGTTAGAGTGCAGAGAGTCATGAATAACCTCCTCTAAAGCATCTTTCTTCTCATGACCAAAAGACAAAGGGAAAGATATTACCTCAATATTGTTGCACTCGCCATACCTGTCCTCGTGCTTCTTCATTGCATCTGAGATGGAGAATGTAATCTTCTGGTCGTTGAAACGGAGAGTCAGCTCTCCTTCCCTCACATCAATCAAGGCTCCTCCAGTGCGCAGGAATGGTCTCCCTAGAATTAACGGCACATTCTTGTCTTCCTCCATATCCAGAACTAAAAAGTCCGCTGGGAATATAAAGTCCTTGACTCGGACCAGAACATCTTCTACAATTCCTTTCGGCTGTGATAGAGAGCGATCTGCCATTTGGAGAGTAGTGGTAGTGGGTTTGATCTCCCCAATTTGCAGTCTATTGAAGATAGATAGCGGCATCAGATTAATGCTCGCACCCGAATCACACAGTGCATGGCCAAACTGCAACCCACCAATGACAAAAGAGATGGTGAAACTCCCCGGATCTTGCCTCTTGATAGGCATCTTTTTCTGGATCACTGCACTGCACTCTTCAAACAAGTTCACTGTCTCGAACTCTCCAAATCTCCTTCTTTGTGTCACCGATTCCTTCTGGAACTTGGCAAAACCAGGAATATCTTGCAAAACCTCCAGCAGTGGCAAGTTAATCTGCACCTTTTTCAAATGGTCAAGAAACCTGGCAAATTGCTTGCTCAACTTATTCTTCGCAAGTCTTTGCGGAAAGGGTATGTTGCTTCCCTTGGAAATTTCCTCAGATGTGCTCCCCTTTTATGTTTTGACTAGCTGGGGAGTCACTTCTGTTTCAATCTCCTCTTCTTCTGAAATTTTATCCTGGTGCCCTTGTTTGTCTTTACCTGCTGTGGGGTTACTAGGCTCATCATATGACCTACCACTTCTTGTGGTTATAGCACTGCAATTCTTCTTCGGGTTGGCTTCAGTATCGCTGGGAAACTGCCCCTGCTTATGACTCCCGCTCACATGCTTAGCAATCGTAGAGATCTGATTCTGCATTTCTGTCATCATACTGTCGTATTTATCAAATCTCTTCTCAAGTTCCTCTTCTCTCGAATTTGTCCTCTTCTGTCCTGCTGCCCATACTGCCTCCTCAGGTTATCACCCCCATTCCCTTGATTCGATCCTTCTCCTCGCTGCTCAAATACAGGAGGTGGATTCATAGCATTATTCGGATTCCCATAAGATAGATTCGGGTGGAATCGGTTATTGGGATGATATGGAGGGTTATCATTCTGATAGTATGGCCTTCGGTAGTTCCCGTAATTTCCTCTGCCAATGTAGTTCACATCATCAACTGACTGGGCTTCTAATTGTCCCATCTCACCGTATTGATTCGGGATCTGCATTCCTCCCATTGAGGAACTCCCCATGTGCTGCTGTTGCTGTTGGGTTCTGTCCAAAAGAAGAAGATCCATCTTTGTTTCCAAAGAAGCCATCTCGCTGCACTGATTTGGAATCTGAGTTCCTCCCTTTGAGGAACTCCCCATTTGCTGCTGTTGCTGTTGAGCTCTATCCAAAAGAAGAAGATCCATCTTTGTCTCCAAAGAAGCCATTTTTTCCTTCATCTCTTTCTGATCTTTTGTAGCAGCGACACTCTTCACAACTCTATAATTCCTTCTTTCTTTCGGCCACTTGTAACTGTTTTCGGCCAGCTTTTCGATCGCCCTCATGGCCTCATCTTCCTCCAGATCAAGGAAGTCTCCTCCACCAGTATTATCCAGAGTTGTGTGTCATTATCTACTCCAGCATAAAAGAGGCAAATGATTTCTGCATCAGACATCCCATGTTTTGGACATTTTCTCAGCATCTCTCGAAACCTGTCCCATGCCTTGTACAACGGCTCATCATATTGCTGGCTGAATGCCTGAATTTCTGCCTTCCTTTTCAGTGTCAGCCCTGGTGGGAAATACTTCAGCAAAAACTTCTCCTTCAGATCTGCCCATGTTCTTATCACATTCTTTTTCAATCCTATCAACCACGACTTAGCTTCGTCCTTCAAGGAGAAGGAAAATAGGTACATCCTGATTTGCTCCTGGGGGACTTGGTTAATCTTTATCATGTCTGCCACCTCCAGGAACTGCGTGATATGACTGTTCGGATCTTCATTAGGTTTCCCTCCGAATTGATTCTTCTGTACAATCTGAGCAAGCTGGGGTGTGATCTCGAAATGAGTAGCGTCAGTCCGCAAATTGAATCCATCAGTAGATTCTCCCCTCGAAGGTCGGAACAGATTTTGAAGAGGATTTCTCCTTTCTTCTCTACGCTTCCGTTCCCCCGTGTTATTGTTAACTTGGGCTCGGACTTCTTCCAGCTGCCTTTGCAGATTCTCGATCAGCTGTCTATCATTCCTTTGATCTTCCTCAGCCATGTCTTCTTTCACTACTATTTGTGCTGACAACAACTAGCAGCCGCAACATACTCCGCTTCGGTGGTTGATGTTGCTACCGAGTGCTGCTTTTTGCTGAACCAACTAATCAATTTGTGCCCAAGGAATTGACATGTTCCGCTGGTGCTTTTTCTGTCAATCTTGCATCCTCCAAAATCAGAATCCGAATAACCACTCAGAGTTAGACTGTCGGCTTTTGGATACCAAATTCCTAGCCCTTCTGTGCACTTCAAATATCTGATAATTCGCTTTGCTATATCTAGGTGCGTTTTGTTTGGTTGAGATTGATACCTAGCACATAGTCCCACAGCATATGATATATCGGGTCTGCTGGCTGTAAGATATAGCAGAGATCCAATGATCCATCGATATAAGGTAGGATTCACGGCTTCTTTTTTCTCGAGATCTGCTATGCACGCGTTGCTGATGGGAATCCTTAGCCTCTTTGTTTTCTCTGGACAATACTTAGCAATCAGATCCCGCGTGTATTTTCTTTGGTGAATGAAAATTCCTTCATCGGATTGTTGAACTTGAAGTCCAAGAAAATAGGACATCTTTCCCATCATACTCATTTGAAAGTTGCTCATCATCAGCTTGGAAAATTTGTCACAGAGATCTTGATTCTTTGAGCCAAAAATGATATCATCAACGTAGATTTGCACAAGTAAGATGCTTCCTTTGTCTTTAATACGGAAGAGTGTTTGATCAATCCTTCCCTTTTTAAAACCATTGTCGAGCAGAAACTTAGATAGAGTTCCATACCATGTTCGTGGTGCTTGCTTCAATCCATACAAGGCTTTTCTCAGCTTATAGACTTGGTTTCCTTTCTCAAACCCTGGGGGTTGCTCGACATAGACCTCTTCTTTGAGTTCGCCATTGAGGAATGCGCTTTTGACGTCCATTTGCATGACCGATAATTCATGGTGTGCAACATAAGCAAGGAATAACCTGATTGCTTCCAGTCTGGCTACTAGAGCAAATGTCGCATCATAGTCAATACCTTCACACTGTTTGTATCTTTTGGCTACCAGACGTGCTTTATTCCTTACTACCACACCCGATTCGTTCTTCTTATTCTTGAATACCCATTGGGTGCCTATAACATTCTGATGTTCTGGTCTATCTACCAGATCCCATACATGATTGCAGGAGAATTCAGCAAGCTCTTCTTGCATAGCGCTCACCTAGTCTGGATCGCGTAAAGAATCCTCAACTTTAGTTGGCTCCTCACTTGATAGGTAGCTAGAAAACATTGCGGACCCTTGTCTTGTAAGAACAAGATCATTAATATTGCCAAGAACATCTTCTAGAGAATGAGCACGCAGCCATGCCGGTCTGATTGGTTCTTCAACATTTCCTTCTCCGTCTCGATTATCAGAATGCTCTACATCATTCGCTTGATCTTCAGCATCTGGAGTGTTGATGATTTGTTCTTCCGTGGCAGATGTTCCTTCAGCAACTGGAGCTTCTGCTATAGGAACATCATGATATGGACCTTCTTCTTCAGTAGGTATCAGCAGTTGGTGACTCAGCATCTCCTGTGCCGAGGTTTTCAGCAGCATTTACTCCTTCAGCAGCGGTAGGAGAATTGGAGGTCTCCTCATCTGAATAATCTAGCAGAGTAAATATATCCTTTTGAGGATTGACCTTAGCATGATCATTGGCATCATTGGCCTGGTCAGCGGTTTGATCACCGACTGAGCTCGACTGAAGTGGATCACAATCATTCATAGACTTAGTCGGGTCAATCCACAATTTCTCGAAATAATTCAGAATTGATTGACCATTGACGTCATCAGTCTCATGATTGATATCCTTCGTCTCTTTTACAGCTCTGCGCACTAAAGTAGATTCATCAAAAATAACATTGCATGTTATTTCCACAATTCAGGTAGTCTTATTTAACACTCTCTAACCTTTGTGAGTGGGGTGACCATATCCATGAAGTACACCCTCATCTGACTTAGGTGAGAAAGTGTTAAGTTTCGACTTTCCATTATTATGAATATAACATGTCGCACCAAAAGCACGTAGATAATCTAAATTAGGCTTACGACCGATGTATACTTCGTAGAGAGTCTTGTTGAATCGTCCATTAATGGAATTTCTATTCTGCGTATAACAGGCTGTCATCAATGCTTCTCCCCAATACTTAGCAGGTAGATCAGCATCGGCTAGCATAGATCGCACTGCTTCTTTCAGCGTCCGATTCCTCCTTTCTGCTAGACCATTCTGCTGAGGTGTCCTAGCAGTGGACCTCTCATGATTTATACCAGCTTCCGTGCAGAAATCCCTGAGGATTCCATTGCAAAACTCGGTTCCATTGTTAGATCGAATCCTCTTTGATGCAGTATTGTTATCAAGTAAAAATTATCGAACACGAAGACTCAATTTGCCCGTTATTTAAGTAAAAGGGATTGATTATGGAACTTAATATCTAGACGCGATAAAATGATTTTGAAAATCAATTTTAAACTACCTAAAATTCTAAAGATTAATGTAACAATTAAATGAAATACCAAACAACTTTCTTAAGATTACCAGAGAGAAAATAGTTGAGGAACATAGGATGGATTGGGGTAGATTACGAATAGCGCGCGCGGTGGTGCAGTGTGGCAGCCGGGTCCGGCAGCGGCGGGCGGCAATGGTCGTCATCAGCTGATGCTGTCCCGTCGCGGTGGCTCGTGTTTTGGTGGTTTGTGCAATCCTGTGTTAACCCTAGGGTTTGCATTAGAGTTAGGGCAAATCATCAGATCAGAAAGGCCTAAATCCCAAAAGATTTGGTGAATCAAGATTTGGAGGCCCTTTGAAGATTTGGGAAGATTTGGAATTATCCAAATTAAATTCAAATTCAAATTGTAATAGATAGAATTTATTTTTCTATTTTTTTGGGGCCACGATGAATTTTTGTTTGTCTTAATTGTCCTCGTATGATATGTGATTTATTTATGTGCGCAATTAAGCATGTGTAGATAATAGGAAAAGCATGATTTAACGCTTTTATTATTTACAGCTTTCCAAGCATGCTTATGTGATTAATTTCTTGTTGGATTATATTTTGGGAATTTTTGGGCTTGTATTATTACATGCTAAAATTTGGGAAATATAATGACAAAGAAATTATATGTGCGCATAAAGAAACCTTTTAAGAGAAAAATACTAAGCAGATTTTTTAATTAAAATCAATAGACCTCCACAAAGCGGTCCTAGGTTGTAAGTGTATCTCTCGTTCTAGTAAACGTCTACGAGTGTAGCTTGCTAGTTCCTAGAGGTGCATGGGTACGGTTGTTGGGATTTCTAGACAAACAATTTAAGTCATGTGAATAGTGGGAGGGCTTTGCGTAAACGTCTACGAGTGTAGCTTGCGTAGATCTCTTTCACAAGTATTCTAGGATTGATTTAAATTATGGATAACAAAAGCTTTAAGGGCTGTGCGGTATGGTTACGTGCCATGCTAAACTGTCTCTTTTGGCTGGAGTTAAATTTGTGGTTAATTGCTTAGAAGCATCTTAGAATATAATGCAAGAATTGCATCCCTGTTCTTGAGAGATGGCTTGGTCTAAGGTTTTCACTAATTATTAATTTCTAGTGTCAAAAGCTTCCTGACATGGTAGTGAAATTAAAAGGATTGGGGCTTAAAACCCGCAGTTCTTGTTGAGGGTGACATCGTAAACGTTTACGAGTGTAGCTTGCGGTGGGAACTCTTGGGCAATTAGTGGAAAACATTTGTATTTGATTTATTAAATGGTTTTCAATGCATTTGTTTTCGAAGTTCTACATATATGTTCTTATTTAAGATTCTTTATTGTTTCAGATATGTCTATGTCTAATGTCATCAATATTCTCGCACAAAACACTCTAACTGGTCCAAACTTCCTGGAATGGAAGCGCAATCTCGAGTACCTCCTGATTGCAGAAGAACATATGTTCGTTCTGCAAGTACTTCGTCCCGAAGTGCCAACTGCTGAATCCAGTCAAATGGATATAGACTTTTAAAACAAGTGGGAGAAATCAAACAATGTAGTCAAGTGCTACATGTTGACCACTTTCTCGAAAGTCTTACAGCAGCAACATCAGCACCATAGGGATGCCTATGACATCATGACGAGTCTGGAGGCTACCTATGGGGAAACTTATAGAGCCATCAGGGTCAATCTCATGAGGGAAATCGTGAGTAAGAAAATGACTGATGGCACCTCAGTGAGAGAGCACGTAGTTACCATAACTCACCTCATGGATGAACTAACTGTGCATGGTGGAGGTATCGATGCTGAGGCTAAGGTGGATATCATACTGAACTCTCTACCCAAGTCCTTTGAGAGTTTTAGGCTGAATGTTGTCTTGAACAAGAAAGAGTATACTCTTAACGAGTTGCTCAATGACTTGATGGCTGCGGAATCGGTCATGAACCCTCAGAAGGTTGCCTTGGCCACTTCTGGTAATCTCTCTGCTGTACTGAAAAGTATGAAGCGGAAGAAAGGGATTAAGAAATGGGCCAAGAAGACACCTGTGAAGGATGGTGGGGCTGGGAAAAAGCCTAAAGTGGCGACTGAAAGGGACAGGTGCTTTAGGTGTGGTAAGAAAGGACATTGGAGGAAAGATTGTCAAGCCAACAAAGCTAGACAAGGTATGCCATTTTGCATGTATAACTGTAAGCATGATTAGACTCCGTTGTTGCTCTCCTAGAGTTGTATGCACTGACTTGTTGATCATGTTGTTGTACTTTGCAGGGGACCGTGCCGACAAGGCTGGTGAGTGATGACAAGAAGATACCAAACTGGATGATGGCAACGTCTTAGGATGGAGCTTCATGGAGTTTTCTTTTCTTTATGTTTTGATGAATTAAGTACATTTGAGAGTTTATTTGTGGGCCGTGGTATATCGGCAGGACAAATTTTATCAACTTTTATGGATATTTGTTATTTATGATTTCATCATCGGTAGAAACAATGTTATCCGTTATGGGATGTTGATTTACAATCTCTATGTTACTTCGATCTAAACATGTCCTTTATATTGCATGTAATTCATCCGTAATTGGTAATTCTAGAAAGAGAAAATTTACTTCTTCTGATGAGGATCTTACATATCTCTGGCACTTGAGACTGGGTCACATCAGCTCGAAGTGGATTCAGAGACTTGCGGATGACGGTACATTGGACCTAGTCCGGGCTGTACCTTATCAAATCTGCGAATCCTGCATCGAGGGAAAGATGACAACTGGGCCTTTCAAGGCTAGTCAGTCTCGAGCAGATGAAGTGTTTGAATTGATCCATTCTGACTTATGTGGATCGATGTCCAAGCAGGCTCGTGGAGGATACGAGTACTTCATCACTTACATTGACGATTACTCAAGGTGCGGATACGTTTACCTGCTTCGCTACAAGTCTGAATGCTATGAGAAATTCAAAGAGTTCATGGCTGAGGTAGAAAAGAAGGTCGGGAAAACTATCAAGTCACTGTGATCTGACCGCGGTGGCGAATACCTCGGTAACGAGTTCCTGCAGTATTTGTCAGAAAATGGGATTACATCCCAGTGGACTGCACCGGGTACTCCCCAGCAAAACAGTGTAGCTGAAAGAAGAAATAGGACTCTTCTAGAGATGGTAAGATCAATGATGAGTTATGCAAACTTACCTATTTTGGTTTGGGGCTATGCATTGGAGACAGCAGCTTACGTGCTTAATGTGGTGCCTTCTAAATCAGCTCCTAAGATGCCTTCTGAGCTCTTCCTTGGTCGCAAACCTAGTTTGTGCAAGTTTAGAGTATGGGGCTGTCCGGCACACGTACTGTCGAAGGAACCTGATAGGTTAGAAAACATGTCAAAAGTAATGTTGTTCAGAGGGTATCCCAGACAAACAAAAGGTGGTTACTTTTACTGTCCTGAGAGTCGGAGAGTCGTTGTTAGCACCAACACTAAATTCTTGAAGGACGAGTATGTGAGTAATCACAAGTCAAGGAGTGATATCATTCTTCAAGAAATTGAGAACGAGAATGCAATTCCAAGGGAAGGGGAACGTGTAGATGTAGGTGCACCTGTGAGAGGCACATCACCACAGACACGTTCTTCAGTGCAAGGTGCAGGACCACAAGCTACTGCACCTACTACTGACACGGCACCAAAGCCTCGTCGTAGTGGGAGAGTTATTTTCCAGCCAAAAAGGTACATGTTCGTGGGTGTGTCTTCGGACTTGAGCCCGGAAGACGGACATGAGGACTCTGACCCACTGACTTACGAAGAGGCAGTGTAGGACAAGGATGTTGCCAAATGGCAAGTCGCCATGGATTCTGAAATTGAATCCATAACTGCTATGTATGTATACCAGAAAACTGATTTGCCGGATGGCTTTAGGGCCATAGGGTGCAAATGGGTATACAAGAGAAACCTTTTCACCCGTAGCCATGCTCAAATCCATCCGGATACTCCATGCCATAGTTGCGCATATGGACCTCGAGATCTGGCAGATGAATGTCAAAACCGCTTTTCTAAACGGTTACCTTGAAGAAGGTAGGGACATCTATATGCAGCAACCGGAGGGTTACATAAGCAAGGGCGAAGAACATCTTGTCTGGAAGCTTAGGAAGTCCTTGTATGGACTTAAGCAAGCTTCAAGGTCGTGGAACTTACGTTTCAATGATGTGATTAAATCCTATGAATTTGCACAGTTGGAAAACGAAAGTTGTGTTTACCGACTTTGTGTCAGTGGGAGCGTGGTCTTCCTTGCACTTTACGTTGATGACATACTCCTATTTGGAAACAACGAGGGAGTGATGTCGGAAATCAAAGCTTAGTTATCCGAACTGTTCCAAATGAAGGATCTGGAAGAAGCTGGCTACATTCTTGGGGTTAAGGTCTTACGAGATCGTAATAGAAGAATGTTGAGCTTATCCCAGACATCCTATGTGGATACTGTGATTGCCCGGTTCAGCATGCAACTCGCCACGAAAGGCTTGCTACCTTTCAGACATGGCGTTCATCTTTCTAGTGGGCAGTGTCCTCAGACACGACGGGAGAAAGATGAGATGAGTCTTGTAACATATGCTTCGGCTGTGGGTAGCCTCATTTATGCGATGCTGTGTACCAGGCCTGATATCTGTTATGCCGTTGGCATGGTAGCAAGATATCAGTCTAACCCTGGACAGGCGCACTAGATTGCTGTAAAGCACATCCTCAAGTATTTGAAAAGAACTAGGAATTTCTGCCTAGTTTATCAAAGTGAGGATTTGTGCCCTGTGGGTTATACAGACTCGGATTTCCAAGGAGACCAGGATGAGAAGAAATCGACCTCAGGATATGTGTTTAACCTGGTAGGTGGAGCTATATCTTGGAGGAGCTCAAAGCAGAAATGCATTGCTGACTCCACCATGGAGGCGGAATATGTCGCCGCCTCCGACGCCTCGAAAGAGGGGGTGTGGCTCCGGAACTACCATTTAGAGTTGGGCGTGATCCCGAGTTTGCCGAGGAGTATCACAATTAATTGTGATAACTCTGGTGCAGTGGCAAACTCAAAGGAATCGCGGTCTCACAGGGCAAGCAAACACATAGAGAGAAAGTACCATATCATACGAGAAATCGTATCGAGGGGCGATGTACTGACTAAGAAGATTGACACTGCTGACAATCTTGCTGATCCATCTACAAAGAGCTTGCCGCAGAAAGTTTACGAAAGACATATTCGTGAGCTGGGTCTGAGGTGGATGCCGACCACTGATAGTGGTTAAAGAGACAGTAGACTAGATAGACGGACTGTATACTCTGTAATAACTTAGTTATGTTTTGAGTATAAGTGGGAGATTGATGGGTTTTGTATACTGAAAGAATTTATTATAATGAGTATACAACGATTTATTTCTCCTATCTGTTAACAATCTTACATGTATGAACAATGGTATCCTCTTTTCTCACCGATAGGGACGATCATACGACGTGTTGTAGATCGCAGAAGACTGTATGATCACTTGACCTAGTGAGACATAAACCTGATCAGAACCGAGACAGCGTATGAGGATACGTCTGTCCGGATGGCTACAATATTGTTGGAATAAGTAGTCTTTCTTGGTTACTTGACATGCTGGTACGCAGGGGTGGCATATTGATGGACCGCAGTGAGATATATTCGTCTGTCTGACATCAGCGAATACAAGATCTTGTTATATTGATTGAGTCCAAACCCTAATGAAGGTTCAGGGGTTTGCACGGGTTGACTGTTACTTTGATTTGCCATGGTGGAGAGCCTAAGTAAAGTGCTCGTATATCCGCATCTTGGGTAACAGCAGTTCGTGTAGTACCGCCTGAGACTGGGTTTAGGTAACCATATCCGAGTAATAGGATGGGGACATTCCTTGAGGAGCTGAATAACATTCATAGTGTTAAAGTCCTGTAGGCTAATTAAGTTCAGGCACGAGTGATAAGGATTGAGTGGTACTACTCAGGAATAATAAGATATTAATTAATTGTAGTTAGAGCTTGTCAGAGGCTCCGATCAATTAATGGATGTCCGGTAACCTTAAATATGAGGATTCTCAATTAATGAAGCCCATTCTCATAACGTGGTAATAAAGGGGTAGGTCAGTATTAATTCTGTGGTGAAAAAGAATTAATATTAATTAATTAATTATGTCCTGGGTTGTGGACATGGGAATTAATTAATTATAGGCCCACTTTATTATTTGCATTAGGTCCCAGGACTGGCCCAATTAAATATGCTGAAAAAGGGCCCATTAGCCCATTAGGGATAAAACCCTGGGTCTACAAATAGACCATTCTCTCTGGAAACCCTAGCCACTATTGAACACATTCAAATCAGTGAAACCCTAGAGGCAGAGAGAGAGTGGGCGGCGCCTGTAGAGGGGAGAAGGATTTTCCGCTCCGGCCTACAACACAGATCTGTGGAATCCTCACCAGTAGCAGATCTGAGCAGCATTGGGACACAGCCCTGAAGATCTAATCTGGAGAACAGATTTTTCTTTTCTTCTCTCTTTATTTTCGATTTTTTCTAAGAAATTAGATTGCTAATCTCGGCTTCCGCAGATTAAATCGAATTGCGTGGTTGAATTGAAGTTGGAAATTTAAATGCGAAAGATCGGTTCAGACTCGACGGAATAACGGTAATTCCTCAATCCACAATTCTGGTAATTGAATTCATAGGAGCATGCTAGGATTTATCTTGTATTTAATTATGCATAAAATCCATAAATCGATCCGGTTCAGTTTGGTTTTGGTGATTTGGTTCACGGGAAAACCCTACATGGTGATCAAGCATGCAAGGAATAAAAATTCAAAACCACAACAATAAACAAATCATCGGAAATTCAATTATTCAAATCCAAACAATATCCCAAAATCATTCCCAATCACATCCTAATCCTCAACAATGAGTTTAGCTACTCATGAACATAATTAAAAACATCAATATATCAAAAAGAAGCATAGAGGAAATAAAGAACAAGAAATCTTAGGCTTTGGGGATGATTTTTCAGTTCTCGATCCAATTCCTCTCTTCAATCTTCGATTCTTGGCTCTCGAACTCGTGTTTTTCGCTATTCCTTCGTGCTTTTCTCTCTCTAGGGTGAATAAAGTCCATCCCTCAAATTGTGATCTCCCTTGCCTTTTTATAGCTGAATTTTCCGCTGACACAGTGATTTGGTCCCGAACAGGACCCCCTTTGTAAACTTGCCTCCCGAGCAGAATGAAACTTGAGACAATCTCAAAAACCCCGCCTGGTCCCGAGCGGGATGGAACGGTCCCAAGTAGGATGATGGTCCCGTACTGGATAGGTTTGTCCCGAGCAGGACAGGCTTCGGCTGCTCAAAGTTACGCCAAATTTCTGATTATCGAGTGGGATGGCTGTTCCGAATGGGACAGGTGTGTCCCGAGTGGGATGGAACTCCCCTTTGCCAAATTCGCCAAAAACTTGGATTTCTTGCTAGTTTTATGCCCTGTACACTCAAATACCTCTCGAACACCAAGTGAAGGTAAAATCAACCAAAAGAAAAGATATGTGTGTGATTTGTGCACCTAATTCACATCAAATCATGCAATTAATCACTCTAAAAATATCACAAACAAAAAACAAGAAACAAGATTTTCATTCACTTGGTGCAATGCTTCACGGCTCATCACTATCTATCAATGCATGTTTCGATTTCACAAATTTGTCAATATCCACCATGTTTTTATTAATACAAAGAACTCAACCTTATCGGCATGTGATCATATAAGGGTATAACACTCATACTCAGCTGTATATGGTTTATTTTCTTTCTCTCAAGCACAAGTGCACAAGCTTCATTCATATTGTTCTTCTCCACCACTCTTGTTCACATCGAAAAATCGTCCCAGAATCCAATAGGACTTTAATCTGGTTGTAGCGTGGCTTACTTTCAGGTAGGGTGTTTTAGGCTTAAGTGACTCATTCATCCCCGTTTCCCTATTCCCAAACACTCAACCACTCAATCTTTCAACAAAACCTTATAGAACTCGTACCATAGTTTAACAATTTCTCACTTTCCATCGCTTGATATGAAAACAAGTCTCTCTCCCTTTTTTTCTTTCTCAATTTTTGATAATTCCAAATACACAACTCATTTCTCTTCCCCCCCCCTTTTTTTTTCTTTAAACAACCTATCAGATTTGCCAATTTGATACTCTCCTGTTCACACATTTATTCATTCCTTAGCACTCAATGTTCTTCTTCTTTCAAACCTTATCCCAACCCTCAAACTTGTTCATAACCATTATATGAAAGAATTAAAGGCTCAACTTGGCTCCAAAGCAACGGTTAAGATAATATGTTTCCACCTTATTCTCCAAAAGCATAAAAGGTAGGTACTAAGAAATAATGGCCTAAAATCATTTTCTAGTTCAAGATGACATGTTAAACAAAGTGGTATCGACAGACTTTACTTATTCCACTTGTGCCTCGCCTCTCACAATCGAACAATAATGAGGAATAAGGTCTCATTAGGCTCAAATCTCACAAGTTTAAAGGTGTTGAGTTCTAATCATTAATACAACATGAAGTAAAGTGCAAAATTTGTTCAACCTACACATGCATCAACATCTAGTGATTCCGCCCTATCATAAGCTCATGTTCATGTCTCATCACAAATTCAATCTTATGCCTAAGTTTTTCACAATCATGCACACTTCACTTGCAAGCACTTAAACTCAAAATAAATCATTCAACTCATGCTAGTGTGAGAGTTAAGTATTAAAGTTTGTGTACCCCACTTCCATCTGTTTTACAAGGTGGAATAAAAAAAATCCGCCATGGTTCTGATTGTTTAAGCTCTATCCACCTGATCCATATCACCATAGAAAACAACAAAACCAACAATTCTAAAAATATCAATTACTCTCCAAACAAGCTTCAGATCATATCATTATAAAACCCAATCGAAAGACTTCAAATCAACTAAATTAGACTAAAAAATAAAACAGACTAAATAAAAATAGAGAAAAGATAAAACAAACTAAATAAAGAGTACAGAAGAGAGGAAACGATGTTCGTCCCACCCCCCAAACTTAGTCCAAACGTGCATAAGTTTGAAAAGACGGCAAGACGGTGATCATTGCTGGTTAGGGTCTTGGGCATCATCATTTAGCCGGCGCCACCGATAGTAGGCTGGAAGTTGATAATACAAATCATGCACCTCGGTCTCGATGCCAGTCAATTGAGTGTCTACCTGATCAAATTGATGCTTGAACCATGCCCTCTGATCAACTCCCTACATCACTCCAATCAACTCCGAACGTACATATGTAATAGTTAATCCCCCAAACTCGACATGACTCAAAATACTTAGAAAATACTAACTTAAAATAATAAAAAGACTCAAAACAATTAAATTGGACTTAAGTTGCCTCCCAAGAAGCACTTCATTTATCGTCGAGAGCTCGACGAACTTACTTCCTTACCATCATGTGAGGGAGATTTCATTCACAATCCGAGGTGGCTCAGAAGTTTGAGATCTCTTGATTCGGTGTCCATTGACCTTAAAACAATGTCCATCTTTGGTCTAGAGTTCCAGTGCACCATTCTCAAACACTTTGTGTACCTTGTACGGACCTGACCAATGAGATCAGAATTTACCGAAAAGCAATTTTAACCGAGAATTAAATAAAAGAACCATATCACCTTTGTAAAACTGCTTCACTCGAATATTTTGGTCATGGAATTGTTTCACTCTCTCTTTGCATATCCTAGTGTTCTCATAGGCCTCTTGTCTCCATTCTTCAAGCTCATTCAACTTCTGCACCCGATCCCCTTGAGCCTTCAGAAAGTCCAAATTCAAAGTTTTGATGGCCCAAAACGCCTTGTGCTCAACTTCAACCGGAATATGGCAGGGTTTGCCATAAACCAACTGATACGGGGACATGTCAATTGGTGTTTTGAAGGCTGTCTAGTAGGCCCACAAAGCCTCATCAAGTCTCTTGCTCAAGTCCTTCCGAGTCAACACCATCTTTTCTAACACCTGCTTGATCTCCCGGTTGGCCAATTCTGCTTGTCCATTGGCTTGTGGGAGACAAGCTGTTGTTACTCTTTGCCTCAATCCATATCTGGCCAAAAGCTTATCCATGAGTTTGTTGCAGAAGTGACTGCCTCCATCACTCACCAAGGCCCTGGGAATGCCAAATCGAGCTACTAAAGCCTGCAAAAACTTCAGCACAACTTGAGAATCATTAGTAACAGTTGGTATGGCCTCAACCCATCGAGACACATAATCCACAGCGAGAAGTGTAAACTTGTAACCAAAAGATGGTGGAAATGGACCTATAAAGTCGAAGCCCCAAACATCAAATATGTCCACTTCGATAAAGATCTTTTGAGGCATCTCATCCCTACGGGTTATATTCCCCATCCTTTGGCATCTATCACATGCTCTAACCATAGCCACACAATCATTAAACACAGAAGGCTATTAAAATCCACAAGCGAGTACCTTCAATGCGGTGCGGTTTGCACCAAAGTGACCCCCACTTACCGATTGATGACATTCTTCAACAATCTTTCTCCACTCGCTCTGATGAACACACCTGCGAATAATACCGTCACCACACCTGCTAAACAGATACGATTCTTCCTAGTAATAGAACCTGGCCTCTTTAAGAAACTTCTTCCGCTGATAGGGCTCCAAATCCAGAGGTAACACACCTGCAACCAAAAAATTACAAAAATCTGCATACCACGGAGTACTAGCTACTACCACACTCAAAATATTTTCTTGAAATTTTCTCATCAAGAAAATATTCTCTAATTAACTCATTCTGATCGTCTCCATCAACTGGATTCTCTAACCTAGATAGATTTTAGATCCCTGATCAGAGTCGTTGTTAAAGCAGCGGAAGACTAACTTAACAATTGCAGAGGAATGTTCAAGTATCTTGCACTTAGTTTCCTTTTCAAATGCTTAGCTCGAGGTAGGTGTTAAGATTGTTTCAGATATACTCTAGCAACTTGAGGTTGCCACGTTTTAAATCAATAAGCAGAAACAATAAAATAGTAAAGAACAACACAATATTTATAGTGGTTCGATCCTTAAAGATCTACGTCCACTCCTCAGTCGAACACTGAGAATTCACTAAGAAGATATGTTCAATTAGAAGGAATCACCTGTCTCTTGTATCAGGTGGTGAGCTTTCGAGCCAGCCACTACAAAGCTATCCTCCGTTACTTAGATCTTTTGGTCGGCAGCTGCTGCTAAGTCAAGGGTGCACCTTCGTAACACTTAACCTTGCTACAATGGAAGCTTTATAGTTCCTTCTTGAACTCTTCTGGGGGTTTTGGCAATAGCCCGTCGTTGTCAATCTCTTTTCAGAGATGTGATTGCTGGGTGCTTCCTAGGATGGAAGTTATCCCAATGATTGTTCCTTGAATAAAGTCAAGGAATCCTCTTGAATGCAGTGTCAGATATTCAATGTTCGACACTTGCTGTTGAGAGCTTTTAAGATTCTTCTCTTTAAGGAGCTCTCAACTGACTACTCTCTTTTTGTTTTGTTCGCTTTGTAAAAGTTATCTTTCTTCGCTTGTATTTGTTGAGTAGTAGTAGTAGTAGTTGAGCAGTAGTAGTATTCTCTCTGTTTGGACTTCTCTTTTATATCTGGAGATTCAAAACTTGAATCTCCATACCCGTTAGACACAACGGTCTTCTTCGTCCAAAAGAGTGTCTACTTTTATTGTCCTTTCTGGCGTGGTACAGTGCTTTATCACCTACTTCGTGAAATCTTATCGTCCTTGGTTGTACCTTTTGTCAGAACGGGCATCTTAGCAGTCGTTGCTAGGTGTTTCTTTGCTTAGCATTCTATCGGAGAATGCTGGGAACAATCTGCTAAGTACTTTGACCTTTTGACTGCTGAACTTCTTCTAGCATTTTGCTTTGTGTCCAATTACTGACTCCTTAGCAATTGCGTACTCAACATTTAGGTCTTGATTCCTTATTGCTATTACTTCTAGCAATCTTCTGAGTCTTAGAAAATGTTGACTCCTTCAGCATTCTGCTATCTCTTTTTTTCCGACTGCTGAGTAAGTACTCCTAGCAGTCATTTATTCTCAGCACTTTGTCTGCTATCTCCTTAGCAGTCATTTCTGTCTGCTGACTTCTCTAGCAATCAGCTTGACTGCTAAGAACGTTCCTAGCATCCAGAATTTTTGAAGCCTTCGTTTCAATTGCTGAATCCTTCAGCAATCTTCCGCAAGTACTTCTAATCTATTACAACTCAAAATATTTCCTAAACAGGACTTTACACAGAGTTGCTAGATTATCTAGATTTCAGCAATGATCGACCAAACTAACTAAGGCTTTGATTCAACAAAACCTTTACAATTTGATCTTAAGAGGGAATTTACAACATAAATCTAGGAATAATTCCCAACATAGATGATCTGCTATCACATTCTCACATCCTTTCTTATCTCTAATTTCCATGTCAAATTCTTGCAAAAACAAAATCCATCTAATCAACCTAGGCTTTGAATCAGTTTTAGCAAACAAGTACTTAATTGCTGCATGATTTGTGTAAACCACAGACTTTGTTCCAACCAAATAAGCACGAAACTTATCATAAGCATAAACAACAACCAGTAATTCTTTCTAAGTCACAGTGTAATTCAATTGAGCTGGATTCAACATTTTGCTAGCATAGGCGATAAGTCTAAAAATCTTATCCCTAATCTGTTTAAAAGCTGCCCCTATAGCAGAACCACTAGCATCACACATCAACATAAAATCCTGCTCCCAATCCGGAGTCACTGACACTAGGGCTGTCACTAATGCTTTCTTAAGAGCCTCAAAAGCCTTCACACAGTCCTCACCAAAGTCAAAAGGGACATCCTTCTCTAGAAAGCTACACAAAGGTTTGGATATCTTGGAAAAATCCTGAATAAATCTCCTATAAAACCCAGCGTGTCCCAAGAAACTCCTAACCCCTTTTACTGTCCTAGGAACATGAAGTTGTTCAGTTGCTACAATCTTAGCCTTGTCAACCTCTATCCCCACACTAGAGACCTTATGACCCAACACTATACCCTCTCTAACCATAAAGTGACACTTTTCCCGATTTGACACTAGGTTAGTCTCCTCACACCTTTGCAACACCATTTTCAATTTTTCCAAACAATCATCAAAAGACAAGCCAAACACAGAAAAATCGTCCATAAAAACTTCCAAAATATTCTCAATAAGACCATGAAAAATAGACACCATACACCTTAGAAATGTCACCGGTGCATTGCACAACCCAAAGGGTATCCTCCAGTAGGCGAAAATCCCGTAGGGACAGGTGAAAACTATCTTGTGCTGGTCTTCAAGTGCCACCACGATTTGATTGTATCCAAAGTATCCATCCAAGAAGCAGTAGTGAGATTTACCTGCAAGACGGTTAAGCATTTGATATATAAAGGGTAAAGGAAAATGATCTTTAAGAGTTGCATTGTTTAAAGCCTTGTAATCAATGCTGAAACGCCATCCGGTAGTCGGTCTCTCGATCACTTCTTTGCCGCTTGGCTTAATAACCTTCTCGAACCCCCCTTTCTTGGGAACCATGTAAGTCAGACTGACCCACTCACTATCATTAGGGGAATAGATAATGTTACTATCCAACAACTTCAGAATCTCCTTTTTCACCACCTCTTGCATCTTTGAGTTCAATCTCCTTTGCAGTTGCCTTTTCGGTTTGCTCCCTTCTTCAAGAATGATCTTGTGCATTAAAATAGACGAGCTGATCCCCCTTATGTTGGAGATTTTCCAACCTATAGCTGATCTGTGCATTCAAAGGCCCTCGAGGGCTTTTTGATCTCCACAACAGACAACGCCGAGGCAACAATGACTGGATAGGTGTCATTCTCCCCAAGGAAGATATACTGGAGGCTGTCTGGCAATTTCTTCAACTCCACCACTAGGGCTTCGTTCTTGTTCTTTTCCTTCTTTAATTTTGCCTCCTGCTTCTCTTCTTTAGTCCTCAATTCCAGAAACTTGACATCCTGCTTTATTTTGATCTCCGATGTATCGTCCAACGCATTCACCAGTTCTAGCAACTCATCACAAGCCTCATAAAGCTCATCAAAACCAATGTCAGAGTAAAAAGAATCATGAATAACTTCTTGCAATGCATCTCTCTTCTCATAACCAAATGACAAGGGATTAGATATTACCTCTATGTTGTTGCACTCTTCATACCTTTACACATGCTTCTTTATTGCATCAGAGATGAAAAATGAAATTTCTTGATCATTGAAGCAGAGAGTTGATAGCGCGTTTCGCAACGCGCTAAAGCTGCAAGTGTACAGACCACTGCAGAGGGCAAGTAATAATTTTATCGAACTCAAGGACTGCAGGCTCGAAGTATAATCAAGCACTAAAGCATAGACACCGTACTACTATCTAGGCGAATTAGAAAATAAGGTTGGTTTATTTAAAACTATCAATGATTTAAAAGCAAAGTAAAGTAAAAGACTAATTAAGCTGATTTTAGAAAACGTATGAGAAAACAGGATTCCAGGGCAATCCACTTTGAATAATTATCAAACAACTCTTCATGTAATTCAATCCCAATTTAATTTCCAAAGAAGTGAGTTAATCGCAAATGTGTTATCAGGTGATCCTCTCGGACTCTAAACCATAACATGGAATTAAAAGATCAAGTGATTCCTCTCGGACATACAGAAGACTTTTACTCTTGATTTAAAAACCTTAGATTTCAAAACCCTTCAAAAGTTCAATTTCCTCTCGGACAATTGTTCTAATAAATCTGATTTATTTGTGTCTTAATTGATAACCTAGACCTTTCGGTTCAAAAACTACCAATTCAAATCACAATCAATGGCCAGTATCTCGCAATTAATGAAAATCCCAAAGAAATCAGAACATCAATGGAGCAGGAACATTAAATCACATAAATTGTTGAATGAATATTTACAAAGTTTCAAACCCCAGAATCCATGTATAAACTTAGCCAATCATGCTAAGTTTTAGAAAAACAAAAGGATAAAGAGTCACAAGAACAGAAATCATGGAAATTAAAAACCCGTGGTGTCTTCAATCTTCAATTCCTGGTGTGCTCTTCAAGTTCCCCTGATTTTGCTGTGAATTCTAAGCTCTCTCATCTAAAAAATTGGAAAAAGGAACCTTATGTAGGTTCAGGGACGTCCTATTTATAGTTGGGGTTCTTTAAATCTCCAAAAGATATGGTTTTGGGCTTCAGATTCGTCAGAATACGTTAAATTGCGACAGAATCGGCGGTCTGGAATGCCCGATCGGCGATCGCCGTTTATGCACGTGGGTCGCCGATCGTGTGTCAAAACTGGGTGTGAAATTCCGCAAAATCGGCGACCCATCTATATGACTGGCGATTGTCGGTTGTGTCATTTGGGTCGCCGATCATGCACCGTGAGAAATGGCTGGAAAATCACCATCGGCGACCCATCTACATAACCGGCGATCGCCGGTTGTGTCATTTGGGTCGCCGATTTAGTCTCGAACATGATTTCGGCGAACTCTTCAGTATTTTCTGACTCTTTCCTCTTCCTAGTGCAAGCTAGCATCGATTGGCCCCACGATACTTGGTCAATTCTTGTAAACAACTCAAATGTGCGTGAAATCTGCATAAACAACCACAAACCAGACCAAACGTAATAATTCCTAAAAGAATATAGATAATGTATGGAAACACCACGTAATAATCCAATCTAAGGTCAAAAGTGAGCAAATTCACATCAGTAAAATACACAAAGTGAGTGTTTATCAACCCCCCAAACTTAAACTATTGTTCGTCCTCGAATATTGAGGAAAACAATTAAAAGAAAAAGATAAACACGAGGGGTGCATTAATTGATCATCAGCTGTTTCAGACACAAAATGGGGTTATGATTCCCACACCAATCACAACGTCATTCATCAGTTTAGTGCAACAAACAATTTCAATATGGCCTCTAAAAGTCCGCTTCTCACAAGATAGTGTATCACTCGTATTTCACTCAATATGTACGAAAGGTCAGTGTGTACTCTCAAATTGTCAACTGCACATCTTTTCCTACCATAAGCTTGCTCATCGTCTAAACTCTCCATTGACTATGGGAGTGCTAGGATAAAGATCAAAAAGGTCTTTATATAAGGTTCTAATGTGGGCACATTGGTGAAGGGTATGGAAAATTTGGCTAAAAGTGACTAAATGAATACAACCTTATAACTCCATTCACCCCCGACTTATCCTCATCACACACCATCTGTGGGAACCAACTGACTTTAACAAGAACTTATAACAAAAGCTAAGACAGGCCCATCTCATCAACAATGCTTCGACCAGATTCGGACTTAACAATAAAATTATTATAACAACTCTTGTGCACTCCATACATTAAACAAGTATGCACACTCTATGACATCAACACAAATACTTTGCACATCCAGTGCATAATTCGACTCTCACTTTTTTTTTTATTTTTTTTATTGTCCACTAAAGACTTCTTTCGGACATCACTGTCAACGACTAATTATAATAACACTGATGCACTTATCGTGCATTACACTTGTACTAAAAGACTTACTGCCCATCAAAGGTGTTTGGACTACTTATATTTACAGACTCTATTTTCATCACCTAACACTGTTGGGTACCCTTACAAATCCATCCACACCTCCTATCATCCGGGTTAAGAAAGAAAAGGTTTTCAGGCTCAACTGGGCTAATAAAGGAGTATGTATCGAGTTAGTGTTTGGGTTCATTGTGGCTTATGAAACGATGGCCTAAGATCATTTCTAAGTCCTTGGCACACTCCTACGCAATTTTGAGCAAGAAACCAGAGCAAGTTATAGAGATTAAGTGCATAGCTACATACCCTCAATGAAACAAAAATGTAGGCTCAATTCTCACAGGCTATTAGCGTATTTAAGAGGCCAAGATCAATTTCGTCAATTCACAACTCACCTATTATTCACAGCAATCAATGTAAGTTTCACGAGAAAGAAAACGCTGTCATCATAAACTTGATCAATAATGCAGAGATAACCAGCCTATCAATTCATTCCCTTCCACTATTCAGGTTCCCAATTACCGACCCCAGAGAAAATAGAAACGAAATGAATACAAGTTGACAGGTCCTAATTAACTCTAGTAAAACATACATTAGTACGAATAACAAAAGCAGTAAAGGTGGTTCACGATGCAATGTATCAAATAAGTATCTCGTTTAGTACATCAGTATCAAACAGGTGGAGCAGATAAAAGATAGAGAAGGTAAGAAGCTTACATCGACCGATCAAATCCCCCTCCCCCAAACTTATTCTACATGAAGGAAAGAATAAGCTGGGGGAAAAAGATCATGGAGATGTGTGGGAAAAACCTCTGTGAACCCTCACTGCGGCGGGGGCCAGTACTGTGGGAACCTGGCCATGAACTGCCTCATCTGCTCCTCGTGCACCTGCTGCTGCTCCCAACGTGCCCGCTCCAGGGCGAAATGCCGGTCCTCCACCGTCCAATGCTGGCGCTGCTCGGCCTCGAAAGATCTTTGTGCGGTGGCCTGGGTCTGCTGTGCCGCCGCAATGGCCTGGAGCTGGGTGTTCCAGTCGCCCCACTGCTGCTCCAGATGGCTGAGCCTCTGCTCGAACGCCACACGCTGTGTGCGACGCTCGTAGTAAATGGGCTGCTCCTCGTGCGGCTGTCGGGATGAGCCTCCCCTCTCCTGGTGGCGAGGCTGCTCCTCATGATGCTCCTCATGTGTCTCCTCGGGAGCCTCCTCGTGAGCCTCATCGTGTGTCTCTTCATAGGGGGGCTCCTTGAACTCGGGGTTCGAATTCTGCCGGCGGGCTTCCTCAGCGGCATGGATGGCCTCCAAATGAGCTAGAGTGTCTAGCTTCCAGTTACTCCTGTACTGCCGAAGCCCTACATTAGTGAGCTTGGGGTTCGGCAGAGGGAAGAAAGGAGGGCTGCGCTGAATGAAGAGGTAGGGCGGGTGCACCGAATGAATAAACCGGAGATGCACCAGCTTCTCAAGTGTGAGCCTAGTCAGTGGCTCGGCCTGCACCTCGGATACATCGACCCCCAGCGCATACAGCAGTGTAGTCCATAAGCTGCCAATGCAAATGGTTCCCTTCTGGGCTCCCGAGATCCTGTTAGACTGCATCAAAAACAGTTGAGCAAAGTTCATGTGTTCCTGGTTGAGCATGCAATAGATGATCATTAGCTCCGCGTCTCTCAGGGAGCTGTTCTCCTTCCTGGCGAACAGAGTGTGGGCCAGAATCGCACGGACCATCCGGATGACTGGGTTCCGGATCATTGAAGCCTTGCAATGACCCGATGCCCAACTTGGGCTCCCTTCGGCACAGATGTGGGGCCAGAAGGTCTTGCTGTCAAAACCTCTCGGTTTGGTGTAGCTGCCAAGGTTAACAACACCAAACGCCCTGTTGATCTCCTTAGTCGTGATCGTTCTATCTTCATTTTTGGCGCGGAAAGTGGCTCCGATAGGTGAAGTCCTCCCTTTTGTGGTGATCTCAAGAGTGGACAAGATCTCGAGGGTGAACCTCTTGTAAGTCGGAGCGTCAAGTTCCAGCAGGGGCGCCCAGCCAATGTTGGAGAAGAGCTCCTTGACGTTGTCATATAATCCCATGGACATCATTGCCTCAGTGTCGGCATAGCAAGTACCTTCCACCCCACGCTCGGCCAGAGTTTGAAATTTGGCCAGCACACTCACATCTCGGAGCCCTGTAATCCCATATGCTTCGGGATGAAGACGACGACGGGGTGCCATGTATCCTACCAATAAAAGTATGCATCAACCACCAAACAAGGGAAACGATTATAAATAAGGACGATTTAAACAATTAAACCACAAGAACCAACTATAACTAAGTAATACTAAACTAGATATACAATGATAAAACCATAAATCCTAAGTTCAACTAATGAGTGAAAACACACCATGTATCAACTCAATTTTCAAAATCAACATCAATTCCAAGTGCCACCGTACAACCTATTTCAATATGCCTTCACGAGTACATGTCACTCAAATCCCCCAAACTAATAGTAGAATGTAATTAATCAAAACCAACAAGAATTTAAACATGCAAGAACAATTTAACTCAACAAAAACGTCCTTCCTATAAGGCAAATAAACAATTCAATCGAAATTCACAATTACTAAAAGGCAAGATGCAATGCAGGTAGGGGAACATGAACATAAGTATAAACTAACCTAAGGATGGAAATTAAACATGATAAAAGATGAGAGAGTACCTGGAAATTGAAGCAAAAAGAAGAACAATTGAAAAACATAGGAATTGGGGGTTGATGGGTTTTCGAGCGAAATAGAGCAAACCACTCGGATAGAAAGCTTCACAATGTCGTGGGCTAGTGTTGTGCAAGAGGAATTAGAGAGATAATCAGAGATGGATGAGAATTTGAAGAGAGAAGATTCGTGGGTGTTGTGGTTTTGAATGAGAGTGTGAGAGGGAATGAGAGAAAAATGTCGCATGTTCAGTTTTTAATGCAAAATCGGCGAGCTGGGACGCGATCGGCGATCGCCGATCGTGCAAGTGGGTCGCCGATCGTGTCCCGAAAGAAATTCGCAGAAATTGCATTTTCGGCGACCTGTTTGCATAATCGGCGATCGCCGAAAATGTAAATAGGTCGCCTAGTATGTACCGAAGCTCTGTTTGAAAAAATTGCATAACCGGCGACCTAACCAGCATAACCGGCGATCTCCAGTTATGATTTCTGGTCGCCGATTATGTTGCGTACCTTCTGAACTTTTGACGGGGAACTCGACGACCCATGTTCCCGATCGGCGATTGCCGATCGTGTACGTGGGTCGCCGATTCTGGTACGAAACTCAGTGAAATTTCTCGTTTTGAACCTGTTTCCTGATCCCCCGGATTGAAGTTTCGGCTGCGAATGCGTCGGTCGTGAAAACGCTTGGTGCGCTCCTTGTAGAGTTTAGAACTCTCATAGGCCTCAACCCAGAATTCTTCCAACTCCGTCAACTGGATACATCGCTGTTCAGATGCAGTCTTCAGATCCCAGTTGATCTTCTTCACAGCCCAGAAAGATTTGTGCTCTAACTCCACCGGTAGATGGCAAGACTTTCCGAACACCAATTGGTACGGCGACATACCAATCGGAGTTTTGAATGCTGTCCGGTAAGCCCACAGTGCGTCATCCAATCGAATTGCCATATCCTTCCTGGATACTACAGACTTCTCCAGGATTTGCTTGATCTCCCGGTTCGCCAACTCGGCCTGTCCATTGGCTTGGGGATGGTACGGAGAGGTGATTTTATGCTGGACTCCGTACTTCGACAGTAAACTCCCCAACCATCTGTTTTGGAAATGGGAACCACCGTCACTCAACAGCGCTCGCGGTGCTCCAAAGCGGGTCAAAATGTTTTTCTGAAGAAATTTCAGCATCACCTTGGAGTCACTGGTGACCGTGGGAATGACTTCAACCTACCGGGTCACATAATCCACCGCCAGCAGAATAAATTGATATCCATGGGACTTAGGGAATGGTCCCATGAAATCAATGCCCCAAACATCGAAGGGCTCAATTTCCAGCATGAATCTCTGAGGCATTTCATCGTTCTTCGAGATAGTCCCCATCCTCTGACATCTATCACAAGTGGTCACGAACTTCTGACAGTCTCGATAGACAGTAGGCTAGTAAAATCCGCTGGTGAGGATTTTTATGGCCGTCCTATTTGCTGCGCAGTGGCCTCCGTAAGGGGATAAGTGACAATCCCCCATTATCTTCTCTCGCTCATGTGTGACAACACATCGCCGGATCACCATGTCAGCGCATCTCCGGTAGAGGAATGGCTCATCCCAATAGTAGAACTTGCATTCATGCAAGAACTTCCTCCTCTGGTGGGATGTGAGATCAGGCGGTAAGACACCTGCAACCAGAAAATTGACTAAGTCCATATACCATGGGTCCGCTTCTTCCATAGCAAAAAGTTGCTCGTCCGGAAAAACTTAAGTAATGCGGATCCTTTGGTCATCTCCTTCCACCGGATTCTCCAACCTTGATAAATGGTCTGCCACCACATTCTCACAGCCTTTTCGGTCTTTGATTTCCATATCGAACTCCTGCAACAGCAGGATCCACCGGATCAACCTTGGCTTGGCCTCCTTTTTTGCAAACAGGTACCGGATCGCAGCATGATCCGTGTAGACCACCGTCTTGGCCCCAACGAGATAAGCCCGAAATTTGTCGAAGGCGAAGACCACCGCCAGTAATTCCTTCTCAGTGGTGGTGTAGTTAACTTGGGCTTCATCCAGAGTTTTGCTGGCGTAGTGTATGACTCGGAAAGTCTTGTTCCTCGTCTGCCCCAAAGCAGCTCCAACGGTTGTATCACTGGCATTGCACATCAGTACAAAAGGTTCTGACCAGTCTGGTGAAATAAGAACCGGGGCGGTAGTAAGAGCCAGCTTCAGTTTTTCAAATGCCTGCAAACAGTGCTCATCAAAAACAAACTTGGCATCTTTCATAAGTAGAGAACTGAGAGGTTTAGAAATTTTAAAAAACTCCCTTATAAACCTCCGGTAGAAGCCTGCATGACCCAGAAAGCTCCTCACTGACTTCTCATTGGTGGGGGGTGGCAGCTTCGAGATCGCCACAATCTTGGCGCGATCTACCTCTAAACCTGCAGCAGAGACTTTGTGACCGAGGACAATGCCCTCTCGCACCATAAAATGACATTTCTCCCAATTCAAAACCAGGTTAGTCTCTTGACAGCGCTGCAGAACAGTAATCAGGTTTTCTAAACAATTATCAAATGAATGACCAAACACTGAAAAGTCATCCATAAAGACCTCCATAATATTTTCGACAAGCCCATTAAAAATTGACATCATGCATCTCTGAAATGTAGCAGGAGCATTACATAATCCAAAAGACATGCGCCTATAAGCAAAAATTCCATACGGGCAAGTAAATGCAGATTTATGCTGGTCCTCGGAGGCTATCGCTATTTGGTTATATCCAGAATAACCATCTAAAAAGCAGTAAAAATCATACCCCGCAAACCTATCCAGCATCTGATCAATAAAAGGGAGAGGGAAGTGGTCCTTACGAGTAGCACTGTTAAGTGCTCTGTAGTCGATGCACATCCTCCAGCCCGTAACGGGCCTGCGGGCAATCTCCTGGCCACTTTCGTCCTTGATGACGGTAGTACCTCCCTTTTTGGCCACTACTTGTGTGGGGCTCACCCATTCGCTGTCCGAGATGGCATATATCATACCAGCGTCCAGTAGTTTCAGCACCTCTTTTCGCACCACCTCCTGCATAATGGGGTTTAACCTTCGTTGCGGCTGCACCTTAGGCTTGTAACCATCTTCAAGTAGAATCTTGTGCATGCAAATAGAAGGGCTAATACCCTTTATGTCAGATAGCGACCACCCAATGGCAGATTGGTGGTCTCTCAAAACCCGCAGTAATCTATCCAACTGACTAGTAGATAAAGTGGCAGATACTATTACCGGATATGTATTTTTTTCGCCCAAGTAGGCATACCTCAGATGGTCCGATAGGGGTTTCAATTCCAGCACTGGAGGCTCCTTCATGTCTTTTTGTATCAAGGCCGTCTTGCGAGCCTCCTCTTCTTCTTGCTCGCTTCTCAGCTACAGAAAATTTGTACTTTCCAATCTGATCTTTTCACCTGCACCATCTAATGCTAGAACAGACTCTAGCAGCTCATCACAGAAATCATATAGCTCATCACAGGAATAAACAGAATTTTGTACCCCATAATCTAAAGAATCAGCAGAAATAAATGAAGGGTCACAAGGGTACAAAACCTGAACCATGTCGCACTCCTCAAAGCAGTCGTCAGAGTCATGTCGCTCCATGGCTTTGTAAATGGAGAAGGTGATCTTCTCGTCATTCACTCTCAAGGTGAGCTCTCCTTTCTTCACATCTATGAGGGCGTCAGCAGTGTGGAGAAAAGGTCTTCCGAGAATCAAAGGGATATTGCGGTCTTCCTCCATGTCTAAGACCACAAAGTCAGCTGGGAAAATAAATTCCCCCACCTTTACTAGCACATCCTCAACTACCCATTTCGGGTAGTTCACAGAGCGATCCGCCATCTGGAGTCTGATGGTGGTCGGTTTGATATTGCCAATCCGGAGCTTCTTAAAAATTGACAGGGGCATCTGATTGATGCTAGCCCCTGAGTCACAAAGGACCTGCTCAAAACTCTGTCCCCCAATCACACAGGTGATCGAGAAGCACCCCAGATCTGATCTCTTGATCGGCATCTTTTTCTGAATGATGGCGCTGCATTCCTCGAAGAGGTTCACTGTCTCGAATGCGCCAAAGGGCTTTTTCTGGGTAACCATATCCTTCAGAAATTTCATGTACCCAGGAATCTCCTGTACCAATTCAATCAAGGGGAGATTGATGTGGATTTTCTTCATATGCTCCAGGAAGTGCTTATACCTCTCCTCTTTTTGCTTCTTGGCAAACCTCTGTGGAAAAGGCACAGCAACAGTACCAACTGATTTTGATCTGTCTTCAGGACAGGTTTCTTTACCCGTCTTAGCATGTTCTTCTTCAAGAAGAACAGGGTCAGGCTGTTCAACTTCAGGTTGCACAGGCGTGTCAGTGGGTATAGATGGCCCCTCATAACCTCTACCACTGCGGGTGGTAATGGCGTTACATTGGTCCTTTGGATTCACCACAGTGTTGCTGGGAAAATGTCCTGGAGTGTGCTGGTTGCCAAGTGCATTAGCTATCTGGGAAATTTGTGTATCCATCTGCTTCATGTGTTTTCCCATTTCCCCCATGTTATTCTGCAGTTGAGAGATTTCTCCGTCTGTCTTCGTAGTCTTAGCATTTGAGACTGCGATGAATTGTGTCAGAAGCTCCCTCATGCTTGGCTCCTTTGTCTCATTTGCTGCTCCATGATTTGCAGCAAACCCTGGTGGAGGCTGCAGAGCATTGTTCGGATTCCCATAAGAAAAGTTAGGGTGATTCCGATTGTTGGGATGATACACCATGTTCCCCGACGGATACCCTCGATTGTTGTTAAAGTTTCTCTGGTTCACATAGTTTGCGTCCTCCATTTGCATCTCATTCCCCTGCTCATAACCTTGCTGAGGGAGGTTATTTTCCAACTTAGCAATGCAGTTCTCCAGTAATTTAGTGGAAGTAACCACCTCTTTCCTCATCAACTTGACCTCAGCAACTATGTCTCCAGTGTCATCAACTACTGCTATCCTGTGATCTCCCCTGTCTGCTGGCCAGTTGTACTCACTTTTCGCCATTACTTCTAGTAAAGCTAACCCTTCCTGTGGTGGTTTAGCAGTCAGTGACCCTCCAGCTGAAGCATTCACATGCTTCTGGGTCTCCCTGTCCAGCCCCTTGTAGAAATGACACATCTGCTGCTTCTCAGAAAAACCATGGCAAGGGCAGGAGCGCAAGAGATCCTTGTAGCGTTCCCAAGCCTCGTACAGTGACTCTCCAGAAAACTGCCTGAACTGTGTAATCTGGGTCTGTAGCTGAATAGTTTTGCTGGGTGGGAAGAACTGAATCAAGAACAGCTTGCATAGTTCCTCCCATGTTGAGATCTCATTGCAGTTCAGAGTCATGTACCACGATAGCGCTCTGTCGCGCAGTGTGAAGGAAAACAGGCGCAGCCGAATATAGTCAATAGGCACCTGATTCTGCTTAACTGTATCACACAACAGCAGGAACCTCTGAATGTGTAGATGAGGATCCTCGGTGGGCAATCCCCCATACTGATTCTGTTGAGCTGTGTGTATCAGACCAGTCTTCAGCTCAAAATTCGGTGTATCCACCTTCAGTCCAAAATCTGCATTACGATGCCTATCAGTCATCGGCTCGTACATCTCATCGATGGTGGGTGGTCTTGGTACTTCAGGAGCCTGGCGCTCTTGAAGTCTTAGATTCATTTCTTGTAGCTGCCTCTGGAGCTCAGCTATCTGTGCCGCCTGATCGTCAGCCATAGTGAACGCTAACTTTCTTCGCGCAGTGTTTCTTCGGCAGGTGGATTCGATCTCCGGATCTAAAGGTTCAGGAGGTGGACCTTTTGACCTGGTTCGCATATACTACCTGCACGGAAACTGAAAGTGAATAGCACAGAAAAGAAACAGAATTTAAAATAAATGTGCGTAAAATAAAGCCTAGAGTTATTAGCGTAATATCAGGATTAGTGTCAATTATAAATCTATGCAGTCCCCGACAACGGCGCCAAAAACTTGATAGCGCATTTCGCAACGCGCTAAAGCTGCAAGTGTACAGACCACTGCAGAGGGCAAGTAATAATTTTATCGAACTCAAGGACTGCAGGCTCGAAGTATAATCAAGCACTAAAGCATAGACACCGTACTACTATCTAGGCGAATTAGAAAATAAGGTTGGTTTATTTAAAACTATCAATGATTTAAAAGCAAAGTAAAGTAAAAGACTAATTAAGCTGATTTTAGAAAACGTATGAGAAAATAGGATTCCAGGGCAATCCACTTTGAATAATTATCAAACAACTCTTCATGTAATTCAATCCAAATTTAATTTCCAAAGAAGTGAGTTAATCGCAAATGTGTTATCAGGTGATCCTCTCGGACTCTAAACCATAACATGGATATAAAAGATCAAGTGATTCCTCTCGGACATACAGAAGACTTTTACTCTTGATTTAAAAACCTTAGATTTCAAAACCCTTCAAAAGTTCAATTTCCTCTCGGACAATTGTTCTAATAAATCTGATTTATTTGTGTCTTAATTGATACCCTAGACCTCTCGGTTCAAAAACTACCAATTCAAATCACAATCAATGGCCAATATCTCGCAATTAATGAAAATCCCAAAGAAATCAGAACATCAATGGAACAGGAACATTAAATCACATAAATTGTTGAATGAATATTTACAAAGTTTCAAACCCCAGAATCCATGTATAAACTTATCCAATCATGCTAAGTTTTAGAAAAACAAAAGGATAAAGAGTCACAAGAACAGAAATCATGGAAATTAAAAACCTGTGGTGTCTTCAATCTTCAATTCCTGGTGTGCTCTTCAAGTTCCCCTGATTTTGCTGTGAATTCTAAGCTCTCTCATCTCAAAAATTGGAAAAAGGAACCTTATTTAGGTTCAGGGACGTCCTATTTATAGTTGGGGCTCTTTAAATCTCCAAAAGATATGGTTTTGGGCTTCAGATTCATCAGAATACATCAAATCGCTACAGAATCGGTGGTCTGGAATGCCCGATCGGCGACCGCCGTTTATGCACGTGGGTCGCCGATCGTGTGTCGAAACTGGGTGTGAAATTTTGCAAAATCGGCGACCCATCTACATGACCGGCGATCGCCGGTTGTGTCATTTGGGTCGCCGATCATGCGCCGTGAAAAATGGCTGGAAAATCACCATCGGCGACCCATCTACATAACCGGCGATTGCCGGTTGTGTCATTTGGGTCGCCGATTTCGTCTCGAACATAATTTCGGCAAACTCTTCAGTATTTTCTGACTCTTTCCTCTTCCCAGTGCAAGCTAGCATCGATTGGCCCCAGGATACTTGGTCAATTCTTGTAAACAACTCAAATGTGCGTGAAATCTGCATAAACAACCACAAACCAGACCAAACGTAATAATTCCTGAAAGGATATAGATAATGTATGAAAACACCACGTAATAATCCAATCTAAGGTCAAAAGTGAGCAAATTCACATCAGTAAAATGCACAAAGTGAGTGTTTATCAAGAGTCAACTCTCCCTTTCTAACATCAATCACTGCTCTGCCAGTTGCCAAGAATGGCCTCCCAAGAATCAAAGGCACATTCTTATCTTCCTCCATATCGAGGACCACAAAATCTACAGGAAATATAAAACCATTAACTTTTACCAACACATCTTCCACGATACCTTTTGGGTAGGATATAGAGCGATCTGCCATTTGAAGAGTGATGGTGGTTGGTTTGATCTCCCCAATCTGCATCCTCTTGAAATAGACAGCGGCATCAAATTGATGCCTGCACCCTAATCACACAATGCATGGCCAAACTCGAATCCACCAATGACACATGAAATTGTGAAGCTCCCTGGATCTTGCCTCTCGAAAGGCATTTTCCGCTAGATCACTGCACTACATTCTTCAAATAGATTCACGGTTTCGAACTCCCCAAACTTCCTATTCTGTGTCACCATTTCCTTCAAGAACTTGGTGTATCCTGGAATATCCTATAATCCTTCCAACAACGGCAAGTTGATGTGCACCTTGCTCAGATGATCCAAAACCCTTGCAAACTACATGTTCAACCTATTCCTTGCAAATCTCTGAGAAAAGGGTAGGTTGCTTCATTTGGAAATTTCCTCGGATGTGCTCCTCTTTTGTGTCTTGACTAGTTGGGGAGTCACTTCATCTTCAATCTCCTCATCTTCAGAACCCTTGTTCTTCAGCCCCTTCTTCTCTTTATCCAACGTGGGGTTACTGGTTTCTTCATAGGACTTACCACTTCTTGTGGTTATAGCACTGCAGTTCTTCCTCGGGTTGACTTCAGTATCACTAGGAAACTGCCCCTGTTGATGTTTCCCACTCACATGCTTAGCAATGGAATAGATTTGATTCTGCATCTCTATCAACATATTGTCGTATTTATCGAGTCTCTTCTCAGACTCTTCTTCTTTCGAACTGAGCGCTCTTCTCTCCTGCTGCACGTACTATTTCCTCATGTTATCACCTCCATTCACCTAATTTGATCCTTCCCCTCTCTGCTCAAATCCTGGAGGTGAATTTATAGCATTGTTTGGATTCCCATAAGACAGGTTCGGGTGGAATCGATTGTTGGGATGATAGAGAGGATTATCATACTGATAATAGGGCCTTCTGCAGTTCCCAAAGTTACCTCTGCGAACAAAGTTAACATCATCAACTGATTGGGCTTCCATCTGCCCCATTTCAAAACATTGATTAGGAATTGGATTTCCTCCCCTTGATGAATTCCCCATTTGCTGTTGTTGTTGTTGAGCTCGATCCAAGAGAAGTAGATCCATTTTTGTTTCCATCGAGATCATTTTCTCTTTCATTTCTTCCTGGTCCTTTACCTCAACCACACTCTTCACAACTCTGTATTCCCTCCTTTCCTTTGGCCATTTGTAACTATTTTCTGCCAGCTTTTCAATCACCCTCATGGCCTCTTCTTCCCCTAGATCGAGAAAGCCTCCTCCACCAATATTGTCCAGCCGCAGTTGTGTGTCATTATCTACCTCTGCATAAATTTGGCAAATAATCTAGGCATTAGACATCCCATGTTTTGGACATCTCCTTAGCAGCTCTCAGAATCTATCCCATTCCTCTTAGAGTGGCTCGTCATATTGCTAGCTAAATGACTCAATTTCTGCTTTCGTCTTTAGTGTCAGGCCTGATGGAAAATATTTCAGCCAAAACTTCTCCTTCAGATCCTCCCATGTGCTTATTCCAGTGTTATTCAATCCTACCAACCAAGCCTTAGCTTCGTCCTTCAAGGAGAAGGAAAACAGATACATCCTGATTTGGTCCTGAGGGACTTGGTTGATCTTTATCATGTCTGCTACCTCCAAAAACTGTGTGATATGACAATTCGGATCTTCACCAGGCTTTCCCCAGAAGTAATTCCTTTGTACCATTTGAGCGAGCTGGGGTTTGATCTCGAAGTGAGTAGCATCTGTCCGCAAATTGAATCCACCAGTTGGTTCTCTTCTCTGTGGTCAAAAAAGATTGTGGAGAGGATTTCTCCTTTCTTTCCTTCGATTACGTTCCCCCGGATTGTTAACTTGGTTTTGAACTTCTTCCAACTGCCTCTACAGATTCTCAATCAACTATCTGTCGTTCATTTGATCTTCTTCAGCCATGTCTTCCTTTACTGCTCCTTGTATTGTCAGGTCTCTTATTTTCTTTGCTTTGGATCTTGTAATCATGCACGACCTGCACCAGTAAAAATTTAAATTAAGTAAACAATATAATAAATCTAGACTACCAAGCTTTAAATCCCCTAATATTAAACAACGACCAACACTTTGAGTCCCCGACAACGGCGCCAAAACTTGATGCAGTAAAGTTTTATCAAGGAAAAATAATCAAACACAGAGACTCAACTCTCCTGTTGCGATGAACAAAAGGGTTTGATTTGAAAACTTCAATATCTAGATGCGATAAAATAACTTCGAATGATCAATTGTAAATTACCTAAAATCTTAAAGATTTATGCAAATAACTAAATAAAATACCAAACAACTAATGTAAGATTACCAAGAGAGAACAGTCGTGGGACTTAGGATGAATTGAGTAGATTAGGAATACGTTTGGACTTGTCAACACTACGAACCAATTTTCGTTAAATAGTTTGAATCAATTCGCTTACTATAGTTAGTACCCTTAGTACCAGTGCAACAACAGTAGATTAACCTCAATCTCAACCTAAGTCTAGGTTTATTGACTTCAATTAAATCCCAAAAGCTCAAGAATTAAAGACTTAGATATCAAATCACCTATCCTCAAAGTGAAAAGACACCAATTATTGTGGCGATCCCCTCTAATTACCAAACCTATCAAGCTAGTTCATTGAGGCATAATTTCAAGCACATGGTGATCAAGCATGCAAGGAATAAAAATTCAAAACCACAACAATAAACAAATCATTAGAAATTCAATTATTCAAATCCAAACAATATCCCAAAATCGTTTTAATCCTAATCCTCAACAATGAGTTTAGCTACTCATGAAGATAATTAAAAACATCAATATCTCAAAAAGAAACATAGAGGAAATAAAGAACAAGAAATATTAGGCTTTGGAGATGATTTTTCAATTCTCGATCCAATTCCTCCCTTCAATCTTCGATTCTTCGCTCTTGAACTTGAGTTTTTCTCTATTCCTTTGTGCCTTTTTCTCTTTAGGTTAATGATATGTGCGTAAAATGACCTATTTTTTGATGTGTGAACTTGCATGTTTGTGTACATTTTCCTCCCATATCATATGTTTTTGTTGTTCTTTTGTTGTGTTTTTGTGTTTTGGATGGTGTAGGTTGAGTTTAGAGCATAAAACAACACTTTTGGCGTTGTTTTGGAGGAAAATCGATCGAGCTAGGGATCAAAGGAAGTTAGGCTCGACGGGGCAGAGAAATCTGGGTTTCAGAGAGCAGGCTCGGCTGAGCTGAACCTGGCTCAGTCGAGCCATGTCGGACAGAGGGCTCGCTCAGCCGGTCCTGCAGTGCTCGACCGAGCCATGGCCTGCAGAGGGCTCGCTCGGTCGAGCCAATCTGGCTCGGCCAAGCCAGAGCAGGTTTTGGTGGTATTTTCTATTTTCGAACCATATTGGGTGAGCCAACCTTGGCCCGGGTGATCCGAGGCTCTACCAACTCGTTATAAAAGGGGGAAATTCAGTTATTTTAAGAATTTTTGTCAAAATCTAAAGGGAAATTACCTAAATTCTCTCTATGATTCCCTCTTCCTTTTCCTTCCAAACCTCACCCAAGGGTATCAAGGAGCTAATCCATCATCCTTGGAGAAGAATTGAAGATCCAAGGGGGTAGATCAAGACCAAACAAATCCAATTGGAGAAGATTTCATTTTGTACTTATCAATTGTAATGGATTTATTTCATTTGAACTTTGTATTGTTACAATTGGGAGGTATGTTGTTCTAATTCAATTTGGATGTTGATTTGAACAAGGATGTATGAAGATTAGGTTTGATAATTGTTTGTTTACCTCCCTCTTTGTGATTGAAACATGCTAGAGCTTGTTCCTACTCATCTAGATGTAGGTAATAGCCAGTCTAGGCGATATTTGACACAATCATTGCAGCCAACACGCGGATAGGCGTGTCGTGAATAACATGCCTCCATATGTATCTCGATCCAATCCCTGTGCAGAGGAAGTGCATAGGTGAATAATTTGCGAGCTTTTAGGAGTGAGTTAGGGGTCAATAACGTGACTATTTGAGATTTCTAATATCATCTACGGTTCATCACTGCTATTTCTAACAGATTAATTATAATAACAGCGGCAAATAA
>JAPKLW010001294.1:203868-215260 GCA_026898455.1 Plectranthus barbatus
CAACAAAACCTTTTACAAATAGGTCCTAAGGGAGATTTTAGGAATAAGATTATCTTGATGAGGTATGAGGTATTTCACGAGGTCGATTAACGGCTTTACTTTGTTTAGATTGAGGACAATCAAAGGTTCAAGTTTGGGGGATTATGATATGTGCGTAAAATGACCTATTTTTCGATGTGTGAAATTGCATGTTTGTGTCCATTTTACTCCCATATCATATGTTTTTGTTGTTCTTTTGTTGTGTTTTTGTGTTTTGGAGGAAAATCGTTCGAGCTAGAGATCAAAGGAAGTTAGGCTCGATCGGACAGAGAAATCTGGGTTTCAGAGTGCAGGCTCGGCCGAGCTGAGCCTGGCTCGGTCGAGCCATGTCGGACAAAGGGCTCGCTCGGCGGTCCTGTAGTGCTCGGACGAGCCATGGCCTGCAGAGGGTTCGCTCGGTTGAGCCAGAGCGGGTTTAGGAGGTTTTTGCTATTTCTGAACCATCTCGGGCGAGCCAACCTCGGCCCGGGCGATCCGAGGCTCTGCCAACTCATTATAAAAGGGGGAAATTCAGTAATTTTGATTTTTTTTTTGTCAAAATCTAAAGGGAAATTACCTAAATTCTCTCTACGATTCCTTCTTCCTTTTCCTTCCAAACCTCACCCAAGGGTATCAAGGAGCTAATCTATCATCCTTGGAGAAGAATTGAAGATCCAAGGGGGTAGATCAAGACCAAGCAAATCCAATTGGGGAAGATTTCATTTTCTACTTATCAATTGTAATGGATTTATTTCATTTCAACTTTGTATTGTTACAATTCGGAGGTATGTTGTTCTAATTCAATTTAGATGTTGATTTGAACAAGGATGTATGAAGATTAGGTTTGATAATTGTTTGTTTACCTCCCTCTTTGTGATTGAAGCATGCTAGAGCTTGTTCCTATTCATCTATATATAGGTAATAGCCAATCTAGGTGATATTTGACACAATCATTGCAGCCAACACGCGGATAGGCGTGTCGTGAATAACATGTCTCCATATGTATCTCGATCCAATCCCTGTGCGGAGGAAGTGCATAGGTCAATAATTTGAGAGCTTTTAGGAGTGAGTTAAGGGTCAATAACATGACTGTTTGAGATTTCTAATTTCATCTACGGTTAATTCGCCGTGACAAGGGATTGACTATATTAGAGCGAGTTGATCTTCCATCTAAGGATTAAAATGTGTTTACATCAATGATTAACCTAATTGGATTACATCTACGATAATTTCAACATCCTATCTACCTCATTTGAGTATTTGCTTGTCTTGGTTTACCAATGTGTGGAGAGAATTTATTGATTGTTTTGAGACTTAATATTGATTATAGGTTTAATTCATTACTTGTTATATGTTGTTAGCATATGTTTAAATTGATTGCCTAGTTGATAAAAATAACTCAACGATTTTATCTTGCCTAGCTATTAGACTTTGCTATAGTATCCCGGTAATCTAGCAGGCCAAGGGAAGAAGGACCTGGATTGATAATTAAACCTTGAGTGTGCACTGAGGATTTGTATGAGTTTTTATTGCGCATCAGTTAAATAAAAGTCTAACCCTCAAATTGTGATCTCCCTTGCCCTTTTATAGCTAAATTTTCCGCCAACACAGTGATTTGATCCCGAACGGGACCCCTTTGTAAACTTGCCTCCCGAGCGGAATGAAACTTGAGACGATCTCAAAAACCCCGTCTAGTCCCGTGTGGGATGGATTGGTCCTTAGTGGGACGATGGTCAAATGGGACAGGCATTGGCTGCTCAAAGTTATGCCAAATTTTCAAATACCAAGTGGGATACTTGCCTCCCGAGCCTTGGTCCTGAGTGGGATAGATGGGTCCCGAGTGGGATGGAACTCCCCCTTAGCCAAATTCACTCAAAAACTCGGATTTCTTTTTCAGTTTTATGCCTTGCACACTCAAATACCTCTCGAACACCAAGTGAAGGTAAAATCAACCAAAAGAAAAGATATGTGTGTGATTTGTGCATCTAATTCACATCAAATCATGCAATTAAACACTCTAAAAATAACACAAATTACACACATATCATCCACATGATGCTCAGAGCCTATAATGGATTTAATCTTCATATAAATGTGTTTCTCCTCTTATAATAATTTATAATTCACAAGCTAATAATACAAACATGGTAGAGAGAATGCGGTGCCAGTGAGAGAAGTAGGATCTACTGATTCTTGTTTTCTGTGTAATTTGGTGGAAGTTATTCACCAGATATCTGGATAGAGCAAAAGATACAGATCTATATATCAGATTTCTCTATTTCCCTTTCCTCATTGTTGTTCATTTTAATTGCTTTAAAATCATATATTTAATTCTTCGTCTTGTAGGACTAAATCTGTGTGGGAGGATTCAATGGTTTTCCTGCACATAAGTTGCAGAGATAATTAAATTCCACTGGTGATCCTGTATCCTTGCTTAGCAATTAATTTTATAGGAGCATACTAGGATTGTTTATTAGACAAAACAATTTATTTGGCATCCATAGATTAGTCCAGGTTGAGTATTCGATCATGCCATTTAGTTTGCAAGTAATTAAAGCCTCTATAATTGGTATCAGAGCATGGTTCTTGATCTATAGTACTATTGGATAATAATATTGTCTAATACTTTTATCATGCATGTGTGTTTTAATTTATTGTTGTAGATGATTTTTCTTTCCTCATGGCTTCTAGTTTTTATTAATCCATTTTTGGATTCATTTTTCGACACGAGAACATTCATGGTCAGATTTATAGGAATTGATATAATAGATAACTATATTATATTTTGTTTTAAATTTGTGATTCGAGATGAAGAACAAAGAATGGGCCGATGAAAAACCTCGCGCCACGCGTGGTGCAACATTGGCATCAATTGTGGGTGCGCATGACTAAGGCCAGTGCTGGCAGGCGGTGTTGTGAAAGGCTACAACAAGGAGGCACGTGTACGCTGGTGGCAGCGAGTGGCAATGCACGGTGCAACTCTATAGGCTTGCATGCACGATCACGCAACAATCTTGCGACCGGTGGCTCCTGCAGACTCTGGCGTAGGTGTTGTGATTTAATGGTTGTCTTCTTCTTAGATGAAGTTCATTCCACCAATTCCTCTTTGTTGCGAGTGACTTACACTTTTGATCTGTAATTTATTCAATTCTTTAATCAATACTAATTCTACAAGTGCATTTACTCTCAACTGTCTCATCACTCAAGAGACTAAAGCTCTGAAAGCATTCACCCTGGTTCATCACGAGTTCATCGGGGTTCAATATATTGAAAATAATCTGAATCTTAGACAACTTCTGATTCTATCAAGAAGCAAGTTATGAGGACACTCATACACAACTAAACCACTATCCATATTTTAAGCCTAGTGACGTGCTCACAGTAAAGATTGTTAGACTGAAGTCAATCAGAGAGCCTAGCGAAAGTGATCGTGGTGAAACTCGATGACTGAGTTTATCTAGAAACCGAAGGACTTCGGTGCTTCCTGCAACTGAAGGAATTTTTTACATTATATTGTTAACTATTTGGTGAATTTCCGATCAAATTGATTGAAGAGTGGACGTAAGATCAATTGGCATTTGAACTACTATCTTCTCGTGTTACTTATTCTCAGCTTATCTTACTTGCTTGATTTCTTGTTTGTAACCCGGAGTATACTTGAAAAGGGATAATAGTATAACTTGAGATTTAATATGCTTTCAAAGTAACAAACCTGACAGGTTAATTTTCTGTTTTGGGCTTTAAAACTTCCGCTACGTAATTATTATGACTCTTGGGACCAATAGTCGTGGAATTGAGTATCATTGGGTTCAGGCTTAAATGGCCTTTCAAGGTTCTTATTGTGAATTGATCAGAGTAGCTTATCCTCATTTTCTCTCAGTGGTTAAGCTCTGGATCCCAAATCATCTAGGTAGGTAGAGATGGATATACCATTCCAATTGAGTCCAAAGTGCTCAGCAAGTACTACAACGAAAACCATTATCTTAGTGCTACTCACAACCGTCGTAAAACAAGTGATATATTCTAATTTTTTGGCCTTATAGAATTCTGCCATAAGATAGGGATGAAACTTTTTGGGCTAGGCTGTTACAAAATCCTTCAATGAAGATTTCCTGAGTTTGATTTTTAGGATGGAAATATCGTAAGGGTCATCATTAAGTTGATCTTGAAGAAGTATGAGATTCAAAATCTTATTTTTATTCATTTGTTGTGCCCTTTTCACATTTCTATTAAGTTCCTTGGATTTGGCTGATAACTATACCATTGTTGATTAGATTAATTACAAATGACTGCCTATAATTTTTATATTCTAAGAAGAATAGTTGCTCTACATTTTAAGATATCTTATTGTAGAAGACGACATAGCTTATATAAATAAAAGTTTGATGTATTCTCAAGTCTGATAGGATATAAACATTGCCAAGTAGGATTATCTTGATTCTTCACATTCTATGTCAGAGATCAGCTATAAAATGCCATGCACTCCATGAAATATCTTTTAATTTACGATAGTAGTTGATGCCTAAAAATTGTCTGCCATGTTGCAAAATCTTAGAGATTGCATAACAACCAACTTACTGCAACATTAAGTTTGGCACTCAATGCGTTTGAATTTTGAATTTTCTTTTAACAACTAAGATTTCTTGAATCGCCTTATCTGAACTTGGACTGGTAGCCGATCACCTGTTTATACAATTGATTAGATTGGAAATGATCTTGTTTAGATTGTAAATCTTATATAAGTTCTAAGAGTTTTAATAGTTTTAGTTCGCGGAGAGCCGACACTAGAAGACTCGAAAAGCTGAAGGCTGAAGATCAAGAGTCCAACCAATAACCATATCTAGTCACTTACAACTGACATTTATGAGAAGAAGAGAACCAAAACTCATGGTTAGAAGAGAGAGCTGACCAACTATGATGATAAGTTATTAGATCAAAAGAAACTAACTAGCTGAAATAACTAAGTACTAGTTTAGCTAACACTCTCAGTTTTCAGCTGACACTTAAGTCCGTCAGCTGATAATTACAAAAGTAAGGTAACACAAGGACAAGCTCTTCCTAAAATACTAAGGAAGAACAAACAAACGTAGAATATATTTAAGACATTCTTCATTGAATGGAATACTAAGTTTGGAAAGCTAACGAATAAGGTATTATGCGCTGTTTAAAAACAAGTATATTCATTGATCGTGTGGATATACAATTCAAAAGCAGAAAAAACTATAAATTTTATAGTTCGGTACAACAATGGATACTTGAAAAAGGATGACTGATTCGAACATCTCTCAATTGCTATTATTTCAAATGTGCTTAAATACCACATCAAAGAAAGGAGAGAGAACTTTTGGCTAACTACTAATACTTTTACATTTTCAATGAACAAGCTCTTTAGAACTTCTCTTTTAAAATTCTCTTAAGCCTTTCGAGCTTATAACTCGAGACCCCACCGTGCTTCTCCAACACGAGACCACCAGAGCTAACTAGTTGATATTGAGCCAAGACATCGTGTAGAGAACTCAAGCCTATAATCCAGCAATTGACGAAGGCTAGCACGCAGAGTATGGTAATTAACGTCCAACTACAGTGTATGTGACCAAAGATAAAAGAGATCTCCCATTATAAAAGAATTAAGATTGTAACCCGTATTCAATTTTTGTGTGTAGTTGGAATTAGTGAATCTTGTTTCTTGTGAACAAAGAACGGACGTAGGAACAATTTACTTCTGAACCACTATAAACTTTGTCTCTTTATTTCTCTCATTTATTGGCATCATTTATAATTTATCAACTACATATTTAAAAACTGACAACTGACTTAATTGTCAGAGTATAACTAAAATTGGGGAGAGAGTATGCTAATGCATATGTAAATTCAAAGATTCTCTCCAAGATGCCAAAGGAAGACTGGTTCGTCAAGGTCACGAGCCTGAAGGAGAATGATTTCTCTAAAATGACGATGAAGGATGTGTTCACCCAGCTAAAAGCCCATGAATGAGACATTCAAATGGTGAACATATACAAGGCAGTAAGGAGTGTCAACACTCAACCATAAGAAGATGTTGCCGTCTTCGTCAAGAAGGACTTTACGAGAAGGACCCAGGAGCCTTATCAAGAGCAGCCGGTCAAAGTTTGGCAACAAAGTGAGCACCAACACCTTCCTATCAGAAGAAGGAGGAAGAGAGCGTGGTGGATGAGCTTGAAGAACAGATGAGGAAGGTGACAAAGCTTCTAGATAAGGCAAAGGCCAAGAATGAGGGCTCACAACCTGGTGGACAAAAGTTTAGTGGGAGACCCCCGAAGGCATGTTTCGAATATAGCTCTCCTAATAACCTCAAGTATGAATGCTCGATGGTATCCAAGGAGGAGAGAGAACACCTAAAGAGAATATTCGAGACGAAAGCTTCCAAAGCAGTAGCAAAGGCCATGCTCTCCAGAACTGAGGAGCCAAACATCTCAGACAATGATGATGGGTACTACACATCAGATGATGAGGCCGTACAAGAAGCATTTCTAGTGTTGATGGCCAAACTTGGAGAAGATGAGGTACCTGACTCTGAAGAAGAAGAAAATGAAGTTGAGTCACAAAATCTGGTAACCACCTTAAACTCAGTTTCTATTCATGTAGCATGCATAGAAGAGGACTCTGAATCTCATTGATCGGATTCAAAGGATGTTACTCTCTAAATTTTACATTAAGAAAATTTTCAAAATTCTATAAATTAAAAAATGTTTTGGTGGGAGAAAATATCCCACTGAAACTTAAAGTTTTCAAGTTGACTAAGGAGATCGAAGGATCAAAGTCAACAAGTGAGGATTTGACCAAGCTTAGAGAGGAGCATTCGATTTTACTTGAAAATATTAAAATTATTTTTAAAGAATGAGAATCTCTAAAACTTAAAATTGCTCAAGATCAGAAGTTGATTTGTTCTCTATACTCAAGTTCCAGTAAAGTTGTTGAGGCCTTGAGTAGCCAAAGAGATCCCTCAATGAGGATAGTACAAGAAATCAAGTATCAACTTCTCAAACTAGAAATCCAAATGATCATCATTTAAAAAACGATTATACTTTAGAAGTTAAGATGTTAGGCAAATGAGTAGTTAGTTATGACAAGGACTCCAGAGTGGCCAATCAGGGCAAAGGGAAAAAGTTAGTTTCCAAATTGAGTTTCAACCGAAAGCTTAAAAACAATTTGGTTTCAAAATCAAATAAACCTTAAATGAAGCCTACTATGCCTAAATAGTGGGTGAAGTAGAGTGTTTCTAATATGAAGAAACCCACTTTCACAACCAAAACTAAGCTTCGCAAGAAGTCATTATAATTTCTAGATTCTAGAAATCCGAGATTTCTTACTCTTAATTCTTATGAGAAGAGAACTTATCCGAGTAGGAGGAACACTTACTCGAGATCTGAGCCCTATCATTCCACTATTTCATGGGCTAAGAACACTGCACACATCGGACTTGGTTTTCGAGAACCAAACAGAAACTTAGTTTCAAGAAACTCAGTTTCTAGGAAGTCAGGTCGAGGAAACTTGGTTTCAAGAAACTCCGTTTCTTGTAAGGTTTCACACACACCCCATTCCTTCTCATATGCACACAAATAACATACATTATTACAAAGTAAGAGAAAGGCAGAGAAGATTGCAACACCTAAGCTAAAGATGAATCAATTTTGGATTCCAAAGGGATGAGTTCCAAAGACTAACCAAGCAGGACCCGCAAAAGCTCGGGTACCTAAAGTCTAATCTTCTTTTTTTTGTATGTATAGTATCGCCAAAGTCAGCTCAAGAAGAAGAAGTGAGCTTGGATTTTGGATAGTGGGTGCTCTGCCTACATGACCGGAGGAAAATAACTTCTCTCAAACTTACAACAGGCGAGAGGACCCCCGATTATCTTTGGAGACAATTCAAAGGGGAGAGTAATAGGCAAAGGATGCTTGAAATACAATGGAATCACCATCAACAATGTATCCTTAGTCACCAACCTCAATTATAATTTGCTGAGTATTTTATTCAATCTGGATACGAGGTGACGTTTGCCGAAGATGATTTCTTGGTCAAGGATAAAGACTCCAAGGAGACCATGCTCAAATTAATGAAGAAAGAAAGTCTCTATATTGTGGATTAAGAGAGAGGACAACCTTTCACGTGCCTTGTCGCAACCATTTATTCCCTAGAAGGAGTGAACTAGCTATGGCATAAGAGACTTAGCCACCTGAATTTCCGATCCATCAGGCACCTAGCCAAGCATAAGCTTGTGGAAGGTCTTCCTAAAACTGGGTTCAAGTAGGAAGAAGGTGTTTGCAAGTCATGTAAGATCGGGAAGCAGACCAAGGCATCATTCAGGAATAGCCCCATCACTGAAAGCACATATAGGATCATGGAGTTATTGCACATGGATTTATTTGGACCGGTCAAGCCACCCACCATTGGAGAAAAAATATTCATTCTCGTTGTGGTTGATGACTATTCTAGATACAATGGTTGAGATTACTGAAGACCAAAGTTGAAGTTAAGCTCCAGCTACCAGAGTTCATCCTTCAAGTGCAGAACAACAAGGGTGTCACCGTGAAGATGATTCGCTCTGACAACGAGACTGAGTTTTGCAATGGTCCTTTAATGGATTTCTATGTTGACTCTGGAATTGCTCATGAGAAGTCAGCTCTGAGGACTCCTCAACAGAATGGCCTTGCCGAACGAAGAAACATAACACTCAAGGAAGCAGTGAGGACCATGCTTGCAGAAGCAAGCTTGAGCGAGGGCTATTGGGGAGAAGCCTTGATGACGGCGTACTATACTTAGAATAGAAGCGCCATCAATAGTCATCATCACAAAACCTCGTCTGAGGTCTACAATGGTCGTAAGTCTTCTATAGCTCATCTACATACTTTCGATTCTCCATGTTACATCCATAATAACAGAAAGTCTAAGTTAAATACTTTTAGTCCCAAGGCGGATGAATGAGTGTTCCTTAATTATGGACACCCTTCATACAAGGGATATAGAGTACTTAACAAGACTACGAGACTTGTGGACTTAACATGTTATATTGTGTTTAATGAGTCTATTTTAGTGCGCATGACATTGAAAGACCTGGAGCTTGGTAATCACGAGATCAAGGATGTATGTGAGAAACTGAGTTCTGAGAAAAAAATCTAATACAATTTTTCAGGCTAGATCTATGAATGAGCAGTCAAGTACTCCAGAGGACCAGGCCGGTGATGCAATTTTCATTGCTGAGGCCATAGATTCACTAACACTTAATGCAGGTACAAATCAAGGGGAAACTTCAGGCGTTCAAGATAAAACTCAGTCTGGCGGCCAAGCTGAAACTGAGTTGCCGACCCAAGCTGACTTACCTGAAGAAGGAGGTGCACATCCTGAAGAAGTTCAACCCGAAGTAAATCTAGAAGACCAAGGTGATGGGTTTTTTATACTGAAAGCATTTATTACAATGAGTATACAACGGTTTATTTCTCCTATCTGTTAACAATCGTACATGTATGAACAATGGTATCCTCTTGTCTCACCGATAGGGACGATCATACGGCGTGTTGTAGATTGCAGAAGACAGTATGATCACTTGACCTAGTGAGACATAAATTTTGATCACAGCCGAGACAGCGTATGAGGATATGTCTGTCCGGATAGCTGCGGCATTGTCGGAATAAGTAGTCTGTCTTGGTTACTTGACATGCTGGTACGCAGAGATGGCGTATCGATGGACCGCAATGAGATATATTCGTCTGTCTGACATCAGCGAATAAAAGATCTTGTTATATTGATTGAGTCCAAACCCTAACGAAGGATTAGGGGTTTGCACGGGTTGACTGTTGCTTTGACTTGCCATGGTGGAGAGCCTGAGTAACGTGCTCGTATATCCGCATCTTGGGTAACAGCAGTTCGTGTAGTATCGCTTGAGACTGAACTTAGGTAACCATATTCGAGTAATAGGATGGGGACATTCCCTGAGGAGCTCAATAACATTCATCGTGCCAAAGTCCTGCAGGCTGATTAAGTTCAGGCAGGAGTGATAAGGTTTGAGTGGTACTACTCAGGAATAATAAGATATTAATTAATTGTAGTTAGAGCTTTTCAGAGGCTCCGATTAATTAATGAATGTTCGGTAACCTTAAATATGGGGATTCTCAATTAATACAACTCGTTCTCATAACGTGGTAATCAAGGGGTAGGTCAGTATTAATTTTGTGGTGAAAAAGAATTAATATTAATTAATTAATTGTGTCCTGGGTTGTGGACATGGGAATTAATCAATTTATAGGACCACTTTATTATTTGCATTAGGTCCCAGGTCTGGCCCAACAAGTGTGCTGAATTGAGCCCAAAATGGCCCATTAGGGTTTCAAACCCTAGGTCTATAAATAGATAGCTGTCTCTCTAAGTCATAACACAGTTGAAACACAAACCCTAGAGAGAGCAGAGTGGGCGCCGTTTTTGGTTCAAAGGGAGGAGAATTTAGATTCTGGTCCTGCTCAAGCCACAGATCTACGGAGTCCTCACCAGTAGTAGATCTGAACAGCATCGGGACACAGATCTGAAGACCTGATCTTGATAACATAACTTCTTCTTTCTCGATTTCTTTATTTCGAAATTAGATTGCTAATTTCTGTTTCCGCAGACAAATCGAATTGCGTGGTTGAATTGAAGTTCAGAATTCAAACGCAAAAGATCGGTACAGACACTACGGAGTTTCGGTAAATCTCTCAATCCACAATTCTTCGTATTAAATTCATAGGAGTATGCTAGGGTTTTGAGAAATTAATTATGGGCAATATCCATATATCGATCCGGTTCAGTTTGGTTTTGGTGATTCGGTTCACATAAAAACCCTATAATTGGTATCAGAGCCAGGTCATCTGATTTATGGCTCTATTGTTCATAATTAAATTCGATATTATGCATGTATAAATTTATTATTGTGGATGTTGGTTTTTGTTCCTCGTGGCAACCCGTTGATTCAGCCCGTGGTGGTTTATCCGTGTAGGGCTGAATTATTTTGTAAAATCATGAGAAAATCCATGATTAGAATAGATTTGAAAATTGTAATAGAATAGTTTCTGTAATCTTTCAAATTCTGTAATTGGACGGGTCGAGGACGAAGAACAAAGAAGGAGCCAACGCAGGGCCGACGGAGACGACGGCGGGCGCAGGCGGCGCGGCAGGCGCGCACGACCCGGGCGCGAGTGATAGCTGTAGAAACAGTAGCAAATAAATTTGCAAAACCCTAAGGTTGTCGAACCCACAGGGATAGTGCTACGAAGGGATTCATGTACTAGAGATGGTTTTCAGAACTCTTGTTTGGGTAAATCAATTTAAAAAGGGTTTTGGGTTTTCAAAACAAGGAAATTAAAGAGAT
>JAPKLW010001295.1:8382-61274 GCA_026898455.1 Plectranthus barbatus
AACCTCCATAAACTAATTATAATTGACTCACATATAATGCAACTATTGCAAAACAATAATGCAAGTCATAACATTATATAATGCAGTTATAAAACAAATTTGAAAGTACGTAAACTAATAATCACTCTTTCAGATATAACATAAGTACTACAAATATATAATGCAATTCATAGCGATATATAATGCACGTCTTCAAATTAAACAATTAAGAGTGAAAACACCAAACAGAAAATAATAATCTACGAAACCTAACTCAATATCTGCAAACAAATCATCTATAACCTATACAATGAAACTTCGATTCTATCACCGTAATTTGATAACTAATGATCGAACACATATCAGAAAACAACTTCTTTTATTACATAACAGATGAAAATATATAAATTTTTATCTTTCAAAGGATCCATAACTTGCCGACGATCCATAACTTGCCGACGACGATGACGAACACAGACGATGACGAACGCAGACGATGACGAACGCAAACAATAACGAATCCAGATGATGGCGAGCAGATTTCACGGAGAGAATGAGTGAAGAAAATATATAATCACAGAAGGAATGAAGATCGTAAATCGCAAACCGCAAAGGAAAGAAGGATCGCGAGATTTAAATTAAGATTCTAAAAAGATTGAATTCATGTAAGTACAAAATTACCCCTCATTTTACAATAATGCAGGTCAATACAAACAATAATGAAACGCGAACGAAATTAAATCTGAGCTGTTGATTTCATATTTTGGATGGCCGAGATTGGTTCTTATTTTCACATGGTAAAGCTGGTTCTCATATGATCACTCCTCTATATATATATATATATATATATATATATATATATATGTTGGAAGGAAGATGGTACTTTCCTCTGTATTTATAGGGTGGTGCCTGATTTTACGTCTAGAAATAGGGTGTTCCTAAATTGTGTTTTCACTGAGTATATGCTTGCTTAATCTCATGAGTTGAAGATCTCAACAGCGTGAGAAATGAAAGCTAGTAGACATGCTTCAGATAAAATACTCCATGGTGTGCAGTGTAAAATGTTATGCTTCAATGTCTGTTATCAGTAGCACCGTCCACTGACGTTGGTTTGTGAATATGCTTGTTTTGGGGGATCACAGACTCACTGCCGTGCTCCACTTTAAACATTGCTTTGCTCATCATATATGATCCAAAATTCTATTATATATGCAAACAAAAACATATTGGATCAGCCAGCCACGTGAATAAAAAATGTAAATATATATATATATATATATATATAGAGTTGTGTTCAAATCCGAACTAAATGCTGTGAATGAACTATGAACTTTTCATTGTTGTGTGTTTAATTGATCATTGTAGTTTATATGATAGTTCATTATTGTACTTAATTATGATACTTCATTGTTGTGTGTGTAATTGATCATTGTAGTGTATATGATACTGTAATGAGATATTATACGTACAATAATGATCAATTACACACACAACAATGAAAGTTTATAGTTCATTCAGAAAGATGAGTTCAGCCTATAATGCACCCCTATATATATATATATATATATATATATATAGAGAGAGAGAGAGAGAGTTGCGTTCAAACTTGAACTATATACCATGAATGAACAGTGATCGTATATCTAACCGTCCATTTTTTCAATCTAAAGGCTGTAATCTTGACACATGGCATTTAATTAAATTTTTTTAATTATGAAAAGGGTGTTTTAGGTAGAATGTATATTAGAATATTTAGTAGGTTATTTTATTTAGGTAATATCTTATTTTCATGCAATCTCTAAAAGATATCATATCTTTTAGTTTTTATCATATCTTCCTTCTCACTCACGTTCATTCTCAACCTGTTATTCGATTATTCTCGTTATTTTTCATAATTTGATCGTGTTCTTTCGTTCAACAACACAAAGTTTTCATTCGAAGCAGTTCTATAAAATGGAAGATTGCAGAGATGATGCTCTAGGTATTTTTATATTTTTTTGTAAATTATATGTATTTGGTTTTTTTTTCCGAGTAATGGACTACAAATTGTCTTTTTTTAAAGGGTACTGTTCGTTTTATATATTTTTTATTTTCTTTTTTGGTTATATTTATATTATGTATTAATCATAATATTATATTATAGTTTTAATCTCGTGTTATTCAGCATGAAAAAAACCTTTTGTTCGTCGTTTTGTTACATAAATTTGATGAAGTGTTCTATTATTGTAAGTTTATATTGTGTGGAATATGTTATTTAATGAATGTTTTTATTGAAAGTTCAGAGACATGCTTTTAGTATTTATATGTAGTTGAATAATTTAAGTTATATCATTGTTTATAATTCTCTTTATCATTTATTTGCATTTAGTTATAATTCTCTTTATCATTTATCGTGTATGATGGTGATACAGATACGTGTATGTGTGATTGCAAGATGTTTACTTGTGCTGGTTTGTTGTGTAGACATGTGTTTTTTGTCTTAAGGAATAAGGAGATCAACTTTATAGCAGACAAATATGTTGTTGGTAGGTGGCTGAAATATTCTCTTGTGAAGCCAGTACACGAACTTTGGATGGTCAATAGGTTATGAGCAACGCTGATGCAAAAAAGAAGATTCAAAGATTGTCTCAGAAGAAGAAGATCATTCAAGATTTCTATGGACAGAACAAACCAGACCAAATAGTTCGAGATGTGGTTAAAACCAAAGGCACAAAATGTGCAATCACGATTCCAGGAATTGTGACAAACAAAAGGAGTTGGAGAAGAACAATGATTAATACTACCTCCGTCCCGCGCTATTAGTCCCATATGGTTTCGGCACAGGAACCAATGTTTGTGAGTGTAGTGGAATTAATATTTTATTGATGAGTGTGAAAAAGTTTGCCATTTTAGGAAATTGGACTAATAGAGTGGGACATACCAAAAAGGCAAATGAGACTAATAGAGTGGGACGGAGGGAGTACTATTTTTGTAGAATTTTTTTTAAATAATTAAACTCTATTGATATTTTTAAGTCAGTTTTTGTAATATCCCGGGATTAATTAAGCTAATTAATGCTTAATTAATCAAATAAATAAATATTTATATATTTGCAAATATTATTATATTGTAATAGAAATAAAAAATGACACCCGATGTGACATGAAGGTCAGTTTCTAACATGCAATATACCAATGAGTTTGTTTCGAGAAAACCTAAGTGACCGTGAAGTCACAATTTCTGAAAGAAATACGAGTGCGGCGAATTATTATAAAGAATAATAATATCGCATTTAAAATCACAACTTGCACTCGGGAGGTCCATTTCTTAAACCGAGCTAGGGAATGCTTGGAATTAAAATATGGAAGAATACGAAACGATCAGTATAATTTTTTTGAGACCCGAGTGGTGTTTAATTATTTAATTTATTGAATTTTTGGGAAATTGGACGATATTTATATCTCCAAAAATTCAGAAAATAATGAACGAGACGGGTTCATTAAATGGAATTTTTTTCGTATAATTGCATGTTTAATCGAGAGAATACAATTCAAATTTTAAACCTGAGAAGACAAGTTAACGGAGAAAATTATACACGAATTGAGTATAAAAAAATTAATTTCTTCAAGTTGAAGAAATTAACACGTATTACATACGTGTATTGTTGGTATGCATGAAATTGAGTGGAGAGGAGGGGGCATGCGTTGCATTGAGATGGTGGGCAGAGATTTTTGCAAAGAAGTCATTTCTGTATTCATTTTCTTTCGGAAACAACACACTCCACCGCAACCAACCACCGCACACCCCCACCTTCACTAGCCCTTTGTTTCTCTATTTTCCGGCCGCCAAAAGCCACGGCAGGCAACGCCACTACAACCTCTGTGATCCTTGTTCTTCCAGGATTCCGAAAATCTAAGGCACGTCCCATTTCGTGGAGTAACGAAGGAGATACGGACGTTCGAAGGTAGCCCGTCGGATTAAGATAAATATTTATATCGGATTTGAAACTGGTTGGAATATTGATAACTCAATTCGTAGCTTATATATTTGTGTTCCTCGTGTCGTAGGGAGCATTTTGTATAAAGAAACCACCATCCCTGCCACCGGAGCGCCGTCGCCGGAGCCCGGAAGCCATAGAAACCGGAGATCCGAGTTGATCAGATCAAAGCTTCTACATCTACGTTCTAAACATCTGTAAGATTTAAAGGTGGGGACTATTTTCTGTAAAAATTAAATGTCTTCCGAGCTGTGAGCTCAGTTTTCTAAAAGCATGAAAATTCTTGTTTTGAAATTGAATGTCTATGCCAAAATGTTTTGTGTCATCATATCTGTACCTCTGGTTGATTACAGTCACCAGAGAGATTTGTTTAATGAGAACAGAACCAGGTATACATGAAATACCTGAGCCAAGTCTCATTAACTTTAGGGATATTAAGATCCCTCATGTTCGCGAACTATTATGATATATATTGTGGTCACTCAGCAGGAGAGCTGATACATTTGGGGAAATAAGGTGAGGCCTGTGTTGCCTTTAAAAATGATCGTTGTCTCAATGTTGTGTTCTGAGATACTGTGCACAAATTGATGACAGTGGGTAGAGTGGTTCGCCCATTCCCAGCTGTTCATCGTGACTTGGAAGTGGGCCAGCTTCCAGTCACACTACGGTAAACAGATATGATGCATGTTGAGTGAATCTGCCTGCAGGCAATGTGATGAAAATATTTTGGATAAACACGACAAATATTTTCTTAAAATCCTGTGGCTTATCTGTGTGTGGCATAGCTTTCATATGTATAAATATATGTTTTCGGGCATTGTCTCCACAGGGTACGTATGTACTCAGCCCCTGGTATTATTTCTAAAATGCACATGTTTGCTGCGAGGATGGGAATGCGGAGGTGTAAAGATGAAAAAGTTACAGAATGAGAGTTGATCCTGAGATATGCATCTTCATATGCATATCTCCGCTGCGTAAATCTCCGCTGTTTGAACCTCTAATATTCGTTCCTTCCCTATATTTGTAATCAGTTGAGAACCCATTTCTACAATTGATTTTTTTGTTGCACGGGGAGTCGGTCCCTCGTGATAACTCCATTAATTGTGAATGATTATTTGGGTTTTTGGTTGTGTTATGTTCATTTGAACCTTATATATTATTGATAAACAAGTCTTCCGCTGTTAAAACATCCAACCCCCCTGTAACGCACCACGAAGTTTCGGGAAGGCGAGTCGGGGGCGTTACAGTTTTTTTTTTTTGTATTTTAGTTTTTATCAGTTTGCAATAAAAATAGTTGTTTTAGCCTATGTGACTGCATGTTTCTGAATAAGATTAATTCATATTTTCTTAATTATACCTACTTTTTGTCATGTAATATTCTTTTAGTTAATATATATTCTATCATTTTTTAAAATAATTTTGATCATTAAAAAACTTAAACACAAATATTTTAAAGAATTTTATTGTCGTGTATTATCATTACAAGAGTTAAGCACATAATGAATTTAACAAAAATATCGCAGTCTAATATCATTTAATAACTTTTTAGGATCATTATTTATTTTATTTTTATCATTTTTATGTGTCATTAATTATAATTACAGTTCTATCACTTTTTAAATTTTAAGTAGTTGATTTAATCTAATTCGAAGGTAGATAAGACAACTTATACAATGTCTTTAAAAAATATTTGATCATTGTTTATAATTCAAAGCGTTTCATAATAGCATTCTTTGTTTTAAAAAAGATCATTGTTGTTTGTTAATAAGACCATTTATTCATGGAGATAAATTTTTTGATACATCATATATTTTAAGAATAGGGTAATATTTCACATTTAATATTTAATAAACTGTAACACATTCTTATTTCTAATTTTTATCACCTATTGAATAAAATACACATAGTCATGCTTCATAAAATGATAATATTAAACAAAAACATCTTCAATATTTATGATATCATCGAAATTGAATAAGTAATAAATCAAAGTAAAAAACATCAAAGTAGGTATCATGTCATATTCGTTAATGTTTTTACATATAACCATAAAATCAAAAACACAAATGTTCATAACCATGTCATTTAATTCTTTTTCAAATCCTACATACTACATATCAGCATTGAGATAATCATTGATATATTGGTCCACATCCACAGTTGTGATCTCTCTTTCGGCCTTCAGATAGTCCACTCCTTCTTTGATGTTATTCAAAGAACTGTGATTATTCTCTGACAGCAACAAAGTTGTGCAGTATTTTGCGCGCAAATATCTAAACACCTTCTTGCTTTTTTGAGGTATTCTAGAACTCCAATCAGCTTCTTTCTCCTCGTTGAATAGTTGTATATGCTTCAACAACAAGATTATACAATCTTGCTTATTGATTTTATTCGGGCATGACAAAATCATTCTTCTAGTCTTCAGCTTATCGAGCCCTTTAGATTTGCTTGTTACCCCTTTCACTGAAAGAAACCTCTGGAAAAATCTTTTATGTAGAATTAAACAAATAAAGTTACAAATAACAAATTACATATTATACATATATAAATAATATTATACTTGATACACAACATTGTATAAAGTCATACCATACAATCTGTTATTTCTCCATATGTAAGTGCACATTTATCATCATTCAAATCGGCTGTATAGTCGACTATGATTACTTTTCTCGGGTTGAAAGTGAAGCACACGAGATAGTAGATCTCATTATCAAAAATGGGAAAGTAAACCTGTTTAATGATATATGAATCTTTAAACAATGATACAAACTACAATATTAAATGACCAAAAAGTAAAAAGGCAATTCATTCATAACATTTAGGTTTTGATTTTTCAGTGAATGATATTATCCATGTATAAAGTTTTTAAACAGATTTCAAAAAATTCACCATGTAAACATATTTTAATTTTGTCTACGCCTCAAACAATAACATTCACAATATTATGGGTCATATACCATCTAACAATTAAAAGTACACCTGAGCCGATAGTACATATTATGTATACATAATAATTGTTACAAAAAACAAAGTACAATATATTACAAACATGATTACTAGGAACAACTAAATTACACAAATCATTTGCATAAATATAAAACAATGACACAAAATTAACTAAAAAAAGACATATATCATGTACAAAGATAACAAATTGATTACTACGTTAAAATAAGTCACCCACAAAATTTTAGATTGTTTCTACATTACAACAATATATTACAACACTAAACAATGACAATAGTTTCCCTATTCAACAATATAATACAACACTAAATAATGATACTATTTAACTATTAACAATGATACATTAATAAAGACATATACCATGACAAAAATGACAAAATGATTTGCATAAATATAAAACAATGACACAAAATTACCTAAATAATGACATATACCATGTACAAAGATGACAAATTGATTACTACACTAAAATAAACCACCCACAAATTTTACATTGTTTGTACCTTATAACAATATAATACAACACTAAACAATGACAATTGTTTCTACTATTCAATGATATATATATTCCGACAAAATTATAGCATATAAATGTGCTTCAATAATATGGATTTTCAAATAATCTAGACATGAAATTTCAATCAACTTAATAAATGTAACCAAAAAAAAAAATTACATACAATACCATAACAAACAATAGATCTAGAAGACTAGAACTATACATTACTAATAAGAGAAATTACAGGAACGTGACTGAAACAATGAGCACAGAAATTTAAAAAAAAAACCGACCGCGAGAATTAAAAAAAACAAATCAAACTGCAGAAAATTTTAAAAATGAAATACCTTAAGTCGACGCCTTACCAACCGTATTCTTCTTCGAACCCATTTGTGTTTTTGAATTTAAAAACCCAACAACTTACCCACTACTTGCCGTCACTGTAAACTTTAATCTAGGCTTACCCACTGCTCGCCGTCGCCGGAATACTAGAATCGAAACTTACCCAGTGCTCGACGTCAATAGAAGATGAAAAACCCGCCCTAATTTCACTGGTTTGAATTAAATGGTCGAGGTAAAAGAAAAATCATTAATTAAATGAGTAACTTTTGGTAGGTAAATAATTTTTAGAAGTTATTAGATCGTGGGCAATAAATGCGGCAACAAATTCCCGAAAAATCAGTAATAAAATCCCCACATTCTGCATTTGATTTTTTTTTTGGACAATAATACCCTTTCAATGACATAAAAAACAAAAACAATGATATCGTATGAAAGGAATTTTTAACTGCAGGTCTGCAAGATCAATGGTGTATAAGAAGTCTTAGTTCATTCACATATAGGGGTTCAACCATGAATGCACCCCTATATATCAACTAGTTGTATGTTTTTATGTAATCTGTGTCAATGTATGATTTTATTTTATCTAATCTATTTATAATTTTTTGTTAATTAAATTATAAGTAATATTCTTATTTTAAAAAATAAAATCAAATAAAATAAATTTATATAGTGGTGGTTGGTGGTCATTGATAAACTTTGTTAAGTTGTTGTGGTTGGGTTGGAGTATTAATTGGTGATGTGGAAGAGAGAGATATTAATTAAATAGTAGTGGTTGGATTGTTGGATGGTTGCTATAAATATAGTCTTTGGTTTATTTTTATTTATTTTGAAATGTATTTGTGTAGGTTGAATTTATTAGACTTAATTACGTAGTGCAACTTGTAAGGTCAATTTATGCGCTAAGGTTATAACATTAGAGACAATTAGTGACACATTGTATTCAATTGGGGTGATAATTTGCTCACTAGTTTTATTAATGGACCATTTGGTGGCTTAGTGCCTCGCAGCCATTACTGCAACTATTAAGTTACCAAATTAGGAGTCCTGACCCAAAAGTTGTATGGTTCCATATTGGTGGGAAGACTATTTGTTTAGGGGGTGAGTGAGTTTGCACTAGTAACCGGGTTGACATTTGGACCCACTGATTTTGATCCATGTGCTTCTCATAATCTTTCTAACACGTCGGTGTATAGGTTGTTCTGTGGTGGTAAATCTATCACAACTAGGGACTTATTACTGAAATATAAGGCTGATATAGTTCAAAACAATAATCCTGATCTGTATTTGAGAGTGACCAATATATTAGCCATGTGGAGCTTTGTGTTAGGATATTCTGAAAAACGTAAGATCGAGAGTTGTATCTTCGTTTTGGTAGAGAATTGGGCTAGTTGGAACCAATTTCCGTGGGAGCATACGCGTAAAAGTCCTCAGCATATTATTTAGAGCAAGCTCACACGAGGATAGAAGCAAAAGAAACTCATCATTTGGGTGGACCTATTTGGATTCTGCAAGTATAATTTTATTTTTTAATGTATTTATTAAATATTGTAAGTTGATGGGTTATAATTCAAAGAAATATTTTGTAGGTTTGGCCTATGAGGACATTCCGGACTTGGGTGGTAGTTGTGCCATTTTGGAGCATTCAACTCTATTTTCCCGATTTATGAAATGGAAGTTTACGAGGCCAACTACGATTGAGTGGGTGACGTTCTTTGCTCGTGAAGAGGTATGCATGCAAGTAAATTACTTATTTGTGAACTAACAATTTTTGTAACTGTATTTTGTTTTATTGTAGATTCAAGTTTTCCCCAACCTAGTCTCATTTCCTTTTGAACAAGAGCTTTGGTACTATACTTCTTTTCAATTGGCGAAGTCCCTAAGTGTTAACTTCCGACTACCAGAGAATCATGTACGTCCTATCAGACATAGAGGTGATCGTCGATCACAGAGCATTTCTATAGGACAAGAGTCTCGAGGACAAGGGGATCAAAGTGATGATGTGGGGGATGAGGGTCACGATGAAGGTCATCAAAGCCACGATCAGGGTCATGAGGCTCATGGAGAGACTGGGGCACACTCCCATTCTCAGGGACAGGGCTCGAGAGCGTCCCATAGGCGCACTTGTTCGAGGAGTGATATACATTCATCTAGTGGAGAGTCTAGTGAGTCTAGGAGATTTCGGCCATCTCGGTCCTTTATGGATAGGATTCGGGCTATGGTTACTAAGGCAGTTGATGTTGGTCCCAGATCAGAGTATGAAATAATATGCAGCGGAAGTATAAGAATAGTTATTTACACTCTTAAAGCGGGCAGTTCAGTTTAAAACTGGAGACTCAGTTTTAATCAACAGTTCAAAAAGGCAGTTTGTGTTAGCCAACAGTTTTAGATAGCCAGTTTATAGTTATATTCAGTCAACACTAATACGCTTCAACACTTTTAGAGAAGTGTTGAAGGTTTCAAAACACAATTGAAAACTGTATGGTGCGTGAAGTAAGTAAAACTGTAAATGAGACAGGATATTTATAGTGGTTCAGAGCCTTAAGTCCTACGTCCACTCTTCGAAAATTAATCCAAAAATTCACTAAGTAATGAAGATACAATCCTCACGATCTATAGCCAAATGCTGTGAAAACCACCGTCCACAGCAGAATGGATCACTCGCCCAGGTAGTTGATCTTCACGCCTTCTTCAGTTCCTCGAAGCCAGGTGGCACCTTGAAGTCTTCTTAGAACTGGCAGTCATCGGAAATGGATTGAGGACAAACCTTCCTTCTCCTTCTCCGGTGGGTGTATGGTTGAGTTTTTTCCAGAACGTACGCAGGTTGGCAAAAGTCTATAAGAACCTTATTCTCCTTAGAGAATCAAGCTGTTGTGTTCTTACTTGAAAAGTAAAAACACCAAGAAAGTAGACTAAGTCGAAAGACTTCATCCTCGTGTACATAAGGTCACACGGTGAATCTCTGAAGATTCCTTAAGCAATAATGTCGCGTGTTCAACAAATGAACCACGAATTTAATGTCTTCTCGCTTGAGAGCTTTTAATGCTTAAGCTTTAAATTTAGTAGAGTGACGACAAGGTTTTTAAGCGTTGTTGTGTATATATTCTTGTCTCTCTGGTTCTTCTGCTATTTATAGTTGAAACTACATAAAATAGTAGAGACAATTCGAAGGATGTCCAATCAATGTCCATCCTTCTCTGTAAAGTAGACCTGCTCCTCTACCTTTTCTGAATCACTGCCATGCTTTTGCAGGCTCAGTTTGTACTTGTTAGTTCAGACTCGAACAATACTGAGTGAATCTTCGTTTCTTATCATTGAGTCTTCAACGCTCTTTTATGACTGTTCGGCATCTTGCTTTTCACGTGTTTCTCTAACGTGAAACTGTCCTGGTCTGAAACTGTGAGCGCCTCTTGACAGTTTCTTTATGAAAATTGTGTCCCCGGTTTTCTTTGCTATACGATTCTTGACAGTTTAAAAACTATTTTCACAGTTTTTCTCGTCCAATACTCTGCACAGTTTTTCTCGTCCATTATTCTTGACAGTTTTCTTATCTGGACGGCTTCCACTTCAAAAACTATTCCGCAGTTTTTGACAGTTTCCTTCTCCTGGACTATTACAACTCGATCATCCTATACAAGGATTACATGAGGTAATAACTCTAAGGCCTAAACTTTGGTACACAGTTTTGACACATCAAAACATCAAAATAAAGGTGATATTTCTACATCAATACCTAACAATTTCCTCCTTTTTGATGTTGTCAAAACCTTACCTTTTAAGTCGAAAAGAAGATTACTTTTTGACCTACCGATTCAGACCGGCCATCACCGCATGCCGACCGGTCGGCATCCAACTGAACCGATTGACATCAATTTAATAAAAATAAATAAAATTGGTCGGGACCTAGCTGAACCGGATGCTTTTCTTTTTTCCATTCTAATTCAAACCTAATCAAATATTAATTATTCATTTTACGTAATTATTTCAACAGCATCACATAAATAATTATTTGAATTAGATTGTTAATCACATAAACATATCAGAAATGTAGTTTTGGGTATTTTTTTTGAATGTTTTCATTAAAGTGAGTATTTTCATTACATTATTTATAAAAATGGGCATTGTCAAATATTAAGAGATAAAAATAAATTCTTTTCTATCCTTTTCTTCCCCTAATGTGGACCCGAAAATGATGTGTGCACTACATTACATCCATGTATGAAGAATTCAGAAATCTCAAGGAAGAATTTAAAAAATCTGGCAAATTTCACTACAAGAAAATTCAGTTTTTGCGACGAACCAAAAAATAGGTCGCTATTTTGCGACGGATTTACGACGGAAATATTTTTCAGAGATGGATATGCAACCGAAATTCCGTCGCTAAATTTGGGCGCCAAAATTTGCGATGATTCGCGACGGAAATTCTGTTGCAAAATTTAGCAACATAATTTTCATCGCAAATCCGTCGCTATTTTACCCGAAGATATATGGTGCCGAATTTTACGACAAAATTTTCCATCATTAAATTTTACAATGAAATTTTCCGTTGCAAATCCTTCGCAAATTTTGGATTTTTTTAAAAAAAGATATGATATATATATTTAATAAAACATATAAAAAACATTATATATACTTGGTGGGAGGTAAAGGGTTCAAATTCCCTTAAGGACGATGAGGAAAATTCTTAGACCGGCCGGTTCAGACCGACCAAACTAGTTAGACCGGCTTTAGCGACGGAAAAATCCATCGCAAATACAATTTGTGACAGATTCGTACCCTTTTGTGATGGATTTTTCGGTCACAAATTCACATTTTATTTTATTTTATTTGTGTTTGTTTGGCATAAAGCATCATAGTTTTTGCCACATTCTTGATCATCAATTCTAAAGTGGACCCACGATTTGTATGTATATATGTATTGCGTGTAGGGTTTATCAATAAGGGCCCCTCCCCTCCCATCACAAATATGGATACAAAGCTTTTACTTCTCTCTCATCAATTACTCTACTTGAATGCTAAAATTTCCACATATATTTGTTTGCAAAATCAGCTGACCTAACCGTGACTGTAATGAGGCATTTTCATGTTTTTTAACCAAAAACTTATTTTCATGACCTACCTACACAGCTATGAAGCAAAGATAATGAACAAAAGGATTTTTATAAGTTCCTTTCCTATCAATTATAATTAACAGGCACTGAGATAAAACACAATTTTCAACCCGACAAGCAACTTACAGCTTTGACATCTAAAATCACATGTAGAAATAGAAGTAGCTACCTGTGGTCCTTTGCTGATGTACCCCCCCCCCCCCCCCCCCCGCTTCATTACTGCTTAACTCTCACCTGGAACGTTCAATAATAATCAGGGGCAAATTTAATTATTGCATGTTAAGAAATAAATAGTTAAATCAAGAACTAAAAAGAAATTCCTGTCACCATCAGCAAAACATAGATATATGCCAGTCAGTAAATTATCAGCATACAACATAGAGATTCAGAAATGAAATCAACAGAACTTGAGAGAACTCTACTAGTGTTTACACTAAAATATCAATAAATAACACAGCCTTGAAAAATCTCACTCAATCAAATGTAATATACAAGCTGATCTGTTCTCAAATGCCAGCGGGAAAAGAAAAAAAAAAACTCTGAAAAATGATCTCTGGCTGTAGATTTCCTCTTAAGAGGAAAGAATACATGTAACATTTTCTTATTTGCAAGATATGAGCACCTAGATAAAGCTGGGAAGTCGGAATTCAACTACTCATTCAAGCCTGAAACGTTACCTCCAATCCAACATGAAAACAATCATCCTATCCTTCAAAGTAGGAAGCACACAAACCACAACATAATAGACCATAAATCAGTAAACTGCAGAAGCCACTCCTAATCTTTCCACCCGAAACCAACTTGGAGTTTTAAAGTACAGGCATGTATCAGAGAACAGTTGCTACACCTATATGCAAGCAAGCATGTTGTAATAAGCAATCCATGACTCTTCTAGACAAGTTTGCCAGTACTTGATTTCTGGAAATAGGGAATTGCCAGATAGGTTCAGCAAATACTCAAACCAACACCACCACTTCTTAAAAAACCGAGAGGAATCCAGTTATCTCATTGTAACATTTCTCACTCATCAGCCATCCAAATCTGACTGGAACCTTCTCCCATGTGGAGGACCTTGTTTTCGATCTGAATGGCGGGGATAAGGATTTTCTGGAGCATATCCTCTCCCTCTATCTGTCCTATCCTTCCTCCGTTTGTCAGTCCAATACTCTCTCCCTTTATCAGTCCAATCCTCTCTTCCAACAGCTGGCCTTCTTGCAAAACGTCTGGGTCGTGAAGCATTATACTTACTTGATATGTCCTCTTCATCTGGTAAAGGTTGAAGCCCTTGCAGATCAGGTTCAGGAGTGTATCCTGTTGGCCTTTTAGATTCATCCATTCTCCTAAAGGTAATTGATATCCTGGAAGTACAAGTACAAACAGGTAAGCATCATAAATTGCTACATGGTGATAAAAGGAAGATAAAGGATCAATCTTCTTTCCACATTACCTTTTGGAAGGGACAGCCGGAACACAGTGTTTAGCCACATCAGCTCCATTTCCCGTTAATACAAGAACAGACCTGATTCAAAATTAGGATAAGTTAATGAGCGAAATAAATGTAACACCCCAATAAAAACATGTAAATGCATCACCTACTTACCCAAGTGGAAGGGGAATCGCAAACGACCCGTCAAATTCACCAGGAGCCTTAATTTTTAGATTCAACCCGAAAAGTATGTTACACTCACTAAGAAATGAAACTGTACAAAATGGTCTAACAAACTCGTGATTATCAATATGAGGTGGTATACAGTCCCCCTCTTCATAAATATTCACGATACAACTATCAGGCACACAAGAAGGCGGCAAAACATGCCACCTGACAAGCCTTTTGATCATGACCTTAAATAACTGAGGCAAAGGATCAACAATTACAGCCTTGAGGATGCCAGGTGGGTTTCCATTTTTATCCTGTGAACCAAAAAGATTAAAAACTGAGCTGTTAGATTCAACTTCTGAAACATAGTGTGAGCTGCTTCGAAGGTTTCAAGTCAAATGTGACATTCCAGGCACTTACTGTGGCATAGTTGTAACAGCAACCAAATTGAAGTGTTATACGCCCCTTCCCCCTCATCCACTTCTGGGGTGCAGTATAAGTGCGATCTACAATTACATCACAAAGAGCAAATCAAAATTAGCTCACATACTCAGTTAAATAAAATTACTCATAATATAGCTAAAGGAAGATAATGGAACATAAATTCCTTGTAGGGTAAATTGATGGTTTCAAAATAAACAGTGAGTCAATATAATGCGGATCCAATAATACATACATATAAGACTAAAAGTGTTGCAAATTCTAGAAAGCACGAAAAGAGAACTTCACTTTTCCAAAACAGACAGAAACACACCACATTCAACCAAAACGTGCCATATATTTCATTGAAAAATATTGCTTCATACATAATTGGGAAACAGATTTTGAGCTATCAACCAAAGGAAATGAAATGCTAAGCAAATAAATCGACACAAATAGCTCACCATAGAAAGTAAAAGAGAGATGAGGCAATCTCAGGGAAGGGAAGTGCTCATAAAATGAATAATTGAAACATCAAACAGGCTCTTTAATTCTATTGCCCAAGTAACCATGTAATCAAGGAAACGTAATCCCTATAACTTAATTAAAGTGAGGTTTTACTAAAAACCAAACATCAAACATCAACCACACTAGACAATTTATCTCACCAAACAAAAGTAGTACAGTTATGTTATCATATAAAGGTAAAATAAATAATAATTTCAAACTAAAAACGTAACATGTTTGTTATTTCTGTGACAATATCCAAAGGCTCACCTTTCAACTGGCCATCCTCTCCCATCTGTTGGAGCTGTTCAACATAACTGACAATCCTCTTTTGCTCTGCTGCACTGAAGACACCTTTATGTAGCTCCAGCCCATCCACGATGTTTACAATTTTCCCATTAACTCTTTCCAAACATATGAAGTCCTTTTTCCTTTGAACACTATTAAACCGAATGTATTCTCTCTGATCCCTTGACAATCCCACCTTTGGCTTAGCACCAACATTAGATGTTCCTTCAGCAAAAGAATCATTTGCATCAACAAGCCCATTACTCCCATCATGCTCTTCCTCTGCTGCAAGTTCATCCTCCAGAGCCATATCTGCCCAAGACTTCTTCAACCTAGGGCTTGCAAGTTGTGGCAAGGAGTTTATCGTTTCATGTGCTGATGGTGGTTCTACAGCATGTTCTGATAATCCATCAGCTTCATCCTTCCAACTACCCAGGGAATGCGTATCAGCATCATCACAGTTATCTACACTGTTTTTCGTACTTACATTGGAATGGGCACTACAATCACCCCGATCTTCCTTGCATTGGTTCACGTTGACCATATTTGGAGTATCAATAGCAGCACCCCCTTCTATATTCACAATTAAATTAACTTACTAACAGATACCTAAAAATTAAACATAAAAGCAGACAAGTAACGTAAAACTATCCAATTTGTTAAAATTACGAATAATAAGTTCACCATAAGTGAAAAGAAAAATGGAACGATCGAAATTTGAGTCCCATCTACATGGATTGAGGGGTAAAAATTAAAGAGTGTGAGTTTCTTTAAAAAACAACAAAGCTAAAAATATCCCACACAATAATACTAATACCAGAGTTCCCAATTCCAAAGATTACTGAAAAGGCTTAAAAATTGACGAAGAAAATTCAAACTCTTAAGCAAGAATTGACCCACGATCGTTAAAGAACCACCCAATAACTAAAAAAGAAAATTAAAGAAACATAAATATTCACAGGGAAAAGGACGGGACTGAGCATACAACTAGTCACCTGTTTGGAGAGATCGGACGCCGTCGTAGATCGTTCGTGTGCAGGATTTGCAGAGGCCGCGGGTTAAGAAGGGCATCCAATTGGATAAGAACTCAGCAGCAATCCGCACTTCGTTAGCATCGAAATTGAGGAGGAAAGGGTCCATGTTTTGAGCTTTGGCGTCGGTGCAGAGAGAGAGAGAGAGAGAGAGAGAGAGAGAGAGAGAGAGAGAGAGATGAGGTCGCCGAGAGTAGTGGAAGTCTATATATACAATATCTGTGTTGTTATTATGTGTAGTAAAGAATTCTATTTCTAGGTAGGTGTTTGTTATTTTAGGGTTCGTACATAAATTAATAAAAAAATATTTATATTCTAGATTCCACCAATAAAACAAACCCCAGGCATGTTGGGAAAATATTTACCATTTGTAATGTAGTTTCCTATATGAAAGTTAATATATATTCATACTTAGAATCGTATTACAAATTAAAATTAGTATTAATGATTAATTATAAATGGTAAATACATTCCAATTTGTCGGAGAACTGTGACGGCTACTACACTATACAAAGTAAAGCAGTTAATTTTATTATTAAGCTACTGAAGGAACTACAAAATATTATTGGTATCAATTCAGGTTAGCTGCATACAATATTTATTACATAGATATAATTTAGTCTATTGCATTCATTAAATGATGATCTAGTTTGTTTAGTCGTGATCATGAAATTGTCTGTTGAATGTACATCCCTTTAATCAACATAAATTCATGCTTGAAATTGGTTTACCAGTAAACTCTTTGTTGCATGGTGAAAACATCTTGTCTGATGAATTCAATCAGATCTTCCATACAATGATAATTAATAAGACATGTTCACATCCGGGGAAGCAAAGAAGACTAACTCTACAATGAACTCACAACCAAACAAACATGGACACTACGCTCTGTCTTCAATGCAACATATCCCTAGGTTTATTCTCTTGAATGGAGAAGCCAAGCACAAATGCTTTTGGAATTTCAGTTCTAAGCAACACTTACAGGTTGAGCCGGCGGCACCTCTCTATGATTTTTGCACCTGCATATGTAAACACAGAAACTGAGTACACCTAACAACGGCAAGAGCCACAGTGAAAAGCAAATCTTTTCCAGCTTAGGATGCTACTAAGCAGTTTTCCAGCCAAGGATGGGACTAATCAACTTCATTCTGAATTTCTCACCTATTGCATTGCTCTCGGGAGCCATAATTGTGATTATTGCAATTTGAACACATCCAATCCCCGTCACGCCATTGCTTTGCTATGCAGAGTAAAACATAGTAGGTGTACTTCAGCAAAATACTATGAGAGAAGATGGAATGAACAAATTCCATGACTTTGATGACACCAGATTCCTTGTGAATTATCAAAATTATGACTTGAAGATGCCTAAGTTTCAATGTCTCAAGATTTCTACATTAGAAGGATACTAAAAATCTCGTCAACATTATAAACTCAGTTACATTCAGTATTTCAAAACAATTGTGCTTCAATATACCTAATCTGATAGTTAGACATGTTAAAAAAACAAAACTAAAAAGGGAGTCGGAAATGGCAGCGGAGACACTGGTAGCAAAACTCACTCCCATAAAGTGCACATAAATATGTGATATTGATAGTTGCAGCATCTAGAAAGGAGTCCTTGTTTACCCTTTCCCAACAAGTGTAGGCGTTGGTGGCAGGCGTGATATTTGAAGGTTGAGCCAATTTGGGGGCACTGTTGTGTCTTCACTGGGAATGGGAGGGTATATACTGTTCAACTGACCACCACCTGGGTTTTGGAATGATTCAAGTCCTGAACTTAGTTGCTGGAGCCCATGTGCCTGTTAGTTATCAGATAAGGGTTTGAGTGAAATAATAAAAAACAGTATAATAGAAATAAATATGTCATGTACGCTAAAGCCCATAATGGAAAAAGCTATGTACTTGTCCGGCATTCAGTCTCTTATTGTCCAAGTTGTGAACAAATTCTTCAGAGGCCAGGCGTTTTGTTCCAAGAGCTTCAATACGAAAAAAAAAAATAAGCACAATATCAAAGGCTTGTCAGATGTATCACAGGAAGTATGGACAGTTAGCTGGTTGAAGATGGAGAAAAAGGAAATGATATTCTGAAATACTGATGTTTTATCTGTTTAAAAAAAACTGAGAAAAAAAATTAGATAAGGGAATTCGGCAATTCATCTCACATTGCTCAGACCCAAGTAGGAACCAACATCAGATGCCCTCAAAGGAAGTGATGGAGAAGTAACAAAATATGATGGAGCCACAGATTCCTTAATAGCATTACTGGCACATTCATATGATTTCTTTTGAATTTATATTTTATACAGATACAAAGGTATAATTTATAATCTAATACAACACACACACCTGTTACAGGGCTGACTAGAGATGATGGTGCCAATATTGGTGCATGGGCATTGCACTTTTTGCACTGCAATTATAAAACCGAGATGAACAGTTTAACAAATTTCAATTTGATAAAAAGATAACAATCAAGCAGTGATGTCATGATATTTCTGATACTGAATACGATTTTATAGAGAAAACTCAAGAAGGCGAATTACATATCACTGAAATTTATGCCAGGCGCAATGAACAAAACCATTGAAGTATGAAAACACAATTTTTATCATCATAACCAAAAATGTCGGAATAAATGTTTCTCAGTCAAATGGCCCAAGATTTTCAGATGTCAGCCAATTTGGCAATTTGACCCAAGGATTTCCAGTTGTTTTTGTTTTCCTGCTAAATAATTCTAAAATTGAAAGAAAAATCTGATAGAGATCAACTCTCCAAAAACATACTTACTGGGTGACACAGACAAGCAACAGCCTCGAGAATAAATTTAAAGCATTTTCCTACATTTATTCATGTTTATAGTTTACTGTAACTTTTCCATGTCAAAATACTAGCAGCCAACTACATGCAATAAAAACAGAAATCTCCTCTCAACCTTAGCAACAAAAAGCAATGTAATATCAGTGCCTGATATACTTGAGCACACCTGCAAGCGCAAAGAATAATTGTGGAAACCACAAGTGCACATCCAATCACCAGTACGCCATCCATTACCATTAGAAACTGGTGCAAGTTGATTTGTGTGGCCGGAATACGAAATACTCCCTCCGTCCCACCTCAATTGTCCCACTTTCCTTTTTCGTCCGTCCCACCTCAATTGTCCCATTACTTAAAAAGGAAACTTTTTCACACTCAACAATAAAATATTAATTCAACTCAACTTACTTTACACTCACACTCCTTAGGTATTGTGCCCGGTCAACCCGGGACAATTCAGCCGGGACGGAGGAAGTACTAGATATGCTGCCACCTCCCAAGGGCCAGTTAGATGCTGACTGAAGTCCATTAGGGTCGCCAGGCTGGTTTCCATATTGACCATTCCCTCCAACAGACCAACCAGAGCACAAAGACATTGATGGTTGGAGAGATCCAACATTCAACATTTGTTCCATTCCCCCTCGAGCCCTGGCAAAATAAGTTGGATGAGTAGGGACAGAAGCTCCAGGGATTGCAACTGCTGGCATTGATGCTAGCTCCTTAGGTTGCCCACACTTTTTGCACTTTTCTCTTGATGCATAATTGTTGTTAGTGCACCCTATTGATCCATTGCACACACACGCAACCCAGAATGCAGCCAGGAAGTAGATACAAGCAACCAACCCGCCATCCAATACCAAAATACACATACAGAAAACATGAAACAACTCAACCTAAGTGCAATTAAATTTCTTAATGAAAGAGACAGAACTAAATTTTACAATGCTTGGTAAACAAATTAATAAGATTTAAGATTAAGACTACACATATATGAAAATAATATTGGCGTGATTTTAAATCATTAGTGTTTGTTGTATGGAAATGAAAGAACCAGAATGAAAAAGGAGGAATGGTGGAGTGAATGAATTTGAAAAGGGAGTAATATTTGGCTACACTCTTAGAGAACCATTGGAATTCATACAACAACTAACACTGTCACTACCATTTGTCAACTTTGAGAATGATCCAGGAAATTAATTACAAACTACAGCAAATCCCATGTCGCCAAGCCGTGCTCGTCTAGCTGAGCTGTTAAGGGAGATTAAATATTGCGTCATACCTCAGTACAGTATAGTAATTCTCTTAGTGAAGACCTAACACCAGCCCACTCTTTAACCTCAACAGAGCAAAAGATATCTTTGAACAGCTATTAACCAGATAGTTGGCATGATTATAACGTCAATTCACAGCTATCATTGATTAAATTACTGAAGCAAAAGAAGCATTTCAAAGTTGGTGAACATGGCAATTTAACTCCACCAATCATGATTGGTTCCAAAAGAAATTGAATTGCAAACGAGTTTCCATATTAAGATTTCCACGCGCATCAAGTGCGAAAAACACGACATTACACAACATACCGGTGCAGATCCAATCCCCAATCCGAGGAAGCCACTTGGAATCAGCGGGAGTTTTGGTGTCGAATTTGTCTTAAATTCAAACTATCAAATTTGTCTTAAATTTATGATGAAATCATATTTATTTATATTTTAAATAAAAATATAATTATATTTAAGAATATTTAAATAAAAATTCTTGACATATTAATAAATAAATAAATAAACACTTATTTTTATTTTTCTATTTCTTTACCTATTATTTCTCACTTCACCGAAAAATTATTCTAATAAGAAAATTATAATAATTATTAATTATTATTAATATTTTGACCCTCAATAATTATTAATTATAAAAATATTTAATTTTTTTCGTTTGGCGAAGTAAGAAACGATAGCCAAAAAAATATAAAAATTAAAATTAGTGTTTGTTTATTTATTTATTAATATGCTAAGATTTTTATTTACATATTTTTATGTATAATTATATGTTTATATAAAATTTTAAAATATAAATAAATATGATTTCATCATAAATTTAAGACAATTTTGATAATTTGAATATTTATATAGAAAACATATATGGTTTGTAATATAATTGAGAAAATTTAATAGTTTGTAATATATTTGAGAAAATCTGAATAGTTTGTAATATATTTGGTTGATGACATGGAATTTTACAAATGCTAACGTGTCATCCGGCAAGCCACATCAACATTCCGTCGCCGGAAATTTGATCTCGTCATAAATTTGGAACAAACTTGATAGTTTGTAATATATTTTGATAATATGCAAAGTTTGTAATATATTTGAGAAAACTTGAATAATTTGTAATATAATTGATACTTTTCCCATTGTTAAATTAGTTAAAACGGATTATTTATAAATATTCTGCATTTTTAACTACTTATGCTGAGATATGATTTATTAATAAATAATGTTTTATCTAAAAATTTCTAATTACGAAAAATAATTTTTTTTTATCCAATTTATAACAATAATTTCTAAACACCTTATTTCGTTCTATTTTTTTTTTTTTTTAATTTTACTTGAGTCTTTTTGTTTTTTAGTCTTACTTCAGTTTTTTGGTGTACACATATTTTTGGATGTATAACAGTGAAATATTAATCTTAGTTGGAACTAATTCAAATTTCAAATTTGTTAAGCAAATTAAAATTCATGCTTCAAATTATTCAATTAATTAACAAACCAAACTTTATTAGTTATTTCAAAAAAAAAAAAAAGAAGAAGAAGAATAAATATTTGCAGTGTACTTTGTGTGTTATTTCCGCGATGGAATGTCTTGTCATGATTATTTATTTTCACTTTTTCCTTAGAATTATTTATTATTTATGTCGTTTTAATAGTGGAAATAAATTATTTTTGAAGCCTTAAAGTCAATGCTGCAGTTTTTTTTTTTCATTAATTAGGAATTATCAATGAATCAATGGAGTCGATCAATAAAAAAAAATTCACTTGATACGTGTTGGTTGATTCATCTAAAACTAGTTGACTTGATTGTATGCTAATCATTTAAATGCACCATATCATCTTAACTCGAAATTAGTTTAATAGATGGATAAACGCCCAAGAGGAAAAGTAAATCACATGCTTATGATAATTGGGTTCAATCTATGCCACGATAAAGGAATCTTAAAAGGTTAAAAAAATTTAACTATGAGATCCGTCCCATACCATTTTTGTGAGAGACCATCTCAAATCGTGTATGTCCTAATTAAAGAAATGAGTTAAGAGTCGGCATCTGCAAGTTTAGTTGAAACCTTGGTATCAGCGACGACAGACAAAATCAAAGCAATGAGAATATATATCAAATGTGATTCCTCCTTCCTTATTTCTACCGAAACAGTGATGACTCAAGATCATAACTTCCATAACTGCAAAAACGACAAGCCGCCTTGGACGTTTCCCCCCACTACAGACACCTTCAATGGAATATCGCCGCTGATCTGATCCCACGTTATATATCACTCGTTCCACTCTGCGTTGGATTCTACCGATGGAAGCTGAGAAGAACAGGTTGAGAGGGTGGCGATGGTGGCTAACTCTTTTTGTTATTACCATTCTTGTCATGCTCGCATCTTGCATCACTCTGAGGAGGGAGTTCCCGTCGTTGAATGTTTTCCATCGTTCTCGGAGACGGCCAGAGGTAGTCGAGAAGTATGCCGATGCTCTGAGTATTGCACTCATGTTTTTCGATGTTCAGAAATGTAAGGAGTGTCGTGTGTGTGATGTTCGATGATATGCCTGAATGATTAATATTTGTGTGTGCGTGTGTGCAGCTGGTAAGTTGGAGAATAATATGATTAGTTGGAGAGGAGACTCGGGGTTGGAAGATGGAAAGCAAGATAATTTAGATCTGAGCAAAGGGCTGTACGATGCCGGAGATAATGTGAAGTTCGGGCTGCCTATGGCGTTCACCGCCACCGTGCTGTCGTGGGCGGTTCTCGAATACGGCGGGCGAATGAGAGAGGTGAAGGAGGCGAAGGGGTCGTTGAGGTGGATTACTGACTATCTCATCAATGCACATCCATCACCCAATGTGTTATACGTTCAGGTACCCATCTGAATCTTGATCGCAGGGCTTCGCCGGCTTGGCTTTCCATTCTTACACGAATCCGCTCTTATCGAAGGTGGGAGATCCCGACTTGGACCACAAGTGTTGGGAGAGACCAGAAGCTGATACAGGAGCCAGGCCTCTGATACAGGTGAACACATCGTATCCTGGATCGGATGTTGCTGCGGAGACTGCAGCAGCCATGGCGTCTGCATCGCTGGTGTTCCGATCTACCGACTCCGAGTACTCGAGGCTTCTTCTCAAGCACGCCCGGCAGTTGTTTGAGTTTGCAGATTCTTACAGGGGTTGTTACAGTGACAGCATCCCACAAGTACAGAGCTATTACAACTCGAGCGGCTATGGTGATGAGCTCCTGTGGGCGGCTGCTTGGCTGTATCATGCAACTGGCGATGCGTCGTATCTCAGATACGTGACTGTGGAAGGAAACTCCTTTGCTAACTGGGGGAGTAATACATGGTTTAGTTGGGATAACAAGCTTTCCGGAACTCAGGTAATCCTAAATATTCAGGCAGAAGTTTAGCCATAATTGAGGTCGGTGTGGTCTGATGATGTCTTGAATCCTGTTAGGTCCTGCTATCTAGAGTGAGCTTTTTTGGGTCAAAAAACCTACAAGGTGAAGAAAATATTGCTCTGCAGCTTTACAGAAGAACTGCTGAGGGTGTCATCTGTGGGCTTCTGCCAAATTCTTCTACCGCATCTCAGAGAACAGAAGGTTCTCTCTCTCTCTCTCTCTCTCTCTCGATCAAAATGAACTGAGCAATGCAACCACACCTAAAAACAAGGAAGACAAGTATGATCCGGAGGCACATTTCATCTTTAGTATCTTATGGTGCAGGTGGCCTCATATGGGTGAATCAGTGGGATCCTCTACAATACTCGGTAGGATCTGCATTTCTGGCACTTGTGTATAGCGATTATATGCTCACCTCTAAAACAAGAAACATGTACTGTGATGGAAAGCTATACGAGCCAACAGACATACGCAAGTTTGCTACTATGCAGGTATGTAAGGGTACTGACCTGAAAGTTCAATCTATGTTGCAATATGATAACCTTCCTTTCTCTGCGTGTCACATGGATTCTATTCATATCTCTGCATAGTTATGCATAACCAGTGTCAATTACAACATAGGCAAAAAAAATCACATTTTAGAGCTGCAAAGAGGTCATGAAATAAACCAAGAATACACGAGTTTACCAGAATTAACAAACCCTCCATTTCGGTTGATTGTATCACTACTCTTTCAGGCAGATTACGTGTTAGGAAGCAATCCGATGAAAATGAGCTACCTTGTGGGCTATGGTAGCAACTACCCTCAGTATGTACATCACAGAGGTGCTTCAATCCCAATGGATGCCAAAACGGGCTGTAATGATGGATTCAAATGGCTGAATTCGAGAAAACCTGATCCAAATGTAGCAGTTGGAGCACTTGTGGGAGGACCCTTCCTGAATGATACATACATTGATTCAAGGAATAACACTATCCAGGCTGAGCCAACCACCTACAATAGTGCAGTCTTGGTCGGTCTCCTATCAGGGCTCACCACCACTTCTCCAATAACTAATTCCTTCGTATAGATAGGCCACACTAGATGGATCTACTCTTGATTCACAACTGTGCAGTAGAGAAATGCTAGAAACACTGTAATCATACTTGAACATAAAATTACTAGTCTAAAAATGTCTTCCACAAGTAAGATGAAAATACATAGAACTGTAGTGAGGTTTCCTGTCATGTAGGTATCTCCATAGGCGCCCCATATGTAAGATGAACCACATTGTATTATAGTTTCCATCTCTTTGGAAAAGAGGTAAACCTGATCATCTCCAAGCACTACTGTATGAACATATAAAGTGAAGAATACATATATTTTTACAGAAGCTAACAATTGAGACACAGAAGAGGTGCAGCTTCAACTTAGTGAGACAACAGAATAATCACAAACTGTAACCAGCAGAAAGGAAATGGGTCTCCAACAGTGTACAAGGATTATATCCAATCAACTGAACACTTCTCAAATAGGGAAATACAACAGATAGGGAGTACATGTTCCATCCTATGGCAATTTGAAAATGAATAGTGAATGCCAAATTTGAGCAATATACTTTCGTCAGGTGTGCAGGTAAGGGCTGCACAGGCAAGTGGAGTTGCAGAAGAAAGATAGCTCTATCAAAGAGCTGAGGATGTCAAATTAAATATTTGAAGCATTCAATGCCATAACCTTGCACTGCTCGTTCATGGCCACAAGTTGGGCCTCTTTCTTGTCCAGTAGAGCACTGAGTCTCACATTCTCTTCCATGAGTTTCTGGACCTCTGTTTCCTTCTGCATCTTCTCATTTTCCAACTGCGTAGTTTTTGCCACTAGCCTGGTTGTGTCCAACAGAACCAAACAATAAATTTCCCAAAGATGAATACAACTTTATAGCCAAATATACCTCTGAAGAAAACATAGAATCAAGAGCAGAAATGTGTAAAATCCCGAAAATATTTAGATCTGTGAACTGAGACTCTGAAGGTGAAAAAAGCAACACTACTAAGACAGCATAATGGAGCTGATATCATGCATTCGAAAATATCAACAAAAATGCATACAATGGACACCTCATCGCATTAGGTGACAAACAAATGCAAGAGTATCAGTTTGTTGTGGTGTTTAGATTTTTAGTCAAGTGCACGCCCAAGCAAGATTCAGACCTTAACTAGAATTTCAATTCTTAAAAGACGAAAGGCATTTTGTCAACTAGAAAGTGTTATAAGTAGTCAAGAATGGTCCAACTTACTAGAGTTACCAAAAGTAATTATTAATTAATGTGTACTTTTCTTTCCCTAAATTTCCACTACAAAAATCCAAGCATCATGCAGTCAGTATAAAATGATCTTCAAGAATAAAACACAAAGTGATAATCTAGAAACAGAGATACAGAAGGTTCATCTTCATCGATGCAGAAGACTGAAGAGTCAACAACATAAACTAGAGATATTCTTATTGGAAATATTCTGTTCTAAAAATTTCAATCATCTAAACAGAATGAAATTGGGACTTGAGGTTGATATGATTGCAAGTACTTTAGCAATCTCCCATTTGACTAACTATCAGCAGTACATACCGTCAATATATTTGTTTCCTTCTGTTAGAGGGGAGTCAACTCAAATGAAAGGCAAAATATAAAGTAGAACAACAAATATAAGTTAATTCGAGTTCAATATAGAATGCGGAGTAAAAACAAACACAAGAAATTGAATTACAACCATACTCAAGCACCATGAGTGACTAATAGAAGCACTCAACAATGAAGAAAGTAAACTGGTATACAAATCCGAACAAAATGACAGAATTTAGAACAAACTGACCGTTCAAAATGCTTTTCAATTGTCTGAAATTGCTTCTCTGATGTTAGAAGTGTTTCCCTTACACTAATCAGAGTACTGACATAAGACTTCAAGGATTCAAAGTCTTGCTTAACACGGCAAAGCTCCTGCTCATTCTCGGCAGCTCTTAGCCTTTGTCTGGAAGTTTCTTCAACCAAATCTTCTACCCTCTGTCTCATCTCATTCAAAATAGTATTTGTGCCCATTGCAAACTGCTCCATCTCCTCTAATTTTAGTGACATGTTCTCAATTTGAACTGCCTTCTTCTTAATTTCTTCGTGTCCTACTGTTACCTTTTCCTTCTCAACAGCCGTTTCAGACTCAGCCATAATAGCTCTCTTCACAAGTGTTTCCATTACGTCTGTAACCATTTTTACACTTTTAAGTAATTCACTAATATACAGCCCATCTTCTTCATCAAGAGCACCTTCCCGACTGCTAAGTGCTGTCAATGTTTCCTCATCTGCAATATCAAAAGAAGAAAAATCTACATTCCTTGACCATCCAGACAATGGCACACCATTTTTATCAACAAGACCCACACCATCCAATTGTTTGATACCACAAGAGCTGTGAGCCAAATCAGGAACTGCCATGTCTCTTGCTTTTGATTTCAAGTATGTCAACAATGTTGCAGATGCCTCGACTCTATGCCAGAGAACTTCCAGCTCCTTCTTAGCATCTTTCTCAGACCCCGTTACCTCCATAAGCTTTTCTTGCAAGGCATCCACATGAGACTGGCTTCTCTCCATCCCCTGCTTCCAATTGGACTGTGCATGGACCAATGGTGATTTCAAATCTGGTACAGCAATATCTTCCTCCGTTGCCATCACCTATCAGATAATAGCAGTCAGCAATCACAATATTACGCCATGATGATATGAAATAATTCATGCAACCAATCCATGTACAACCTTCATTGGTGAGAAATATTTTGATACTAATTCTTTAGTGCCTTTAATGTAACAAAATGAACTCATGGATGGTGTTTTCATAAAAATAACCAGAATCTTTGATCTTCAGACTGCTTCTTTTCATTCCATTGTGTCCCCTCTATCTGATACTTTGAAAGGGTAAAGTAGGTGACAGGAGTGAAAAATGGACATCACATGGGCATGCTATGCAAGAATTTACTGTTTTTTCTAACAAATTGAAGTTAATATACAAAAGAATGATGAAAAAAGAACAGCAGATTTTTTACACAAAGCTACAAGAACATGCAACACGGACCATGCCAAAAGCAGATACTTGAATAAAAAATGTCTCACCAAGGACCCTGCCTCAACACGAAACCCCAAACATAATTTTCACTTGAAGATCACAATGAATCCAATACATAGTAAACTGTAGGAGTCATCCCATTCATGATTCTTGCTGCCCAAAAGAATACAGGCACCCAACATATTATAAGAGTATTATCTACGAGGGGCGATGCCTCCATGGACCCAAGTGCACAAATCCTAGAGTCCTCTCATTATTTCAAGGTCGTGCTAATAGAAAACATATAACCATATGTCTAAACTTATGATTCATCCTGACCAAAGTAGAGGTGTCCATAAATGAAAGTCATCGGGATAGCATCAAGACAATGCGTTCTCAGCAAGTAACCCAGTGAACAAAAAGATGGAGAACTTCAAAGAATCAATTGGTGTTTATTGATGGTTATTCAATACATTGACACATAAATTCAAGGCATCGTGCATGTACGAATACAAGTTAGACAAATTTATGATGATTGTTTCTAGATAAATGGACTAACATAGTAACATCTAGCCTAAAACCCCAGAGACACCACTTTTCTTCTCAAGAATAAAACAAATGTGTTCATCATTTTGTTATACGTGAATTAAGTAATTGTAAAATGAGCATTTGTGGCAGTGCTATACTTCAACAAAAGAGAAAAATGATTGGACATGCCATGTTTACCCCAAGATGCCGGTGTTCCTTTTGCCAGTGTATAGATGCGTTCATGAATTAAATTCAGACGATCTCCCTCATAAAAAATATAAAACTCTGGTTTTTTTACCGCTTTAAACATTAGTAAGCTAGAGATGATTTTACCCAAGCATTTTAGCAACCCATAAATCTCAACTGACTTCACAAGATTACGAACTACATGAGTAGCATAACCTAGACAGGTGGAGGGAGACAAACGGAAAGAGCAATTTATTTTAAGCTTTACCCAAAACCCACAAGAAATAATCAGTTTTTTCAAACCAGAAACATCAGCATACTACAAATATTCATAATATATTTAGGTCGCATTGTCCGGTAACTCAAGGAAAGAAATCATAAACACCGCAAAAATTCAACTTTAGCCAACCAAAAAAAAAAAATTACATCTATGATTAAGATCCAAGAAAATCATCATTTCCACAGCCCACGATAATTCCTACACAATTCGAAATTAAAAAAACAATACTTCAGCACATAATCCACATTCAGAACTCCCAGAGAAAAAATCGTCGAAGATCATCGACAAAAAAAATTGCAGAAGAAAAATAAAAGCAAGGAAAATAGAAATTACGTCAGTTGCGTTGTCAATTTCTGGAAAATCTGGGAGCTTCCCAACTGAAGATAATGACGACGAAGAAGGTCTAACAGGGATTGTCAGAAGCCAGGTTATTACAAATCAAAATGAGTCAAAATAGAGAGAAATAAAAAAAGGAATTGAGAAAATTGAGACAGAGATGACCAACGGTGGTGGTGCACTTTTTTATTTGCTATCCGCCCATTCACCTTTTGGGAAATTACAGTTAGCTCCTCCAACCTTTTGAATTAAAAAGAATCCATATAAGTTGCTAAGATGCGCTATATCGTAAAAGGTTAACGACCCTTGTCCGAGTAAGGGCCCGCCCCAAAAATGTGGGGGTCATGACTCATGAGCAAAAATAAACGAAGATTTTTTGAATGAAAAATTTTAAATTATAAATTTTGATTTTTATTTAATTATTATAATAAAAATAAAAATTGTAATGAATCATTCTTTCTTATATATATATATATATATATATAGGGAGCGGATCCAGTGAGAAAACTCTTAACGTGAGAAAGTGAAAGATGTTTGATTGCATTTACGGTATTGTTTGATTGTATTCAGGTCGTTGCTTGATTACAATGTTGCTTGATTATATTTAAGTTGTTGCTTGCTTATTTTGTTGCTTGATTGTGTTTTAGTCATTGATTGTTTGCATATCAGCCATTGATTTTTTTTAGATCTGATGGACATGATTCATATATATATAGAGGAGGGATCATGTAAAAAAAATTCCCCTGTGAGAAAAAAGAATGAATCATGTCCATCAGATCTAAAAAAACCAATGGCTTCGGGACCAACAGCTGGTATGCAAACAAGCAATGACTAAAACACAATCAAGCAACAAAATAATCAAGCAGCAACTAAAGCACAATCAAGCATCTTTTTCACTTTCTCACGTTAAGAATTTTCTCACTGGATCCGCTCCCTATATATATATATAATTGTTTATGTTATAAAAAATGTTAAATATATTAAGGTCCATTTTAGGGCTCCTAAGTACTATGTCTCAATTCTACAATACGAAAGAATCATACCTCAATTTTGAGACCTAGATTTATACTTATCTAATATGTTTAATATATAATCAATTTATTCTTATTTAATATGTTGAATATTTATGAAACTTAAATATGTATATATAATTAAATCTTAACATTTTTTGTGTTTTTAACAAAAATAGATCTTCGTTATTAACTATACGTGTAATTGATTATTGATCTCATTCATTTATGAACTTATTCATTAAATAATTTTATATATATATAATGTGATATAATTTTTTCGAGAACCCCAAAAAATGGGGTCCTAGGCCGAAGCCCCTCTCGCCCACCTTGAGGGCTGGCCCTCGTCCGAGTACGCACAATCCTTGTAATTTTTTGCGAAAAAAAAAAGTCAAAACATTAATTTTAGTTTAAATTATTTGTTTTTTTTCTCAATTCTAGTATCAATTATTTTATTTCTCAATTTTATGTCCAAAGTATCAAAAACTATTTAGATCTAGAACGAAAAAATTTCCCGACATTACAAAACTGACAAGTCATGGTATTGAAAAAGAAATGAGGCTGAAATGGCAAAATTCTTGTACTGAAGTCTGAAGCGTTCTCTGTTGGAAATTTAAAACTGTTGCGAGATTTTCTAAACATTCATAAGTTTTTTTAAAAGAAAAAAGGTATTGGAATTAAATTCATCCATAAACAATCAAATTCTTTTTTTTATTATTTTTATTGATTTTCAAGCTATCCCTGTGTTATGACAAAGTGAGCAACATTTTTAGGAATTTTTTAAAATTGGGGATATAGTTTATAGTTATAAATATGAATAAACAAAATTTAAAAAATCTAACATGATTTAATGTTCAAGATCCAGTCGATAATATGAAAATAAACATTTGCTTTTTTTAACCAGAATTCTCATATGTCGGGTTCTATTATAATTGCGTTGATTTTATAGGTAATGGATATATTATTTACAGTTTTCATCAATCAAATAATTATAAGAATATATTTATGTAGAATAATAATATGTGTTGCACAAAAATATTATACTTCGACAAGCCAATTTATTTTAATGACAACGGTTAGTGTAGTCACACAAATTCTAGAAACAATTAAATTGTATCACGTGGATTTAATCAATTAAATAAATAAATAAATGATATTTAATTTATATTCGATGAGACACGGACACGGGACATGCTCAACAAATATGTGATGTATAGGATGTTAGAAGATTTGTTAGTAATTTTCTTATGCTATTATATTTTAGTGGGTCAAAGTATGTTAAAATCATCTTAGTTTATTTTTAGATAATTTTAGTATAGCCGAAAAAAATGTAAAGTCTTGTATAGGATCAATATCAAGTTGTAAGCTGAAACTAGTCTGAAGACCAGACTGGTAAAAAGTCTAGAATGCACAAAAGACTCAACAGAAAAAAGGTTCGAGCCAAACCTGCAGGTCTGGAAGAATACGAGTCTGGCTGATAAGTTTGAATTTCGTCAAGTATGGTCCAAATCAGTACATCCAACTTACCAACATAGGGATCAAACATACACCAATGGATGACGTCACCAGCATGGAGTTGCAAGTATGACGCCACCAACATGGATTTCCAAAGTCCCGGTTCCAACACAAAGAGACAAAGAGGGTCATTTGAGGAACTTAATGACGAGTACAAACTTTAAGGATTGGATATTCCTTAAAGTCTGCAAGCACGAAACACCAAGTTTCGTTACCTAAGACAACCATTCTGAGATTCCTCAAACTGACAAATATTGTTGTTCTGACCAAAATATGAAAAATCACTGTCACTGTCATAAAAAGGCGGAGCAGGTGCCGAACATCTGGAAAAGCACCACCTACCCGCCTGTTGCAGCAGCCAATAGAGACATACAATTGGACATCTTCCAATTTGTCTCTAACGAACATTTATTTCAAACCTTCTACCTCACGACTATAAATACCAAAGATTTCAACAGAAGAAGGTTACGAACCCAAACAAAAATGAAGTTATTGCAAACCAGATTTCCACCAAGCTTACTACTCACCGTTCGAGGCTCTTAAAGCTTTCCGTGTGTCGCTCTAATTAACAGACCTTGGAGTTCTTGAGTTGTTTTTTGGTAATCTTTCTCTCCAAGAAAGATTACAACAGTCGAGTACGTCTTTTACTCTAACTCTTACGGGCAATCTACTGCTGAACCTAAGTTTTGGGGAAACTATAAATACCTCATTCTATCTACGAGGAGTTTGCGTGGTGTGCCCACACTCGAAGGAGTTGCTAAGTGAAGGACACACAAAGGACCAGACGAATGAGCTTGTGGACTGAAGGACGGGGCATTCTTCAGCAATCGATAGATCGTAGGAGCACATTGTAAATCCAACACTTAGCTGATTACGAGACTTACGTCTGAAGAGTGGACGTAGGACCTTTAGAGTCCGAACCACTATAATCCTTTTGTCATTTACTGCTTTCTTACTTGTTTGTCAGCATACTTTCATTTAAAACTCAACACTCAAGTGTTGTATTATATTTCGAATACTGACACTACACATACTTGACATCAAGCACATGAACTATAAATTTGACAAACCAATCTGACACGCCACCCTCAAATTGGATAAGTGCAAGCTTACCGAACAAAAATTCAATTTTCGTTATGCATATTATTTATACTTTGATAAAATCGGGACCAACATAGGATCACAACCCAATCAACCAATCAAGTATCGTCACGGAAGCCTAAAGTCTCTCAAATTAATTATCTCAAGTCTTTAATGCATTTTTCGCATTCATCGTAAGAAGCAAGCAATCTTGATGTTTGATTCGGAATCGAGACTCTTAGCCTCTGAAGAAACGTTATCAATTCTCAAGTGTTGAAATAAAAGATCAAGTTCACTAATAAATTTTCAAATTATGGCGTTTGGTTAGAACAATGTGGATACGAGTTAAACTAACGTTATAGAAATCAAAGTTTGAGTTCGAAAAGGATCGATGAGGCCAAATTTCGTTTGAAGATCAAATTCAAATAGAAGAATCTAAGAAAAAATATAAATAGAGTCTTCACAGTTGTAAACTTCAATCTAAATTAAAATTGAATTGTGACCACTTTCATATTTATTCCATTAAATACATTTTTTTTGAATTATAAGTAGATCTTACAAAATTATGATTGAACTCCACTAACAGCCACAATTTGTATTGACCTTATGAGTAAGTTAATAAAAAATAAAGTTGCTAGGGGACAAAAATATATATAAACTAATATGCCAACAACTTGGACTTAGATCATCTATCGTTCATTTAGGCATCAACATGAAATGTTATTATTTACAAGAAAAATAATAATTTAGTATCTAGATTAATAAAATATAAAATAAATTCAAATTTATAATTAGAATATGCACAACATCAACTTGCCAACATTGGCATATCGTGAAAAATAAATTATAAAGTTTTGCTAAAAAAATATAAGTTCCAAAGCATATTACTCAAGAATTATAAATTTATATAAGTCGAAAAACCAAAACCACTCATGACTCATGAGTTAACAATTACTCCCTCCATTCCAATAGGGTAGTCCCACTTTGATCAGACACGGTAACCAATGTTTCGTAAGTGCAATGAAATAAATATTTTATTAATGAGTGTGAAAAAACTTGTTATTTTGGAAAAATTAAACTATTTTACGGGACTAACAAAAATGGAAAATAAGACTACTTGGACAAAAGGAGTATATTTTATAATTATTGGGTAATTTGTTTAATTTTAATATTGAGATCTAAATCTTATTTTCTCTAGATAAAAGCCCACATTTTTAATTTGATGTAAAGCACCGAACCTTTATTCACTTAAAAAATGAAAAGAAAAACTAAAAAAGAGAGAGAAAAATAGAAAATGTATAAATATATCCCAAACTTTGTACGAGTTACTAATTTTATTCCAAACTTTTCAATATAATAATTTCAGTCTTAAATTTCGATTAAATTCCCAGTCTTATCCCAAACTTTTAAATATATCAATTTCGGCCAAAGCTTTAAATGAGTTCCCAAATTTCTTCAATGTAAGATTTTTGATATTTAAATATTGATAGGTGGAAAAAAAATTAAAAGTTTTAAAATTATTATATTTAGAAATTCGAGATAAAATTGAAAACTTATTCAAAATTTAAACCTAAAATTATTATATTTAAAAGTTTGAAATAAAATTGAGAACTCATCTAAAACTTTGGGATAAATTTACATATTTCCCCAAAATAACACTAGCCCCAATGGAAATGAGTCCATGACACGGCAACAATAAGCCCTAATTCACGGTCTGAAACCCTAATCAGTAACTGAAATTGTGTAATTTTATAACGCGGGGGCTTCCCAATGAAAGAATCGGTAGAAAATGATTTCCAGTCGGAAAGCAATGCCAACGAACCCTCTCCAAAGCCGCAGCGAATCAAAGTTATCAGAGCTTCTGATGACGGCGATAAGAAGGCAGATATTCTTCCCAATTTGACTTCATTTTTTAAAATTTCAATTTAATATCTTTACATATCAGCTTACTGTTCACTGTCCCGTTTTAGAGTTAATGCAATTTGTCTACATGTAATGAGGCTTAGGGTATGTGCAATTTGTCTTACCAGTGATTGCTGGGTTGAATTGTATCTGTCGTATAACTGCGTATGCATAGGGCTGGAATGCTACGTGGACATGAAAGTGATGAATGCATCAATTACTAAGGGAACTGACTGGTCTGTATCTATCGCAGTTTAAGTAAATAATTCTCAACCCCTTTCTATATTAGCGGCTAGCGAAGGGAACTTTGGATTACGTGCATTACTCATTTACTCCATGCCTTCACATGACCCAAGATCTGTACAATCACTGTGGTTGGTCATTCTGTGGGACTTGGCTGCTGTTGAGGTGTTGGTATATAATAATTGATCCTCCAACTGGCTGAATTCACTAAAATAACTAGAAAAGAGCAAGGTTTGCATATGGTACGACTGATAAATCCCTTACCTCAAAAGAAAAACTAATTCTGTAATTGTTCCACTACCAGACTAAAAGTCGAAATCCAGGGCTCTTAGTTTCACATTATAACAAACTCAAACACGTGCATATGTATGCAGAAATAGGGTGATCAATAATCTACTACAAACTACTTTTCGACCCAGTTTATAGAGGGTGTATATGTGGTAAGCATAAAGTATTGTCATAAGTTCTCTTGATTGTTGATTAATGATCCGATTCCAGATAAAAAGACGCGTTGATAATCATTTTCATTTTGCTGTCAATGCATGATTCTTGCACTAATATATTATGGACGCCCTAGATATTTTATGAGAGAGACTCAAATACTACTAAATATGTGTTCCGGTAGTTTGTGGAACAATTGCCTTTTGGCTTAGGTAGCTTCTGATTATATTTCTTTTTGCAGAAGTTCTTCTTGTTGGACTTTGGGAACCCTTTCTACTTTAATGGATAATTTCATCATGTGCCTATGTTGGCTATTAGAACTCTGTCAACAAGCGGTCTGTATGAGTTCGTGGGGCAACAAATGAGGATCTTGTGGGTAGTGGTCAAGCATGCTGTATTTTGAGTTGCATCCACGTTTTGAAAATCCCTTTAAGAGTTGTCGAATCACCTCATTTTGATTTATCGGAATGTGGTTGGGGTGAATCTGAACTTGGCATTTTGCTTTTCTTCCACAATGATGTTTGTGAAAAGCAGTTGGATGTGTAAGTCGCTTTGTATTTTGACTTTGAACATTCTTCTTCATCACTTACCACTTACCACTTACCAGTATATATCATAAGATCTTCCTGTTTTGCTCTTATTTGTAGGCATCACCATCTTAAATTGTACTCTGAAGATGAAAGTGGCTCTCAGTCAACCAAAAAACCTTGGGAAAATTAGAATGAGATAGCCTTTACTGATCCTTCTGAGTGTTTCTATACTCGTGTCCAGAAGCATCCTGCTGCAGTTGTGTCTTGACTTCTGGTCATGTTAAACTTGCCCTCTGGCAATACCATAACTATCTATTCGACTTCATGATGTTTCTTTATTCAGCGTAATTGGCAATAATCTTATTATCTTCCTGCCTTGCCTGATACCTATGTAAACGATATGAATGAAAAGGAAGGTGATACTAAAGATCACTCATTAAGTCTATGGTTTATCAATTTCTCTGTGGCAGATGAGCTGTTAAAACTTGCTGCTGGTCATCAGTAGGTAAGGAGTTTTTGTTAATTGCACGAGTACATGCCCACAAATTGATTTTTAACAATTTTCCCATTGATTACCATCAATCATACTAGCTGCAAAATAAATAACCTGTTCAGAGCTTTTTTCCATTGTCCTCGTTCTGTTCCTAATCTTATTCTTATGTTTATGCTTTATAACCCTAAGGGAGATGTCCGGTGACAGATTATTACACTTCAATGGATTTATACTTCTATGAGAAGCCAAAACAATTGCCAATAACTTGTACATCTAAGTTCAGTATGCCTAATATACGCTGAGACAGTTGTGAAACTATAAATCGACTGACAATGAGGCAACCCACACAAGTTCCATTTATGGATTTGGATAGCCTGCAATTTTTAAAATGTTGCTACTGTAAAGTTCGGTGCCAAAAAGATTCTACTCAGTATCAAATATTTTCTTTTTAGAACAAAATCTTGATGTGTATATTGTTTTCCCTTCAGCTCTTAGTCAGTGAGACAAATTCATTTTATGTCTTTCTTTAACCTCTGATCCTTCTCACCTTCCTTACCAATCAATGATTCTAGTTTCTGTCGAACATCTTTGTCCTCTTGTTAAGCGAGCAGGTACATTCAAATCAAAACCTTTTTTTTTTGGAAGAGGGATACATTTATATAAAATCACTCTGTAAATACCATTAACTTTTGTATCATCTTATATTCTTATAACTGTAAATACCATTAACTTTTGTATCATCTTATAAGATCGATTTCTACATCATTTTCTGGATCAGTAAAGAACTTTTATTATCTCTTCTATAATTGGTTACTGTATATACATGTTTCATTGCAAAACTTGCATGTATCGATGCAAGCGTGGTGAACAAACATATGGTTGCAATTTCAAAATTTCCTGGTCTACAGGTGCTAGTAGTGTTAGTGTAATTTCTTTTGCTCTCAATATATAGATTATAAATTGACATCTTCTTTGTGTTCTATTGTTTGATGACTTTGATATTTGAACTTTTGTGTTCTTAATTTCTTATGCTTTTGTAAGTACCTGAACTCATTCAAAATAAGTCGCGTTCTTTCGTTCTCAGCTGTCATTTATGCAAGACATTTTTTTCATGGTCTTTCAATTGTCAATTTCTTATGAGAGGATCTGAATTTGTCAGGGCATGACTAGAAGTAGGTCCCCTCTGCTAGTAATCCCCTTAGAGCACAACTCTTGGGCCTATATGACAAATTTAAACCTGTTTGCTTTCAGATTGTTTTGTTTTATGCAATTTACTTTTAGAGTACCAGGGGTTTGTTTTTGCTTCTCAAGACTCTGTCAGAATCAGGCATTAGTTTAAATTCTCATATTTTGGCATATGTGGACTGTTCTTCTGACTTTTGTAAATTTTGGTAGGTCCAAGACCATACAGTGTCATGAAAACCTGGTTCTGATTAGTGACTGAAGATGATTTATCATGGTAAAAAGATCTTGGATATCACCAGGATATGCCATATGTTTTGTCTAGAACAGCAAAACTTTTAATTATTGATAATCCTCCCCATTTCCCATTTCTTATTCTTCATTTTGTCCATTTGCATTAGGGGTTTGAGGCATCATTGTTTTCTTGTGTTAGAGGGCACATTATGGTTTTCCAAAGAAGGTGACGGTGTCATATCTGCTTGTACAAAACTGAAAAATATAATGTCTTGTTTGCCTCTGTGTTTTAAAAGGTGTGCCTCAAACTGACCATTTCGCCTCAAGACTTGTGAGGCGCGCAGATTACGTGAGGCGCCCACGAGGCGAGTGAGGCGACCGAGGTGTGCGAGGCGAGAATTTACGTATGCAAGGCCAAAATTGATTTCTACTTTTCAATTTTTCGCTACAAATATATCACAAAAATACAAAACTATTGTAAAGATATTATATCTTTCTAAAGGAATAACATAGTAAAAAAAATTGATAAAATTGTCCTACAAGATAAAAGAGGATGAAGATGACTTTTAGATTTTAGAACATAGGATATTAGAGAACTATTTTTCTTGTTTGTTTTTTATTTTTATGTTAGCTTACTTTTAACTTGGATATTAGTTTGAACGTTTAAATCTGTTATATTTTATATTTTGATTGTTTTGGTGAAATATTTGTTGATTTGCATGGAATATATGATCGTTTATACATTTAAAATATTGAAAATGTGTATTTAAGTTATAATATAATGCATATAAAATTTATAGATAATTTTACAAAGAAGTTCACCTCACGTGCTTGAGGTGCTCGCCTCACGCCTCAGCTTTTTTGGACCTCATCGCCTCAACTCGCCTCACGCCTTTTAAAACCCAGGTTTGCATGTATTTTGGAAATCCCTTTCAAACTCAATAGTTGTACCCTTGGCATTTAATTCAGATTCCTTCCCTCTCAGAAGGTATATTAGGGGAGATGTCTTTGAGTTGGAACGTCTTAGCAGCCAGCTTTATACCACTTTTGTCTATATCAAAGATATAGGAAGATGGCAAGGGTAACATGTTGCCACATGCTAAGTTTGCAAAATGGTGTCATTTTCACCAACATGTAGTTCAATTCAGCTCCATGTAAAATAAGATTCCTTTCTGTACTGTGTCCCTTTTCTGGTCTAATCTCTCACTGTTGTATCACTGAAGTTGATGAACCAATACCCAGAACACCCTGCATGGACGTGTTTACTCAGTAGAATTTTTATCTTCTTCTTGCTGCTTAATGAGGTGGTTCTACTATGCTCCTCAGTACTGCCTTCTCCATCACCGAGAAAAATATGCGAGTCTCTGGTGGTACTTGTTTGGCCAGGGATGAGCTTTAATCTTTTCTAATATTTGATTTATTAGGATTTGATTGTATGAGGGTAGCTCCAAAAGATTTTTTGTTTTCATTCTTGAATCTGTTTTGTCTAATGAGTTGTTGGCAAGAGGATGGAGTGGGAGGAATGGTACATCACGGTAGGTGTTCTGGTCCATCTGTTATAGATAGTGATGGTGTATGTTTCACATCTAACCATTTCCCTCTACAGGTATCGCTTTCATTCTCTTAACCCTGCTGGGCAAGTCCCCGGGAGAAGAGGACGCGCAATCATGGTACTGACTTGGTAATTTTTTCTTCATGGCTTTCTTAGAAAAGCACTTGTGCAGCTCATCTAGAGCGACTTCTGGTTGGGGTGTATAGTGATGCTGGGAATGTGGTCGGGGGGTGCATTTACTACATCCGTCTAATGATTGCTACATGCACTATTTCGTTTAGGACCACTCTTCCTTGAGTTGTATGTTGTTTATGGTCATCTTGCATTCCTACCATGCTAGAATTAGGAAATCATAAGATTATCATTTAGGACCAGGCTTGCTGACCCTTTCTTTTTTCTGCATGGATTGCTTTACTTGCAATTATCAAGTATTAATTAATTGCCTTTTTTTCAAGGTTAGTTAAATGCTAGTAGTTAAGTCATAAAAAATGGCTAAATGTCGTAAATTACAAAGAAAAGAGGATAAATAAATTTGGGCACGCATGGAATGGAATGTGAAGATGGGGACAAGAGTGTTGGTAAGCATTGAATGCCGGCGCCGAGGACAAATTGTCAAGATAAACATTATACGTCTTCTATGATTGAAATTGTTTTATATATCTATCTAGCCACTTCAAATATAATAGTGCAGGTTTTGGATTTTCTATTGTATCTGCCCAAGCAATAAATTAGTATGCGCTCAACATAATTCCACTATTCTACATATGGCATTTATATATGTATTAATTCAAATTATCGAAATAATAGATATGCCCTAATTCTAGTAGTTTTTTTAAAAAAAATTTAACATTAATTTAAAAACACACACATCAAACATGTTCTCATTTCTAATTCCGTACACAATAATCTTATTTCAAATTAGGGGTGTTTGTGGTTTGGTTTGGAAGCAAAATTTTGATCAAATTAATAGGTACGGTTTGAGATTTTTTCAAACCAAACCGACCAAATAATTTATCTAAACTAAATCGGCCAAACCGTATAAAAAATAGTTTGTTTGGCTAGTATGACGGTTTGAACATGAAGTATGTTTAACATTCAACAATCTACTACAATATATCGAGAGTGGAGATTTTAGTTGAGTTATAGAAAACTAGAGCTTAAATGTAAATTAGTTGAATTTTATTATTTGTTATTGCTTATTATAATATAATTTAATGTAAAATCAAAAGAGACATGTGAGTCAATTGTATTAAATTTATAACTTTAAAATTTCAAATGTAAAATCGATTATAATAACGATGTTAATATTTAATTTGACTTAAAAAACATAATAAAATTATAGTATTTAATGTTAATACTCCATATTTATTAGTTGATTTTTGATTAAGATATATTAAAATTAAAACTAGACTATGACCAAGAGATTTGAACGGAAGTGTTGGTCTCGATTTTATTAGAGTAGAGATAATATGCCCAACGGAAATGAATTTGTTGTTTCGGTAAGCTTGTACTTCATCACAATGGACTGACTGGCGACATTGGCGCAACTCCCACCATCTATGATCATACTGAACACCTTGTCCTTAATATGACATCTAGTGTGGAGAATATTTTTTTTGCTGCTCCACATCATCCACTGCAGTCTGAACATTCAAGACATGCCTCATAACAAAATCAAGTGTTGTAGGCGCTTCTCTCTCCTCTTCATCCTCATTATCATGAGGATCTTCTAATGCGGGCATATCCGAAACACTCTCATTCTCCTCATCCCTCACCACTTCCCCATCATCTCGAATCATCATGACCCTCCTATTCAGACACTTAGTAGCAATGTGTCCATAGCCCTGACATTTGTAATATTTATGGTCACGATTCTGAATATCAGAAGTAACAGGTTTACTATGAATCTTGGAATCCAGTCTGGGCCCGACAAATGGTTTCTTGTCGACTCGTGGCTGCTCCTCCTTCTTCCATGGAACTCATTTGGATGTGGAACCACTACCAGTCTGGTCCTCTAGCCTGTAGGGTTCTGCCTCGTGTTACTTCCACTACCCCTCCTCTTGAGCCGATTCTCTATTTTAATTGCCATGTGGACCATGTCTTCCAACTAAACGTAGTGGTGCAACTCTACGGTGTTCCGGATCTCCCAATTCAGCCCAACCAAAAATCGTGCCATGACTGCCTCCCTATCTTCTTCCACATTGGCACGAATCAAGACTATTTCCATCTCCTTGAAGTAGTCATCCACGCTCCTACTACCTTGCCTCAACTTCTGCAGCTTATTATATAGCTCTCTGTAAAAATGACTTGACACAAAATACTTCCTCATAATTAATTTCATTTCGCATTCCTCATAATTAATTTCATTTCCTCCCATGTCTCCACAGGTCGCTCTCCATTGCGCCTCATACTTTTCACCTATTGATCCCACCAAACCAGAGTATATTCAAAGAGCTCAACTGCTGCCAACTTCACATTCTTCAGCTCAAAATAACTATGTCATTCAAACATCATCTCCACTTTTCTCTCCCATTCCAGATACGCCTCGAGATCATTCCTGCCATGAAAGGATGGGATATTCATGTTGATCGTCGCCAGATTATTATCATATGCATCGTCATCAAAGTCCTCCTAATAACTAGGATTTCTTCTCAGATGTGCGCCTCTTCCTCCACGTCTACCTCTTCCACCATTACCAAAATTATCCACAGATGCATGTGAAAGCTCCAATTTATTCATGCGCTCATCTATCCTGTCGCATAATTTCGCAAATCTATTCTCCAGAGCCTTATCCAATTGAGAGCGCAACACCTCCATCATGTATTTAGCTTGTCCTCCAAGATTATTGTCTCTCATTCCTCCAGATGATTCCACTTGATCAGATTTTTGACATCCTTGCAAGAAAGATTAGATAAAAGGAAAGGACCTCACCACCTCACATACGCTCGTGTATTGCTAAAGATGATAATCACTCATGCTCGTGTATCACTCAAGTGAATATGGCATTTTCAATTCCCTCTATTGATCTCACCCGCTCTAGCCTTTTACCACTCAAATTCTCCTTCTGAAAAGCTCAAGAACCTCAAATCCACAAATGTAGAAAAAAAAATCAAAATTGACAAAATTAAATGAACCGAAAATACGAAAAAGGTTATACAAAAACTGGACGGAAAGACTCTAACTCTAAATGACTCAAGGAACCTAACGAACACTACTAAAATTAACCCAATTTTTCGGTCCAAAAAAATTCGAATTTCGAAAAATTTTAGCCTAAAAATTTCGACTTTTCCCAGGACCACCAGAAGACCCACAGGAACCTAGAAATCAAACTTAAAAGTAACGAAAACGGCAAAAGTTTTCCCGCCAAAAAAACTATTTTTTAAGGGCTCGAATCTCCCTCTCTTAATAATTTTTTTCTCTACGGGATTGCCTCTATCACGAACAAAATATACAAGTTATTTCAGGTAATACACAAGACATGAAATTAAGGTAATGATATGATATGTATAGAGATTTATGTGATATGAGTGGAGAAAGATATGCTATGATATGGATAAAGATGGAAAGATATGATGTGATATGGATAAGGATGGAAATATATGATATGAATGTAACAATATCTTTCAAGATACCCTAAGCCCAAATACTATCCCAACTCGCAAGGAACGAAAATCAGACACAATCGATCCCCAAAACACAATCACAGAACTGAAATACCTCGACCCACACAAGACACAATCAAGACAACTAGACACGAATTGATGAGTTCAGCACACGAAAACCAACTATGGATCAAGACATATAACATAAGAATGAATTATGGATGAACACTAGCAGACACGAATGAAAACAAGACTCGATATGCAAACACGATGACGAAGAACACGATGGATAAGACTCGATTTTTTTTCGACACATGACAGTAAACAAGACACAAAATTGAACTGGAAGGAAAAGAAAAAACAAACACGATCTGGTTCTTGATACCGAAATGATACGATCCTCGTGGATGAGTAACCATCGTAGCCCAGGAACAAGAGTTGAGACGAGAAAATGACTCGAACGAAACTGGAAATGGAAACGACGAAAGATGGAAGTCCATCAACCCTAATTTGACCCTTCAAATGACGTATTCTAGACGAATCTCATACACGCCCCAAGAAATTGAAGAATTAATGATGCAGAACCATAGAAAACACCACAATCGGATTTGTAAGTCGACTGATAAGTCAATTTGTATTTCAAGGTAATCCACATAAATTCTTGAGCTTTCAGACAATTGGAGAACAAAACTCACGAATATTATTAAACTGAAAACTGAGTTTATTTCGAAAATAAGCAATCCTATTTATAGGGTGGAAAACGAAATCTCTACTCCTAATCTATATAGGAAATCAAATCTTTCAAGATATATAACATGTATATCTTGAAAATAACATCTAGAAAGTAAATAAAGTCTAATAACTAAATAAATTCAAAATTAAAACAAAACTAAGCCCAAATCAAACCAATTAAGCCCAAATGTCATAATTAAATTAATCCATCTTGATCCAATTTGATTTTCAACTCCGATGGGCTTTTTGAAAAGTTCTTGAGCCCAAATCTCTTTAATCAACAACTATAATCCATATTTTAGCTTTTTGGCCCTAGCTCTCGTCATAGGCCCACTAGGAATATGGACTGGATCTTGCTCTCGAACTATACCTTTAGATCCATCATAACCCAAGAACTTAAAAATTCTGAGTCTCGTGTTCGCTGAAGTGACACACGAAAAGCTTCAAAAGCCTCGAACAATTTTGTAAGATTGGTAATAGAATGTTGAGTTCGTAAGTTAAGTATTTGCTTTCGATTTTCGTGCATGTATTGTGTAACCTTCTTTTGTTGAAATCTTTGGTATTTATAGCCGTGAGGTAGAAGATTTGAAATAAATGTCCGTTAGAGACTTATTGGATGGTGTCCAATCAAATGTCTCTGTTGACTGCGTGGTAGGCGGGTAGGCGGTGTTTTTTCAAGATGTTATGCATATGCTCTGCCTTTTTCTAACAATAACAGTGATGGTTCGCTTTTGTATCAGAACGACAGTATTGTCAGTTTGAGGAATCTTGGACTGCTGTCCTAGGTATCGAAACTTGAAGTTTCGTTCTTGCAAACTTTAAGAAATTTCTAATCCTTGAAGTCTGTACTTGTCAGTACGTTTCTCAAATGATTCTTCTTTTTGCGCTGGGACTTGAACTTAGAAATCCATGCTGGTGTTGTTATACTTGCAAGTTAATGCTGATGACATCATCTTTAGTATACGCTTGGTACATATGCTGGTAAGTTTAGTGTACTAGGTGAGAATATACTGGTTGTACCCATACTTGGAAAATTCAAATTTATTAGCTAGACTCTTAACTCCAGAATTGCAAGTTCAGTTCGAACCAGTCTGGTCTTTAGATTAGTTCCAGCTTACAACTCGATATAGATTCTATACAGGATTTTACATTTTTCGACTATGCTGAAACTATCTAGAGACAAACTAAGATGACTTTAACATACTTTGAACCACCAAAACATAATAACATAAGGAAATTTATAACAAAATTCCTAACAATAAGTTACTTGAATGAAAATATAGTAACTTACCAAATAAACTACATGACTTATACTTATGAATTGTAATATATTCAATATACATGTATATATATACGGTCGGTCCGGCCGATACGACCGATTTAAGCTTTCATATCATAATAAAACCAGTTTTAAAATTTTCAAACTACCAGTTTGAAAATCAAATTTTAAACTTGCCAAATTAATACAGTTTGATTGATTTCGGCCAAATTGTGAACATCCCTATTCCACATGAGATCTTATTCCATACGAAATCTTTGTTTCACTCTTCATGAAAACATCCATGGAAAATAATGTTGGCATTGATAATGTTTCTTCCGAGAAAAGTAAATAAGTAATGGAATATCAAAGAATTATAAATTGGAATTTGGACATTCTCAAATACAAAACCGACAGTCTTTTTTAAAGAAAAAAGAAAAAGAGAAGGGAAAAAAGGGAATGTGCCACCCTCTTTAACTAATTAAGGGCAATTTGGAACTCGTACCTTTTTTTAATTTTACATTAATTTAAACATATATTTTACATGTTTTCATGAAAATTGGAATCCACGATCATATAATGTACGTTTTAAAAAAAAAAAAATGTACGTGTTTTTTTTTGCATGTAGGTTGGAAGATAACACTTGAACTAATAAGATAAACTTTATCCTATTTTATATCTCATTTTATTATCGTGCATGAATCATGATGCACAAAAAATAATAAAATAATTAATATATAATATGTGACATATAGTGAAGATGCAATTACTAATTAATTACACAAACTCTCAAGTCTATCCAATCTCTCCTCATCTTGGGCTATGCAACGAGGAAAAGTCGATTATCTCAAACATTAATGAGAATATATAGAAAGCCAATGATACCAAGTGAAGAAACATGGGAAAAGAAAAACTTAAAAAAAGTATAGATAAAGACATGGAAAATGTATTATAATAAATATTTCCAAAAAAGATTGAGCATGAAAGGAAAGGGGCAAGGTGGGAAATGGACATGAGGAAGTAAGCATTGAAAAGAGTGGGCCAATTGTTGTAGGGAAGGCCAAAATAGTAGGGCACAAAGGGAATGGTTCATACCAAAACATCCATGCAACAATTAGTTCTTTGCTCCCCACACTCCACATGTTCTTGTTTCTTCCTCCCAATATTCTCTTTGTATAAATATCTCTCCTTACTCTTCTTCTCCCCCACCCCATCACTAATCCATTTCCAAACCAATCATCCATCTCATCAACCCCCCAAATAAACAAAAACTTAAAAAAACTAAAAAAAAAAAAAAAAGAAAAAAGAAGAAGAAGAAGCCATGGCCATATGGAAAGCAAACAAGAACAGCTCGAGTAGTCCCAGAGCAGATGTAGCAGCTGTCATGAAGTGTTCGAGTTTCGGGAAGAAGAAGGACGTCCCAAAGGGGCATTTTGCAGTGTACGTAGGCGAAGAGAGGAGTAGATACGTCATCCCCATCACCCTTCTGGGGCACCCCTTGTTTCGGACCTTGTTGCAGAAGGCAGAAGAGGAGTTTGGATTCCATCATCATATGGGACTAACCCTTCCCTGCGATGAAAAATATTTCTGCTCTTTGATTTCAATAATCTCATGATCATCAATCACTCTTCACCATCATCATTCACATTGATCGTTTCCTTGGACTTTGATAGACTTTAGTTTCATCAGAAATTGCAGCCAATTATGATCATCATTACCCTCATTTTGTACATTCCTAGCCATTTTCATGATTTATATATATATATATATATATATATAGTCCATTAGTTTTGATTAATTATAACTACATCCATTATAACCCATTGATTGAAAACATGCAAGTCGTGTGAAAATGGGATTTTCATGCAGACATATATATTAACCCAAATATCTGCATGGATATAGCCAATTACCAAGTTTAATTTTATAATAATTATATCACTTGAAATACATGTCAAGTGCTTGTCATGATTATCATAAAGTGTCAAGATTGATCTTGGTTTACATTTAAAAATTATTTAAGTTCTTATTTTTCTTCCTTTAAAAAAAAACCCTCCCTTAAATATTGGTCATTTCATTAATATTTGGAATTGATTGGATGATTCGTTAATAGAAAGCTTAATTAGGTGTGTAGTTAGGCAAATGAAAAGGCCCTTCAAATTGTCGTATTTGCTATAACAATCAGTCATCGGCCATATGGCTCCACACCATGGTCTTCAAATTATTAATATCTTATCTTATCTCCATCATACCTGACTTATATCACCATCATCATCCAAACATACCTCTAATTACTTTATTAAAACCCACTGAAATTATTCATATTCATAAACTTCTCCATAATAATAAATCTACTAATATTTCACCGGTGCAATATAAGTATTATATTTTAAGTTTGATAAAAAAAATATATAAGTTTTTTTTAGACCTAAAAAAGAAAAATAACAGTTTTACATATGTAATAACTAGAATTAGATTGAGAGTACGGTTTTTAGTTTACATATTTTCAAACCGATCTATCTATGTTTATATTTTAACAATTAATAAAAATAATAATAATTTAAATAAAATTAAAAACCTAAAAAATGATGCATCCATGTTTCCTCATTTGAATTTCAATTGAAGATTTTAATAATATTAGTTGTTTTATATTTTATTATAAAAAATATTTTCATTGAAATATAGATTACATATTATTCAACGATTACAAATTATATAAAATCATATGTATATAACATTTTTTATCTAAATAATATATTTACTAATGTCATTATTAAATATTGGGAAGGTCTTGGGTTAGGCAGGCCTAAACGATTTAGGCGGATTTTATCCATCAACCCAAGCACAAACCCATATAATATACCTTAATTGGGGTTAATAAACCCTATTTGGGATGGATCAACCCATTTGGATAGGATAAAACCCGCCTAAACCGTTTAGGCCTGCCTAACGCAAGTTTTTGCCTTAAATATTACTAACTTTGCATGTTTTAAAAACATATTTTAAAATATTTTTTTGGTAATCACCATTTAATTATCTATGTTATTATATAAATTTAATTATAATTGCAATTATAGTTGTTTTTACTAAATATAAATAAATTATCAAACTATAAATTACCTAGATTTTGGTGAGGAATAAAAATATTTTTCTATCGAACAAATATGTTCCTAATAATAAGTTGGTAGGACTTTGAAGACGAATGTTGAAGATTCAAATTGAGAATTCTTGTATCTATCACATCGCCTAGTGCCATAAGAACAAGTTGATCTTCCTGATTTGAAATCAAATAACCATAGACGAATTGATTATCTATCGATAAATGCAGCAACATATATGTATAGCCAGGAATAGAATCTTTATTCTTCTTTAAAACAAGTTGAAATGAAGAAAGAGTATATGTTCTAGTCCTTATTTGATTTTGAATATCTCTCATTCTTGATTCAGTCAAGTCAGAAAAGATATCAGTTAGACCATAGTAATATTTTTCAATGGTTGATGCAACCTGATCTAAGGAACACCGTGGATGAGTAAAACTAGATATAGTAGAAAAATCGTCATTACGAACTTTTTCATTAGAATCATTGTGCCCTCTTTTGTACTCATTGTGCGATTGGAGAAATACCTACAGACAGTAAGACAACTACAACCAAACCTAAGGTTACACCCAAAATAAGAGTTGGATTATTATTTGTATTTGGTATTGTGATATCCACAAATGATTGCTCCTGAGTATAGGCTGTTGACAGTACTGAAATAGTATTTTCTTGGTTTTGCATTAATGTCATCTTTTCAAATCCAGGGTAAACATAAGTATCTGGATTATAAAAGAATTGTTCATAATTATCTATAGGCAAGAATAAGGATATTACTGAGCCTGCTCCATCAAGGGGAAGGTTTAATCCATCTCCAGGAGCAAAACCATACCATACTGTACAACCAATGCCTACTTGAACCAATATCAAGAAACGTCCATAAAACCCATAATTATAAGTTATTGCTTCAAGCAAAACACGATTCATCATTAAAGATCCTTTTGCGTGTAATTCAGAGAAACCTTTAAACTTGAGGATACCTCGATTGTAAAGACTATCTTTTGCTAATGTTAGACCTAGGCTATCTCGTAACCCCTTTAAACCCTCTTTCGTCTCATGTAATTTAAGATATTTTAATAGAAAATCCCTTTGACCGGGCATAAATCGAAAGCATAATGATAAAAGATAACTAGCTGAATTAGAAGTCAAATTCATTACTGTCTTGGGTATATCAATAAATGGTGATTTAGTAAAATCCATAATTTGACGCGTAAGCTCCGAATGCTTCATAGATTTAAATCTATATATAATATTGCTAGTCGACGAATACATAATATTTGGGCTAGAAACCGTTGATAAATTACTACTAGATAATGTATTAATAGGTATATTACGACTACTACTAGTTGGTATATTACTACTACTACTAGTACTAGTACTACTTGGTATATTACTACTACTATTTTTTTCTTCATATAGTTAGGGCTTCTATTACAATCAAGCAATGAGAGAGTTTCATAGGTGACTAGTGTAGAGAGAGGTTATGAAAGAGACTGAGGTTAAGGCAATTGAACATTGTGAGATGGACCTTGCCCCTCTTTCACTATAAGGCCTCTTGCAATGGGCTCTCATTCAAAGACACTTTGCTTTTGGTTGTGTCTTACTTGATCCTCCCTAGGCTCAGTCCTTTTAGTAAGTGTTAGACCGGATTCTACTATCCTTCTTTTTCTAGGCCTTCGACCTTCCTTGACTTGGTTTCAGGCATTCCAACCAAAAAGGATAAAGTTCAAAGGTCATAACAGAGAAGGACAGATACTTGAAAGATGACCTCGGAACTGCTATGCTACTAAGGCTTCCACAAAGAATGCCAACAAAGTTCTCTTTGCTCTTTAGTCGGGAATGAGCTATCAGTCAAGAGGATAGTACCTACTTAGACTTGGTAAGTCTTGCTTTCAAATGAAATCTCATAGGCAGAGGAAATGGAAAAACATTAAGGTATGAAGCACGGATGAAGTTATCTTCAATATTCTCTCTGGATTCTAAATATCGGTTACCGAGCAATAGACGAACTTGCATTTTTGAAGTTCCGGTCAATCCATGAGATATCAGGCACGTAGGGATTTTAGGTAAGACAAATCCTATCAAAAGTGCCTTCTAAAGATAAAGAGTCATATAAGATCCCTTACTCAAAAGAGATATCCTTGCGAGCCTCTTTCATTCCTATCCTAAGCCTTCTTTGAGGCTGATTGGATATGAGGTATTGAATTGTTTTTTAGGTTGGTCACACCTTCCATTCATATCTCTTATGTAAACCAAAAGTAGTGAGAAAGCAAGCTTGAAAGAAGTATGATAAGCTTGTTTTTCTACTCTCTTATCGCATTGTTTTTCTCTTCTTTCATGAGTTTTAGCTTGTTTTCTTGAATAAATTGAGCATGAGTGTGTATTAGAGGGTGTTATGCTTGTCACGGTAAGATTTCGCAGGTTTTAGGCCAAATCCAATGGAAACCCGTACCGAAAGTAGCAGATGTTCAAAGAAATAGTCACGACTTCTTCCACAGACGGAATCTGAGATAATGGAGCATGTCATTTGAAAGATCTTTGAGTTAGCTTTCCAATGCAACTGGAATCGGGTCAATCAGAGTTTGAGAGTGAAAGTTATGGCCAAAACCGTGAGACTGCGCAGAAGGGTCAAAAGTGGCGAAATTGGTCTCTGTTTCGACCGAGTTGAAGGCCATCTCGACCGGGGCAGCTCCATCTCGACCGTGGCAAGGGTCATCTCGACCGGGGCGAACTGTTTTGGCAAAATTCTGGGAGTTTTTCACATATTTTGGGCGAGAATTGCTTAGGATTCAAGTTACATATCAATTTGGAAGCAATGAAGACCCCAAAAGGGAAGTTTAAACAAGAAAATCATTCCTTTTGAAGCCATCAATTCAAGAAGGAAATTCCTACCATCCAAGGCCTCAACCCTACTACTATATAAACTCATAAATAGCTCAGAATTAGGGTTGTTCTTTTAGTGGTCCTCTTTTTCAGTCCTTTCAGTCTCCCTCCAGTTGTTAATTTTTACTTTAATTTTTTGTTTTCACTTTATGTTTTTTAGAATTCCTCTTTAGTTTTTGTTGAACCTTTATTGTTTTTAATGCAGTCTTTAATTTTCCCTGCAATTTTTTCCTTTAATATGTTAGGCTAGAACCCTAAACAGGTTCTAGAGTTTCTCCATAGGTGATGCATGTTTTGATTCAATGATTCAAACCCTTTAAATTGGTTTAAATCCTATGTTTTGTTTTAAGTCTATTCTCATCGAAGGATCGAGAGATGAAGATTGAGGTAGGTTTCAGTTATTAATCGAAGGACCGAGAGGTGAAGGTTAGTAATAGGAAGTTAGGATTTAATACTTTTGATTTTCTGTCCGACCAAGAAGATTTCAATTGTATGATAAATCTAATCTTTATTGAAATTAATTAACTTTGTGTGTTTGAGACCGAGAGGAGATAACCACTAGTTAATAATTTAGGATTTAATTGCCCGACCAAGGAATTAATTCCACCTTAATAGATTTTCCACCAAAAATATCTTTTCTGGGTTTGAATATTTGTTTCTTGCATGTTGATCAGATTGGTAGATTTCCCTTGGATCTGTGCTTTTCAATATTTGTTTTTATCCCTTTAAATTACTTGTTTTGAAAACCAAAAACCCCTTCAAAGTTTGATTCACCTAAACAAAAGTTCTGAAAACCATATTCAGTACATGATTCTTCCTCGTTGCACTATCTCTGTGGGATCGACCAACCCTTGGGTTGTCTATAAATTTATTTGTCCTATGCTATAATCTGTATGCAGGTTTTTGCATCGATCAAAGTACATTATCGTAAAATGAATGTATTGACATACAAATAGGGTAGTACCCCATAGAATCAAAAAGATCGTTTAATACTTTACCAAGAGCAGTTAAGACTAGTTTATCTGATTCTGATGCTAGAATAACTACCCCTTTTTCGGGAAACTCATCACAATGCAAAATCAAATTGAAATATGGATTGTGCTTCTGCTTACATTTGGAAAGAGGATACAATCCCCGACTGAAGAATTGATCTTATCATGGCTTTTTCGCCTCAACCAGGCTTTAGCTTCATTTACTCTATGAGACTAGTCCTGAAACTAATAATTGCTTGCTAAGATAAGTAAGGCAAAGACTTGATCGAAGTCAAACGGATTGAGAGGAGGAAATCAAGCTTCTTTAGTCCAATGCCTTAGATTTCAGCTTCTGGAAGCAAGGATGCAGATGCAACTACATGGATTCAGGATCTTTCCCACCCTTGTCTTTAGAAGTGATATCTCAATCAGAATCGGTAGTTAGACTTGCACTTGACCTATCACTCAATGAATCGGGTAGTTTCCCTGCTCATGTCTAACTGGTTGAAAATAAAGAAGGTAGTCTCACCTGTGCGTATAATAGAATATAAGAAGGTAGTTTCCCCCTATTCTAGTCGGA
>JAPKLW010001295.1:71274-141931 GCA_026898455.1 Plectranthus barbatus
TAATATATAAACAAAAGTCAATAAAAATTTTAATTTGATAAAATCGCATGACATGCAATCGAAAATTGGGTTGGAAAAAATAACAATAAAAAATAGTTTTAAAAAAATATGGTTAGAAGAAAAAATAACAACAAAATGAGTAATTTTTTTAAAGTTATTATCCTACATAATAAAGTATCACACACTGATAAAGAATAAAACACACATAAATAAAAGCATCTATAAATGAGGAGACATTTTGGTATCCCACATCGGTTAGTTATCAAATACAAATGAATTGAGTCAACAGTAAAACACATCTTTGTTTATCTAATTAGTGTTATTACCTAAATCATCAATCTGGTGCATAGCTGATGAGATGTTGCCTTGGAACTCATTTTTCAATTAAATAATAATATTATTAATATTTATATATTATTTTAATTAATAATATTCGGTACGTTACTGTATATCACGGTATGCCATAAAATCTAGGTACAGTACGGTAGGGCTAAGAATTCGATTATTCGATTCAATTTTGGCCTGTAAAATAACCGAACCAAAATTCTTATTTGATTTTTGTTTATTTCGGTTATAACTGAATATTAATATAAATTTCATAAATTAATAAATTCAAAAATTAAAAATAGAAATTTTATGTATTATATATATTTATATTTTTGTATATAATATTTATTAAAAATATATTACATTAAAATATATTTATTTTTAATATATATTAAAATGTATTTATATAAATATATATATAATATAAATATTTAAAATATAAATTATAGATTTATAATATTTTTATATATAAATATATGTATTATATATTTATTAATTTTATACATATAAATTCGTTTTTCGGTTATTTCAGTTCAGAAAAAAAATAACCGAACTGAAAACTAAAATAACCGAAATTTTTTTGGTTTGGTTTCTTACTCACCCCTATGGTACAGTATACTGTTATTATGATATGATAACGGTATTAAATTTATGTTATACCAAAACTTTGGTATACCAATAACTACGGTATGGTAACGGTATGAATTTTCTCATACAGTAAAGTTCAGTGCCGTATATGGTACGGTAAAAAAATTTCGGTATACCGTACTATCTCACCCTTAGTTTCCGTCTTAAAACTGAGCATCAGATTTCTGGAAACAGATCTCCAATTATCGGAATGGGGGACCACTCAGCCCCTTGTAACTGCTGTCTTTGATCTTGGTAGCTTTTGGAGGTCGGTGGCGGCGTTTGGATGCTTGAATGGCGTCGTACGGACCACCGTCAGTTATGACGCTTAGGAGATGACGCGGAGTGAGTTGAGGTTTGCATTTTCTCATCTTTTGCTTTCATCACACGATGTTTTATGTGATTCCAACGGAATTCTATTTTATGTATCTGATCGATTATTGAGACTCTTTCTCAATGTTAATTTGTGTTTCCAATGTTTATTTCGTTACTAATGTACAAATCAGTGGCGGATCTAGAAATTTACAACTGGGGATACAGTATATGAATAAAATTAAATTGGGGGTACATTATATAAAAATCTATATAAATATATAATAGAAATATATATAAATAATAATAAATATATATTTTTAATAATAAAAAATTTAAGACTTGTACCCCCATTTGTTAAGATAGGTCCGCCTCTGGTACAAATGATGTATTTTTGAAGCGAAAGAATGTGAGGAAGTATGTTTGATATGATCAACAGGTGATTCATGATTTTATTACAGCTAATATTATCATTGTGAAAAATATTCGTAATAGGCTATTGGAAAAAATCGGCTATTTATTTAGTTTAGGAAAATGTGATTTATCCGTTATTGTCCACAAATTTCATCTATGCAGCTTGAATTAGCTGAAGCAGTTGTTTGTAGCCTTTAGCTTACCAAGCCGTCAATAAAGATGTGGAATTTTTATTGTGGACTATCAAATACTTAATTTGTCTTGGGTCGTCAAAGACATCATTCATTTAAGTTTCTATCACAATTCATAATTTGGATATGCTAAAATTAATGAATGCAGTTCAGTATACTTTATTGCACTATCAAAATTGGAGATGGATGAATCATCTTTCACCTCTTTAGGTTGCATACATATTTGTCAAGTAGTCTCTTAAATCCAAAATAATTGAAGGTCTTGGATTTTCCAAGTCATCAGACACAGTTTGAATCCTCCCCTACTTAATAAAGTGATCGAGGCATTAAAGCATTTTTAGGTTTAATTTGTCTAATGCCAAAACACCACCACGGTCAACCTGTGCTATTTTATTATGTTATAATCTAACACATGCAGATTTGAATTGGCCTAGCATTCTCACATGTTGATTACTACAACAGAATTGCATCTATTTTATGATAATGATGAAGAAATTGAGTTATTGTTATAAGTATGCAGTAGGTTACACCCCAGAGTTAGATAAGGTGAGGAAAACACCCTTGGGGCCTGCTGCTTAGGCCATAAGATGTACATTTGACTCTTAATTACCCTTGTGAATGCTCATACTAATTACTTAAGTGTTCCCATCAACTGTGTGCGGGTAGGATATGACCCCCAGGAATTGAAGTTCAGAGATCTACTTGATGTATTTTGGAATAGTCCTGATGTTGGTGACCAATACTGGTACTTATTTTTGCTTTCAGCACTTGTTAAACCGTACCCCAGAAAATAAGTCCGCTAACAAGTTATCACCTGAGCAGGTCTATAATCTTTATGAATGGAATTGAAGAAACCAGGATTGCTGCTCTCACCAAACACAGTAAAAAAATAGTGTTATTACCACTCAACCTCAGCAGCTATGTATATCTTATCGTGCGGAGATTGAACCATCAGGTTTGTGATTAATAACACAATACGGAGCAATCTCGTTAGGATTCACAACTCTCAGAAAATAAGGTTGTATTGTTGGGTGATGTGTATCAGAAAAACAATTTTGTTTCCCTGACAATGCTCACTTTCAGCTGGCACTTCCATTACTTTTTTAATTAGTTATATGATGTGGTGCAATTTTAGTTGATCCAACGAAACATGACAAGATACAAAGATGACATGTTGTTGGTAAAGTTGGAAAGGATATGAAGCATTTCTTAAACTGGACTTTCTTGGTCTTCCTCTAGAAATTTGAGCTGAAGCATGACCAATTTCATCTTCAATTGATCGGAAACTTGCCGGAGGAGAGGAAGAGTCTGAGAAGTCCAAGTTGGCTACAAAATTGAATGTATATGTAGCAGAGGTTTGTCCGCCTAGGATGCAAAGGCAGATCAACTTCAACCGCAGACAACATTCTCTTTAACCTGGTTGTTTAGACCATTGTCCCCTTAATCAAAGCTGAGTTGCTCAAAACTATCCCACTACTGATTCAGGAATAGTGTCATTATTGCCGGAGGGAGGATACTTGATGTGCATTTGCTACCTCAAATATCATTGTAATAGGAGAGTTTTCATTTCGTATTATATTAAAATCTACATCCTTTTTTAAATGTGTAGTTCTCTTTTGTTTCTGTTGAAATGTTGAATTCGCTATATAAAGAATTCTGAGAAAGAAATTTGTCATTCACAAATACAACGTGAGAGTCACACAATCGTCTCTTCTTGAAGAATAAAACAGTAACAAACCATCTAATATAATAATGGAGAAAGCATGTGCTTTAGTGTGGCCTCCACTTTACTAATGAAAAGTGGCAATTCGGATTATTCCTTATCCTTGTTATCTTCGCGCGTGTTCTATCCCTCAATGTCACATGATTCAATGAGTCCATGTACGCATGCATTGCCAGCTATCTCGCCACCTTGCATGCATGAACAAGCAGCAACCTCGCTTCCTTGCTCAGGTGTAACCTTATCACTACAATCATCACTGCTCGTACATGAATTAAGAACGCTGCAGAATCATAACACCCCCCTTCAAGCTGAACGTACCACATGTTTAGCTTGGACAAAATGTGCAAAAATGGACAAACACGCAGAGCCTTAGTCAGCAAATCGGCTAATTGCAAAGATGAAGTGATATGTTGAGGATGCACTAATCCTTGTTTATACACATCACGAACGACGTGACTATGTATTTGGTCCACTCGTGGAAGACGGGATTTTCAGTGACGTGAAAAGAGGCTTTTTTATCACACTACAATGGAATGTGTAGAGAAATAAAGCACCCAAAATCTAGAAGCATACGGTGAATCTACTGGAGTTCACGTACCGTAGCTGGCATAGCCTGATACTCGACTTCTGCGATAGAACATGATATGGTGGTTTGTTTCTTTGTTTTCAAAGAGATTCAACTCGAACTAAGGAAAATAAAGAAACTAGTTATTGGATGGATATCGTAGCACATACATCACAACTTGCCAGTGTGACTGTCGTGGTCGTTGGACGAACTAGCTTAATTGTTGAACAACATACGTTATATCTGACCGGGTACAATTCAAATATAGAAAATGCCCCACAAGTCTCCTGTATTGATTTGGATGAGAAAGATAAGCTGAGGAATCATGATCTTTAGCTAAGAATTTCTTGCCAGCAGACAGAGGAGTCTCAACAGCAGAACAATCCATCATTCCGATAACACATAAGATATTTGTTGTGTTGATGCATGTAAATTTTTGGATTAACCTTTAAGATTAAATACTCGAAAAGAACAAAGAATTTCATTATTCGGAATAATCAAGAAACGTAATCCCCTTTTTACAATAGTTTCTCATGTATTTATAAGCAAGCAATTTTACATAAAAGGTAGGCTTATCCAATTATGGCACCTCTTTACTATTTGCCTTTTTTGTCTTGATTTGATTGAGTCAAATCCGAAGGTATTTGACTCTCTTTAATGTTGACTCCACAATTTAGGCAAATTGACTCTTCTTGGACTTGCTGATTGTTCATAGGGGTGTAAATGAACCAAACTGTTCGTGAGCTACTCGGATCTCGACTCGATAAAAGCTCGTTCGAGTTCGTTTAGTAAAGCTCGTTTATTAAACGAACCAAACTTGAGCATCATAGTATTTGACTCGTGAGCTCGTGAGCAGGCTCGTTAGCTAAAATTAGTAAGAAATATAAAATAATTACTTTTATAAAAATAATATTTTTATGATTTAAGAGTAACAATAATGATAAATCTTTCTAATAATGAAAAATTTACGAATTTGAGCATGAATATGATATTAATTTCGGAATAAATAACATTTTTCTTCAAAATAATAATGAAAATTTTAAAAATATTCTAAATTTAGAAAGTTCATTTAGGCTCGATAAAGTTCGTGAACATCAAAGTATTCGATAAAAAGCTCGAAGCTCGACTCAAAACTAAACGAGTCAAACTTGAGCACGGCACTACTCGACTCGACTCGGTTCGATTACACCCCTATTGTTCAACCGGTTCAATCGCTCCCCGAGTCAAAATTTAAATATTAGCGATTTGATCGCTTTCTATCGATCGAACCGTTTGGGCCACATTTAGTTTCGTTGGCATGAATAAATGAGTAAGAAATGATGTATCATTTCTTGGGCTCAACATGTTGCATACTTTGTTTGACATACATATATTTTCTCTACAAACTGAGTCAACTCCATACCGAGGAAATGTTGAGCTGAACCGAGGTCTTATATAGTGAATACATCATCCAAGAAAGACTTCACTTGCTCGATCATGGTGAGATCCAATCATGTGAGCAAAACATCATCAACATAGACGAGCAAAAACAAATGATAATCTTGATTATGATACTTAAACAAGCATTGGTCATGTACGAGTTGGATAAAGCCAAATGATTGCAATTTGGATGTGAATTCTAAGTTCCACTCGAAGCTTGTTTGAGGTGACAAACCTCTCCAACCTTGGCTTTCATGTATCCAAGTAGAGGTGTCATGTAGGTATCATCATAAAGATTCTCATGCAGAAAAGCATTATTCACATCTAATTGGTGTAAACTCCAATTTTTTGTCGCAACCAATGCTATCAACATTTGGACACTCACAATTTTTGCTTCGAGAGAGAACACTTCGGTGTAGTCTTCCCCTTCAATCTGCATAACATCCTTTTGCAAAGAGACGGGTTTTGTATCTTTCACGCTACCATCAGAATTGTGTTTGATCTTGTAAACCCATTTACATCCCCAACCTTCTTCCCTGGGGTAAAGTAGAAAGATCTCATGTGTTATTTCTCTCAAGAGCTAAGATTTCTTGTTGTATTGCTTCCTCCACTTGACATTAGTTCAAGCTTGATTATATGAGTTAGGTTCTTCTAAAGTAGACAAGAGAGCAAGTAAATCAACATGAGAATTAGATATATGACAAGTAGAAGAGTGAGGTGATGCAGGAAAGGGATCAAATTGTGTTGAGGAGTAGGTTGTGGGTGTAGTCTTTCATCCAAGAATGAGGCACCACATTTCTATTGCTACGACGAAGGACTGGAGAAAGAGATGGAGATAGTCAAGTGATACGGTGCAAAATGTGCAGCAAAGTGCAAGTGTACACTGTCAAGTAGTATCTAGGAGTAATCTAGAGTCGAATCCCACAGGGAATGCCTTATGTGTAGAATCGTGCACACATTAACATGCAACAAGGATTTGAACAATTGGTTTTGGAGATAGTTCTACTGCAGAAATAGTAAATTAGCATAAACAAAACAATAGCAATTGAATTAACAAAAGGTAGACAAACAGACTGATAAGATTTCAGTTATAAAAACAACTCAGGTTGCTGACTCCCCATGCTGTGTAAGATGCTGTAGCATTGATCCTAGCATGCTCTAGTGCTGAACCACATATGTAATCTAACAACTTTTCCAAGCCATAGATGTTGCTAAGATAATCATCTATCCACATATTCCTATGCCAAACAGAAGAATATCCAGCTCAAAGTAAGACAGGTTCATTAAGCACACCAATTCCACACATTTTCCAATGGCTAGAATTAGTTCAAAATAGGGCTCTCTCCTAAACATACTTTTCCAAGCATGAGCAGAAATGTATCTTAGCTAAGTTGGCCAGACAGAGCAAAATAAGATTGATAAACACCCAATTCTGATAGATTAGCAAAGCATCAATGAAACACTGCAATAAGTTTAAGCAATGAAGTCAACAACCCAAGTCTCAAAGGTTTAGCTCATAGCTAAAACTAAACAGTAAATGACTAAATATTCTTCACAAATAAACATAATAACAAAGTTTAGACAGCTGAAATGTTGATAGAGGTTGCCACTAGGATGAATTCCTTCAATCCTAGAGAAATTGTCCTCAGGATTCCTCCTTCGGCCAATACCCAGCTCTCTCCACCGCCTCTCAGCTCTCCTCTCTGTATTTTCGTCTGTCTTCCCCCCTTTTTTGAAGGTGTGCTCTTTCTGCCCCTTTTATATGCGGCTGCTCCTCCAAAAATGGTTATTAGGTTTCCCAAATAAGATGCAACTTGCCATAAATGACCCTCAATGATGTGGCATCATAGTCAGCAACTTTAATTCCCCCAGCTCAATTCAACATTAAGTTGTCCATGTCAGCAGTGAATATGTGGCCCATTTGAACTGCTTTTCTCTCTCTCCCCGACTTTCTCTTTCTACTCTGGTATCCATGTTGACTTCATGCTGCAGCATCTTCACTCGGCATGTTCACTTTCTTTTGGAATATATACTTGATGTTTTTCCTGCATTATTTGATACTAAACTAGACACAAAAGAGTTAATTTGCAACAACTATTCCTCTAAACACCAATCATGCATAAACATGTTTATTTAAACCTAAACTGGACTTAAACAAGACTCAAAGGACTCGAATTTATTAATGTAAATGCATAAATATAACTCTCATGAGAGAGTTATCATCAAGAACTATGATTAGTGGAAGAAAATGGTTAGAAAGAGTTAGATTCAGGGACTGGAGAATTGGTATTGGTGGGATGTGTGTCTTCTCGAGTGGAAAAGGGATGAAGAGATTGTGGAGATGGTAGGATTTTCTGTGTTGGAAGGAAACACATTCTCATGAAACACAACATCCCTTGACACAATGATTTTCTGATAAGATGGCACATAAATCTTGTATCTCGTTCGACCCATAGGATACCCATCAAAGACTCCGACTAAAAATTTTCCACCAAACTTGTCATGTTGATGTTTGTTGAGCATGCATGCCAAATAGCCAAAAACTCTTAGTGCAGGATAGTCGGGATGAGAATTATGAAACAAATAGTTGGGGTATGCCATCCTATAACTGGAGAGGGAACACAATTAATGAGAAATGTGGCTACGAGAATGGCTTCCCTCATAATGACCTAGGAAGTTTTGAACTAAGGAAAAAGGGTCTAGCAACTTGCACTAGATATTGGTATTTTTTTTTTCAACAACACCGTTCTGCTGCAGCCTGTAAGGACATGACTTTTGGTCAATTATTCCCATCTCACTAAAGAGTTGTTGGCACAGTTCATTAACGAATTCGCTCCCGTTTTCTGGGTGAACTACTTTGATGGTTTCATTAAAGTGATTTTGGGCATATTTGATTAGAAATGTCCACGTGCATCTACAAAAATCATCTACGATGGTTAAGAAGTATCAACAACCATTGATGGATTTAACTTTATCACCCCATAATCAAGGTGAACCATGTCAAAACATTTAATACTTTTCACTGAACTAGAAATGAACTCGCCCTCATTTGTTTAGACATAGAACATACATAACAAACTAATTTTTTACATGATAGATATACATGTATGTGGGCAGACAAACGAGACAAGACAACATTAGAGGAGTGACATAATCTAGAGTGCTACAACTCAATTGAAAAGGCTTTATTAGATGTTTAGAGACTGAAAGGAGATTGAGACAAAGCGAGAATGGATTGAGCTTCTTGTATTGATTTAGGTAGGAAGGAGTTCTTGTCCAAGATGTAGAGATCCCTCACTACCCTGTTAGCAGCTATGATCAATCTAATTTTAGGATCATGTATCAAGAACAAGCTCTTATGGAAAAGGAAAATCACGTTGGAGTCAGTGAAAAGTCTCCTCAGAGATAGCAAATTAAACTTGAAAGTTGGTATAAAACAAAATTCAAAGTATAGGTATCAAACAACAAGCTTGACCAACATGGGTAACCTGTTGTGCACTCTCATCAAGTAAGGTAACAAGAATGCAAGTATTCGGAAGTTGAACATTATGAAGAAGGTAAAAATCAATGCTCATATGACTGGTAGCCCCCGCATCTACAATCCAAGTATCCATACTAATATAATCAAATGAACCAAGACAAGTAATTGAGCAATTACCTGCAAAGTCTCCATAATAAGCCAAATTGATAATTTCATTGGAACCCACAAGTCCTTTCTCCTTCACAAGTCTTCAAGCTTTATTTACTCATGCTAGCAGAGCATCATTCCACTCGAGAGGAGTCTCTGATGCTTGGGCTGCAAGCATGGATCCTTTATTCTTGTCCCACCAGTCAGGATACCCTTTGATTTTGAAGAAGTTTCAACTGTATGTCCACTCTTCTTACAATTACTGCACACTTCGTATTTCCTCTCATTTATGTCGAGTGTTCTAGATCTTCCAGTTTCTTTCAACCATTGTTGTGAACCCCTCATCATCATAGCAAGGTTCTCTGAGCTCATATGCATGTGCTCAAACACTTGTTTATTCTTTTATGCCTTTAACATGATTGAGTACAACTTATTCCCCGATGGCAGAGGCTCCATCAACAGCACGTGGGACCTCTCGATGTTGAAAGCATCGTTCAAACCAAAGAAGAATTCGGCGGATTTGTCCTCCTCATGCATTATATCATACATCTTAATGAGAGCCTTGATAGCCGCCCTTGCTCCCTCAAGATATTCTTTCGATTTACCACTTCCAAATTCCACAATTATCTCCTCACCATCAACCACCAAACACAACTGATCTGTGAGTTCCTTTAATTTTCCATAATACTCCATAACCCCTCTAATGTTTCTTGCCTCATATTTGTAACATATTTCTTAAGCCGAAACAACATAGCCAAGTTTGAAACACCATACCTCTCCTCTATTTCTTGCCATAGATCGGCTGCATCATTTATGTAGGCAAATTGTTGCACAATCTCTTTTGAAATCGAAGCTTTGATCCAAGATACCATCATACTATTAACCTTCCTCCAACGGCGATAATATTTCGAGGTGGTGGGCGGTATTTTGCAACTCCCGTCGGCGAGCCCAAGTTTGTCCTTCGATTCCAACGCAGTTATCGCCGCATTTCTCCACATTCGAAAATTTAAATTTGTCAGCGAGAACATCACTAACATCATGCCAAGATGACCGGACCCATGAAGATGGAGTTGCTCTTTATAATGTTCATCATCTTTCTCAGTTGCAATGGAGAAACAAAAACGATCAATGAACAATGATTTAAGCATGGCTCTGGTACCACGTTGAAGTGTTGAATTTGCCATAAAAATAATTTTGAGAGAGATTTTTCATTCACACAATTCTCAATAATAAAACATCCAATATATACAGTGTGAGAGACTCACAAACGTCTCTTCTTGAATAATTGAAAAAAATAACAAACCATCTAATAGAATAATGGAAAAGGCATGCTCTTTAGGTTGACCTCCACTCTACTAATGACAAATGACAATCTAGATTATTCCTTATCTTTATTGTCTTCGGCGCGTGCTTCATCCCTTAATGCTACACAATTTAATTAGTTCGTATTTGCATGCATTGCCAGCTACCTCACCACCTTGTATGCATGAACGAGCAACAACCTCACTTCCTTGCTCAGGTGTAACCTTATCACTCCGATCATCACTGCTCGTGCATGAATCAAGAACGCTGCAGAATAGTAGTAGTTTCTTCTTCTTCCACGAGTTGTGTGTACTCTAATTGATTAAATGGTATATAAAATGGATTAAGTGTTGTAGCTGTTGGTGCATTCCACATTTGCAAATTGGGCTGTAAAGGGAAAAAAAATGATGACCTACTTCTTTGTAATAAGTAGTACTAATTTAATGAGTTACCTAAAAATATTACTAATTTAATGAGGCTTTGGATGTACGAAATAATATTTAAAAACTCATATTCATCATAACCTAATTTATTTACTAGCTCTACCAACTTTGTTTTTGGAAAACTAATTTTAAAATTATGTAAATAAACAAGAATATTAAGATTTTTTTTTTTTTTTTTTTTTTGGGATAGTAGGGATGTACTTGGTTTGGTTCAAATCAGAAAAACCGGCTCAATCAAAATGATTTGGCCAGTTTGGCAAGTGAATTAATTGGCCGGCCGAACTGTAAATTTCAAACCGTATTATTTGGTTTGTCCATGGTTTAAGTACAGAAACCGGCCGTTTGGACCGGACTGGACCGGACCGTTTATAGTTTTAATAAATATTTAAATTATATATTGTACTAAAAATATTAATAAAGTATATTTAGTGTAGTTGTCCAAGCTATATTTTGGATTTTAAAAGGTACAAGTTCAAATCATATATGCGACATCATATAATCTTTTTTCTTACCCTTATTATCTTTTCAGAATAAGTATGAATCATATACTCAAAATCATAGAATTTTTATTTTTCTCCTACATTTTATTTATTTATTTATTAAAATTTAAAATATACCATAAACTATCCAATATTACAATCTCACAATTTAATTTAAGCGTTGGTCGGCTTCACCATTGTCGCATCGTAATAATGTGACCTTTTATGAACTATTATTTTTTAGAATAAGATATGAACTATTATATTTTGATGTCATAAATTGTTTGTTTCTATTATGATTGTCTTGTACTTTATCGATGAGAACCATTATTTATTTATTTTTTAATTTTCAAATAAATTATTGTTTTTATGTTGTGACTTTGTTTGTTAAAATCATGTTCCAAACCGTTAAACCGGCCGAATCAAATTATTTTATTTGGTTTGGTTTGAAAAATTAATTTAGCTGGTTTGATTTGAGAATTTTTCAAACCGTATTATTTGATTTGATCCATACTCTTATAATAAAAATTGAGTTTTTTTGAGAATATATGTTGATTTGTATGTAGGGATTGTAGAGCAGGCAGTTTGACCGAATAGTGTATGGTGGGTAGAGGGTAAAAGCAGATGTGAGACCTAAGGAAGTGGAAATACTCCTCATTTTCCACCGCACACCAACACACCGTCGAGAGGAAACTCCCAATCTGCCAAAATAGAGTCCGATCGGAAGAGGAAGCCGTCGGCGGACCGACCGGACCGCCACACGCACAAGCACAAGCACACCACCAGTAAAAAGACCAAGATGTCCTCGTCCGACAAAGTTAGGGCTTCGCACATTCTCATCAAGCACCAGGGCTCCCGCCGTAAGTCCTCCTGGAAGGACCCCGACGGCCACCTCATCTCTGCCACCACCCGCGAAGATGCCGTTTCTCAGCTCCAGGACCTCCGCCGCGACATCATCGCCGGCGAAGCCTCCTTCAAGGACCTCGCCACCCAGCACTCTCACTGCAGCTCCGCCAAGCGCGGCGGCGATCTTGGTCCGATCCGTCCCATTGATTCTTTCTTTCTATTTACTACTACGTACTCTTGCAAGATTAGATAGCTTAATTTAACTACTTAACTTTCTAGGTTTTATTAGGAAGGCATTGGTTCATAATATTGCTGCAATTTACTAATGCCTAATTTAACTGTTTGCTGACTGAATTGGGATGCGTAGTTAATAGCATTGTGCATTGTTAAAACGCATAACATTAAAACTTGATTAGGTTTTTGAATAAGGATGTTATTAACCTTTGGGTCCATACTCGTATAACATGATGGATATAAATGTGTGTGTGTGTTATCTTCAGTGATTGTCCGTTGAAACTCAAGACGGTATCAAGTCCTTTATATTGGTTGAATATCTAATATCAAGAAGAATATGAACCTAGATTACAATACCAGTATAGCTAATGACTTGAGACTTGAGTAGAACGACTATACAAGGTAATCCATTGCATTACTAGTGATTGTTGCGATTTATTCTGTATTTTCGTTCAGAAAAGGTCTTTTAAAAAAAAATTTGCATTAGCTTTTGGTTTATATGTAAGGGTTTGAAATGTTGATACGCTTCTCAGAAATATTGTGTTCGAAAATAATACTATGCTTAGTTTTAAAATGCATGCATCGGGGGTGATGCTCGCATCACATATGCCTTATCGCATCCGAACATCTGTGCGCTTAGGTTCCCTGATGCGTAATGCGATGGATTCGGGTGCATCGTGGCTACAAGGTGACGAACGGAGGAAGCCATTTTTTCTTCTTTTTTTTATCTCACAATATATAATTAATGATTTTTTAAAGTGTTTTATGTTACTCTATGTGTGTGTGTATATAATATTATCTAATACGGTACAAATTATGTTCATGAGATTATATTTGGATAAATTACTACTTTATACTAATATTATTTATATTGTAATGTAAGATCATATAAATCTTATATTTCTTTAAAAAAATGACCAATTTACATAATTTATATGGTTTTAATGATTTATATCAATTTAATAATCAATTACATATCCTTTTTAAAAGATATATATGGATATGGTATTAATAATTTCATTCTAAATAAATTACTACTTTATGCTAGTTTTATTATATTGACTTGATATATATGATTTTTATTTGATATATCTACTATTGCTATTGTAAATTTGAGTAATAAATATAATGTCATATAATTTGTCAGGTTTTTATTAAAAGCGGTTGCATTCACAACATCCTTGATACGCTCGCATTCGCATCATCGCATTGGATTTTGGTGCCTCCTCGCATCTCACATTTTAAAACTAAGATACTATGTTAGCCGTTATTTTAACTGAACCAGTGCTTCTATTGCATTAATGACATATTTGGTCTCGGCCGTCTCAACCAACATATGGTTGCAACTTGCAAGTACCTTAAGGAGCACAGCCATAGAACTAATTTAGTGATTGGTGTCAACTACTGGTTTGTAATGTGCAATTTGGTGTAACAATGAATTTGATTTTGGTGATAAGACAGCTGTATGTTTTGCACTACCATTTTAGTCCATAGTATTTGGTTAGATCCATGGAACTTGGACATTCTTTTAAAGCCATGAGATGAGAGCTAGACATGAATAGCCATATCACTGTTGTTTTCACTCTATGGACTTTGTTGGTTTTCCTGCTTCCCAAGTTGATCAACTGTATGTTTTTAAGCCATATTGTGACTGTACTGCCCTATTAGAAACATTTTTATTGTGCTATATAGATTTGGATTTTTATACTCTCATAATAGCCTGCAATATATTTGATCTTATTTGGTCCAAGAATGTGTGCCTTGAGGGTTTTTGGATATAATTACAAGATCAGCATCTTTCACTTACTTTGCGATTGCCTGCTCGGCGCTCGCTGTATCTTTGTTTGGGGATTTTTAAACCCTGCGCTTCCTATCTCTCATCTCATTCATAATATACTGTTTGGTTTGTCTGATTGCCCTTTTTTTTCATTATCTAACAGTATATGTTTTCACAAGTTGAGAGCATTCAATTAGCAAGAAAGAATACTATTACTGGTAGAGTTTTTGGTTTGAAGATTTTCTAGCTTCTTGCTACTAGGCCAACAGTTCATTTTTTGCTCCAGCTAGTAGGCCAAGATTTAGTTGTGCAGAGAACATGATTAATTTCAGATAGGAATTAGAATCGGATTGCATTGCTAGATTCGCGTTGCTTGTATACGAAAGGTTTGCCTTTTTTATCAGAACAGAAATTAGAAGTTTGCAATAGCCTTTGTACAATTGCAAATTTATCTCCGGAGGCAGATGCATACTGCCACAAAATTTTAAATTTCTGATATTGCTGCTTTCTTTGTCCTCTTTCTTATGTCTATGTTGGCTTACAGTTCTCCTGTTAGGGTTCTCCACCCCCATCCCCATCCCCACTCACATGCAACAAATAATGAAAAAAAAAAAAAAAGGTGTTACCTTGTATGGTTCACGAACAAGAGTAACAACTTGAGACCTGGTGTAGTTTCTATTCGCTTAAACTAAGGGTGTTTCATCTCATGAATGGTTATAACTCAAATGTGCGTGGGGTGCAGGTTCATTTGGTAGGGGTCAGATGCAGAAGCCTTTTGAAGAAGCGACATTTGCTCTAAAGGTTGGAGAGATAAGTGAGATCGTGGACACCGATAGCGGAGTTCATATCATCATGAGAACAGGCTAGTTCTTGGCCTGTCATCCCTGGACTTATTGTTCATTCCTTACACATATGTTGAGCTTTTTTCATTTGCTTGGGAGCAACATCATTTTATTCTTGTGATGCTTACCATCAAGCATATAGTAATTGGAGCAATATGATTTCGTTTTATATGCGATGACTCCCATCTGCTGGTCATACTCCTTTTTTTTTGTTGTTGCTGTTGTTGCTAGTAGGGATGTCAATCGGGCTAACCCGTCGGGTTTCGGGCTGCGGGATAATCGGTCCGGGTTGAATCGGGCTGGAATTTTTTCGGGCTAAAAAATTTTGACCCTAACCCTAACCCATCGGTTTTCGGGCTAGTCCGTCGGGCCAATGAATTTATTAATTGTTTTTTATTTTTAAATCTTTTCACTCTTTTAATATTTTAAATAATAAAAAATAAATAAAATAATACTTCTCTCTTATAAAAAATGCATAACACATCACAAATTTTTAGATAATGATAAATTTGACTATTAAAAACACACAATTTTTTTTATTTTAGCGATATTTTTAAATTCCAAAATAAATAAATTTAACTATATATTGAATACTATTTGAACTAAATATAATTATATAATTTAAAACTTAATTAATAAATACTCCCTCCGTCCCGGCTGAATTGTCCCGGTGACTTTGGGCACAATAACCAAGGAGTGTGAGTGTAAAGTAAGTTGAGTGGAATTAATATTTTATTGTTGAGTGTGAAAAAGTTGCATTTTTAAGTAATGAGACAATTGAGGTGGGACGGACGAAAAAGGAAAGTGGGACAATTGAGGTGGGACGGAGGGAGTATAATTTTCAATATTAGAAGTATATTTTAGTACTATAATTATGATAATATATTAATAAAAAAATAATCGGGCCAACCCATAAGTTTCGGGCTAAATTGATATCCCTAGTTGCTAGTAGAGAAAGAGTTTTAGTTCAGACTTCTCCTTCGAATACTTGGGTTTTAATTTAAGTTCGAATATTTTCCTTTTTAGAATAATATCAGGCTTGAGGTCTTTCGAAAGGTAATGCCTATCCAAAACAAAATGTATTTTATTTAATACTTGTTGAATTATAGATATATTGTTTATTTTTAAAAATATATATATCTAAAAGTTTCTGGTATGTAGACATATCGATTTATTATGCTTTATTGATTTGAGCTTGAACATAAGTATTTTACTAAATGAATCGAGCCCAAGTGCGGATCACGTGTCGACTAATCTAATCTATTTTCATCTTTAGTTGTTAGTTATATAAAGATTTGCCATAAAACTTGTTGGTCATTGTTGTTAAAACTTATGGAAAACATAAATTCTCCATTTTTATCTTCATGGCAACTCATAGCATTATTTTAGCTCATAAATTGCAATAATTCCAATAGTTTTGTGCTTTGAATTAGTAGACTTCTGCACTATGTTTTACCTGTGAATAAGGTTGTGTGTGAGCTATAACAATTTGTTTCCACAAATACGTTTGGAGGTGCAATATTTAAGACCTAATTTTAAATATTAATGAATAAGCTGACTAATATAGTCAATGAAATTCAATAATGTAATATAATTAAATTCAATTTCTCATAATCCATGCCTACGGGCTACGTCATGACTTCAATCAATGATAAAAATGGACTACGTTTTGTGCAAATAGGAAAAGAAAAGTTCCCAGGCATGTAGAGGGAAAAAAAATTCCAAGAGAGAATGAATAACGCATTTGACGTAATACCAAATAATTTATTTTATTATTATGTATAGTTTTCCTATAATATTAGAAAGTTTTTTTTTGTTATTTTTATTTGCTTTATAAGCTAAGACCTTGTGAAAAAACAATTAATTGGTGACAACTTCAACTTCACTTTGTATGATTGTCGTTTACCAGTTTAGGTTTATTTTTAAAAAAAAATCTTTTATTCAGATTTACATTTAAAACGCCACTTAAATTGTTGCAAATCAAGAAACATTTTTTTATCATTTGAGACGCCCCCAAGATTCATAATGAAGAGTTTGTTAATCTAATAAAAATACTATTGAACTTACTGCATTTAGTAAGGTTGAAAGTTCTATATATAAGAACCTTGTTTGGGGTGCAGTGACGAATAACACTTTATCTCTGATCAATAGATTATGAATTTGAGCTTTTATGGAGACATATAGGAGTGTGTTATTAAATTAACTAGTATTTCACCCACACGATACGTGGGAACTATAATTGTTTATATCATAATATTAAATTTAATGTTTTAATCGTAATATTAAATTTAATGTTTTATTTATAGGTAAATATTATAAATATAAAAAATTCGTAAACTACAAAATTATATGATAACACATATAATTTATACATATATATATATACATACATTATATTAACTTTGATTAATTTGTAAATTTTATTTTCTTAGCATAAATATAAGTTTTTAATTTGAACAATATTTATTGATTATTTTGGTTTTTTTTTAATTGGGGCACTCTATTTAAATGGGTAATATGTGTTTTGACGCGACTCGAAAATATGATTGACAAAGCAATTAATCATTCACGCTCCTAGATCGAGGCTCTTATATTATTTTCTTAATATGATATGTTTCACTTCATAATTTATAATATGTAATGTGAGAAAATTTTATAATTTTATTATTGAAAAATTTCAAGTTCTTGACCAATTACTTTACATATTCTCCGTATCTTCAAAAGAAACTTTTGTAATTGATAAAAATAGTTTGTTACATCATTAGTTTTAAATGCATGCATTGATGCACGCTTTATGCATACTTGACATGCAATTTGATTTACTACTCTCACATATGTTAAAATGTTATACACACAATTTCACTCGCTAGCTCTTTAATGAGTTCAATCAAATTAGGATATCACACTACGGCGATGATTCTGGTGCTTTATTAATAGCAATTTTGATATTCAGACATTTGTCTCAATGATATTGATCTTTATACGATATTTTGTTTGGTCATCGATAGTACATGACTCATTTTGATTCGTATTAGCATCATATTGTTTCGTATTTGTAAGTTCAAGTCTTCGAGTTAAAGTAATTTTACTATTTGTGTTTCTCAGTACGAAATAATATTTCCCCTTTAACTATTATAACATAATGTTATGTTTCACCTCTTATACATTCGACTTAATTCATTTTTTTAGCTTTCCACTTTATTTCACTTGATAGTCAATTTTTTTCTTTGATGCACTTTATCCTTTAATTGATTGCACATTTTTGAAATAATTTATTTAACGGTAAAATAAATATTTTCAAACTCACATGCATTTCAAACTTTTCAAATTTTCAATTAAATAATAAGAAATATATCTATTCACGTGTAGGGTATATCACTATAAAATTTTTTAAACACAATTACTTTAATTGATTATTTTAAGCCGGAGCATTGGCAAAAAATCTAACTTGGGAAGTAACAACCAAACTTTTTGCAACTGCTCACTATAAAGTAAAGTGAGTTATATTGTTTCAATACATTCAACACATGAAGCATCGATTTTTCAGTTTACAACCTCTTCAAATAAATTTTTTTTAGTAGGTGATGCTTGATCACTTGCTTTCGAAACCTGTTTTTCTCTCCTTAAACAACATATAATAATCAATTTCACTTTTATTTGTCTTCTCGGAACTATACATATACTGAAGTGTGATGCATTAATATTATTTTTTGTTTTATTTCGGTTTTGCAATGTCATATTTTAAAAAAATTTAAATTTATTTTATTTTTCAATATAGTGCGACACACTAATATTTTTGCAACAGTAGTCCAACATCCTAATATTTCACATTTTAATTTATTTTAGCAATATTGTGACAGTAGTCTAACATCCTAATTTTTTGCAACAGTAGTTTAACATCCTAATATTTCTCATTTTTTTTGCTTAAAAAAATATTTCTCATTTTTTGTTTCATTTTAAAATATAACTTGACCTTCTAAAATAATCTATTATTTTATTTCATCTTAAAACTATTAGAATATTCTATTTTTTTCATCAGTCATTTTACTGTACAACTTTATATTCCAATACAATTTGAGTTTTAATGTATTAAAATAATAAATTTTATGTTTATTTACCGTATTTTCAGGTTTGATTTTAAATACTCTAACATTACATATAAGAATGTATTGTGAAATAATATAAGATTAATTAATAAATAAATCAAGAAAAATAATTATTTGCTTTCACAGATTTTAGATAAATATCATGAATAATAAAATTTAGATTCTTTTAATATTGTTTTTAGTGTAATTTTGTAATCTATTTCATGAATAATTCATAAAATAATAAAAAAGAAATCATACATATTGAATGAAAATAATGAGAAGATCTTTATTAAAATAATGAGAAGATCTTTATATAATTACAAAATATATAATCTATAAAAGTAAAATCTAAAATAAAATTTGTAATATATTGTTTACAATTTCATATATTAAAAATACAATTAGTTTTATTAGAGAGTAAATTTATTATCATTACATATTAATGAATAAACTTAATTAATAGTTCAATTAATTAATCATAAGTGTAACTGCGATTTTACATTTATACCCACCGATTTTATTTTAATATATATATAAATGTTAATTAATTAATTTATTTTTTAAAAAAAGTTTCTACATATGATGGCTCAATATTGTGGAAATTTTGAAGTGTTAACCCCAATATTATCTTAGTTTTAAATAATTTGAAAGTAGTATAGTAATTGTTAAGTTATAAAAGATTCAAGAGTACAATGTTTTTGTTCTGTTAATTTGTTGAAGTCAGATTTTATACTTATAATTTCATTTTAGGATTATAATAATTTCTTCGTAAAAAATCGTGGCTGTTAGAATTGAATATTTCAAAACTAGGATTTGTAAGTTTTCCGTATTTTAGCCTTTCAAGTTTCATAGACCATAAAAACGACTATTGTCACTCCATCAGCTGAAAATACGAAAGATTAATTCTATATTCAACCACAGAATAATCTTAAAATTCTTAATCTAAAATCCAATATTAAATTTTTGAATTAAGAATTTTATAATATTTTGGATATTAAATTATGGATTTTTTAGATTTTCAATTGAAAATTCAATTTTCCAATCCAAAAAAAATATTGATTAAAGTTACCAAAATTTCCTGATAAAACGACGTAGTTGCGTGCAAAAATAGAAATCTATTCTTACCAAAATCTCCTCAGATCCAGAGTTGCGAATGTCGAATTAATACAGAAGAAAAATCGCCCCCCCATTCAGCCATTCTCCCTCAATAAATCCCCCACTCTCCATTTCTCCCATTTCCATCACTTCCCCTCCCTCCCAAATCCTCCCCCCTCAACCCAATGGCCACCGACGCCGCAGCCAGATCTGAATCGGAATCCGGCGCCAATGGCGCCGTAAACCCCCGCAAAATCGCGCTGATCACCGGCATCACTGGGCAAGACGGGTCCTACCTGACGGAATTTCTCCTCCAAAAGGGTTACGAGGTGCACGGCCTCATCCGGCGGTCTTCCAACTTCAACACGCAGCGCATCAACCACATCTACATCGACCCCCACAACGCCCACAAGGCTTTCATGAAGCTCCACTACGCCGACCTCACCGACGCCTCCTCCCTCCGCCGCTGGCTCGACATCATCCTCCCTGATGAGGTCTACAATCTCGCCGCCCAGTCGCACGTCGCCGTCTCCTTCGAGATCCCCGACTACACCGCCGACGTCGTCGCTACCGGCGCCCTCCGCCTCCTCGAGGCTGTTCGCTCCCACATCGCCTCCTCCGGCCGCTCCCACATCCGTTACTATCAGGCCGGCTCTTCGGAGATGTTTGGATCCACGCCGCCGCCGCAGTCGGAGACCACCCCGTTCCACCCGCGCTCCCCCTACGCCGCCTCCAAGTGCGCCGCGCATTGGTACACTGTCAATTACCGCGAGGCCTACGGTATCTTCGCCTGCAACGGGATCCTCTTCAACCACGAGTCGCCGCGGCGCGGGGAGAATTTCGTTACCCGCAAGATCACGCGGGCGGTGGGCCGGATCAAGATCGGGCTGCAGAGCAAGCTGTTCCTCGGCAACCTGCAGGCATCGAGGGATTGGGGATTCGCTGGCGACTACGTGGAGGCAATGTGGCTGATGCTGCAGCAGGAAAAGGCCGACGACTACGTGGTGGCGACAGAGGAGTCGCACACGGTGGAGGAGTTCTTGGTCGTGGCGTTCGGCTACGTGGGGCTGAACTGGAATGATCACGTGGTGATCGACAAGCGCTACTTCAGGCCCACAGAGGTGGACAACCTGAAAGGGGACGCCAGCAAGGCCAAGAAAGTGCTCGGATGGAAACCCAAGGTTGGGTTCGAGCAGCTGGTGAAGATGATGGTGGATGAAGACATTGAGTTGGCCAAGAGGGAGAAGGTGCTTGTTGATGCAGGATACATGGACGCCCAGCAGCAGCCTTGAAATAATAAAATAACAAAGAATTTGGTTTGATGGAAATGCCGCTGCTACTACTTCTTCAAGAATGAGAGTCTATAGAGGAACTATTTACACAATGCGTTGGTCTCTTCATATCCTGCTGTTTTTAAGTTACACACTTTTGTTTAGTATAGTTATTATTTCCTTCACTCGACTCAATTCAATTGCAAACCACATTTTCTTGATTTTCATTTTCTGTAGTTGCTGCTAATTTCTTTCTCAAATTTTAGTATCAGAGTTTTGGGCTTTCAGATCTGGAACACATTGAATTCGCTGTCAGTCTGTTGCTCCATGGCTTGAAGAGCAATTGTGGGACTTGGATGTCTTGCTTTTCTTTGTATTGTCTCTTTCAAATGAGGGAATGAGACTGTCATTGATTGTAGCCAGTTGGTTCATTTTCATCAAGTCAGCAACATTTTCATCGGTCTCATATCTGGTTTCGTTTTTAATCGGAGTATATTATTTACATAAAACTGCATTACTTGGAATTGATGGGACTAACTTGTTATAGTGGCAATTCAGCAATACATAACAATGAAAAAATAAAGCATGTAGCTCAATTAGTATGACCTGAATTCAATCCCTCTCCCCACCCCCAACTAAAGAAATGTGTAATACAATCTGCACATAGTGAGTTGAGAGTTTCTTGCTCAATGCAGCTAACTGGACCTTAATAGAATGTACAGAAATCGACTATGATAAGAAAAGAGTATAAAAGCTATTGTTCCCGTTGTGGCGATTGACTCTCCATCTCTGCCTCTGCCACACCTTTTAAAACCGAGATAGTCTTTTGATCAGTGGAGACTGCTGTTAATGACCGTACGGAAGATTGCAGTGACTCGGGTCCCTCACTGGCGATTCTCTTGCATAATGCATCACAATTGCTGATCACTTCAGTTAATCTTCCTTTTAATTCTCCAAGTTCCACTTGCAATGAATGCACTGTCCAATTCAAACATTATCATAATCATAACAATCATAATTGTGAAAGGTTCATCACAAGCTTGGTGCAACCCATAATGCCTCCAAACTTTCTGCTAGAAGCACCGCCTTAAGAAATTAACAAGAGAAAACCAAACTTATATAGGTTTTATCCTGTTGGTAATCTAATGCCTCCAAGTTTTCTGCTAGCCGGCCAAAATCGTATTATATCAAGATTATTGTCAACCTAATCTACTGACACGGAAAACTGCATGGATGCAATAGTTATAACAGCTATGAGCTATCAGTAACCTCTATCACTGATCGAAGTAACATTTTAAGAATATATCAAGTACCTTCTGATAGATGATTAGATGTTGTCTTTATTGCTGACACTGAGTAATTGAAACGTTGGAGAAGCTTCACAGACAATGCATCTGCAACTTCTATTTTATTTTCAATCTCTTCCTGCATATTAATAAGTGGATAATGCAAACGCATCAGTTTTTCCCTCCTTCTGAAAGTAAAGATTAGATTGAAGACAAGGAAACAAGAAAGCATGAAATGAAGCTTCATAGTAAAATCAAACATTAAGATCTATCTTGAAATTTTATCCTGGGCACAATTTTATAGATGCACTCAAGAATCAATGCATGTAAGTTCTCAAACAAGAATTGGCTCTCTAGAAAAGATATACATCATTGGTCAAGTTCTGACATACAATTCTCAACATTCAGTATGACACGACACCAAAACTAAATAAAAGAAATTGATAATTAAATTCTCAGATATAGGTCAACCATCATGCAGATGTTTCAAGAAGCAACATGCATAATTCTGTATTTGCATCCCTAGACAAACAAATATAATGTGATAATGACCAACACACTATAAACATTTTTAGCATTAACCGCCGCTAGTGGTGAAGCCAGTATGTTTCGGCAACAAGTAATGGGTTTGAATCCTGCACCTTGGTCGAGACCATGACATAGGGTTTTTTTTTTTTTTGTATCATGGTTTGCCTTTATTATTTTGTATTTTAAGTTTTAATTGTTAGTGGTCTAATGCCCACAATTAGTTTACCAAAGTGGTTTCCTTGTCTCCAGAAATTAATAATAGTCATTAAATAAGTGCATATGATTCCTTCCGTGCTTAGATGATAAAGGCCAACATAAATGCACAAAAATAAGATGGCCAACCTGTCTTTTACTTATACTTTGTGCCTTCTCCTCCTGCCAGTCACGATAAATTGTGAAAAGCTCCAGTAGCACATTAGGATCTAAAGTGTCTAGACCAAATATAAGGAAATAAAATCTTGGGGGTCAGCCACATTGGGTGAAGCTATGAAAAGCAACAAGATTGAATAGAGAAAAGACAATAAAGTTCCACTCTTGTATGAATGAAAGAAAGTATCCCACACATCTAATACTTTATCCATGAAATACACTTATAAAGTTGCATTGGCTTTTGATATTTCTATCACTAACATAAAGTATTTTTACAGCAAAGTCCATCGCATTGATAACCTCATAATAAATATACGTTAGGGTTTTTTCTTGAACCTTGTGCGGTTGTGCCGTCAGCTTGATTACGGCTTAGTAACATGCTTCCTGCATTCTATCATTCTTGCCATTTCAAAAGATGGGTTTCACCAGATTAAACCTCATTTTCATCAACAATTAAAACAGAAAACATAAATATCATTCAAGATCAACTCCAGTTATGGAGAAATCTGCGAGTTATTGGATACTTGAGAACAGAGATGGGCCCTAGCAATCTGTGTGGTATCAATGTTTAGCAGCCAGTAGAATTAAAATCTGAAAGTTGTGCTGGAGAATCAAAGATTATAGACTCTGTTTGTGGTAGTGTTGTGGTTTTATATAATTGTTAAAATTAATGTAGGCTACCCCGTGGATAAAAGATTATTGAAGCATGTATATCCCAGGAATAAGCTCCACTTTAGAAATCTGCTATCCAAAAGCTTCCACAGGAATCTGACTCAGCCAAACTCAGCTAATTTATTAGATGACAGAACGCAAAAGTCCACCTTAATAGAAAATACTGCGGCACGGTTTTGAGTTTTGTCAGAGGTGGTTTATTTGATATGTTAAGAATCATGAATGGAAAGGAAAATCAAAACAAATCGTACAGGATTACCAATAATATTTGGGCAATGTGAAATGCAACCCCAAATGTGAGTTTAAGGGGTTTTACCCTCAAGGCTAACATGGAAGTTCCCAAAGGAACACAATGCGACGACATCGAAGCCTAATACCAGTTTGGTACTGCTGAGTTCGTACGATTATAGAGTATACTCGATATCAAGGCTAAGCAAACGGAAAAAATAAATACAAATAAAATAAGGAACAATTACCAGAGGTAGAAGATGAAGAAGGCTTTTGGACAAGGATATCAGTTAAGGTGCTCTCTGAAGGAGCTGATGCAAGAATCGGAGTGGTCTGTTCAATGACACCGCAAACATAACCAATTCACCAAACTAATCAACACATCGAAAATTCGGGCAAACAAAGAAAAACAAAAGGCGAAATGCATTAACTGAACAGTTACTCGAAACTCACAATTTTAAGAGATTTAAGCCTCTCTAAAATAGGGTCTACACCCTCCGTACGCTCTGAAACTGTGGTGATTCCATCCTCCGGAATCTTCTCCGCGCGCGCACACCCACATCACAACAATATCAAACATAAAATCGCGAGACTGGAATGAACAATTAACGAAATGAAAATCGAGAAACTGGAAATTGGGGCTAGGGTTCTTACTCTGGAGCTCGTGAGAGATGATTCTGAAGCACCCATGGACGAACGGTCAACTCAGCAAATTAACTTGTGCTCTGTTTTAGTTTCGTTTTTCACCTTTTTTTTTTTTTTGAAAGTTGTACATTTTGAATTGAACAAAAATAGAAATGGTAAAAAATATAAATTTATTCAAAATAAATGCACGCCAAGAAATAGTGGTAATGTTTATTATATTAGATAGTCACTAATTTTTAAATTATTTTTTCATAAGAATTATACTACATTTACACATGTGCGATGTATTGAGGTTTGATTCACGATTAAATAGAGATCCTTAGAACTTGCCGAAAAAACAAAGCAAAGTAACAATATGTTATTCAAAATGAAAGATTTCAGCTAAATAAAGTTGAGCGTACAAGTGTATAAAGCAAAAAATGTGTGCGAAAATGAGCTACCGGTACCCCTTTTATAGCTCAAGGGAGACCGTTACAACCCTTGCCGACTTAGGAGGTAGTTCGTATCTTGGTTGTCGCGATTTCTTCGGGTTCATAGAGCTAGGGTTTCAGCTTGACGAGGGGCAATGCGAAGTGTCTGGAGGTGGTTCCGATGTTCATGGGGTCGTTGGCGTGCGGTTTCTTCAACCTCCTTCCGAATTTTGCGCGTCTCGGGGCTTGGACCTGTCACCCTCTTGGAAGGTCGTGTGCTGGTACTGGAGCTCCTCACTCGGGTCTAAGGGTCGTGATTCTGGAGCTCCTGGGGTCGTGTTGTTATCCGGGAGTCGGACCTTGTTGGTGGTCGGTTGGAGTTATCCCGAGAGGCGGGTCCGATGGGTCTAAAGGAGCTTGGGAAGTGAACCCCTTTCGGGTCGTTGCCGTCACTTCTGGGCCTGGGCCTGGTTCCTACAGCCCAATCACTTTTGGGCCCAACACGTTGCACGAATTATATATTAAATATCTTATTTAGTTAAACTAAAATATAATTATAAATTAATAAACATATAAAAAAATGATCAAATGTTAAAATTAAAAATTTTGTTAAAATGAATGAATTTTAACCATTAGATTAATAGCACAGTTGAAATTAAAGCATCCATAATTAAATAATTAAGCATAATTTTCGTGTGTGTTTTATTATTTTTATAAATCTTACTTAATGAATTAAACATAATTTATAAAACAATTAAACATGAACTGAATGGTCCTTCTCCATCTCTTTCAATCCATGTTCTTGCAATTGATGTAGATTTATTTCGATTAAACTCGAACTTACTTTTAACATGTCCACTCTTAAAACACAGGCTCACACATATATATAGATATATGTATATGGTTATAATATTATTTTTCTTTATATTATATATCCAACTATATATATAAATTAGATAAAAATGAAAGCAAGTAGATAAAACACAAAACTTATAAAAATAAGAGTTTGCTTTATAAAATTAACCTATCAAAAAATTATATTTGTATTTTTAGTATTATAATTGTCTTATTTTAAAAAAATGTCATGTTTTACAAAAAATAACACATTATTTTGTTGAAATTGTTACTATTGTTTATTGAAATATATGTATATGTTATACTCCTTCCGTTCCAAAACATTAGTCTTGTTTTTCTTTTTCGTCTGTCCCAAACAATTGTCCTATTTCCTAAAATGGAAAATTAATACCCACTCACTAATAAAATACTAATTTCTTCTATCTCTACTCACATTGGTATCTGTGCCGGAATGAAACAAGACTAATGTTTAGGGACGGAGGAAGTAATATATAAATATATCAATAAAATAAAATTTAAAAAATTGATGTGATGTAATGATTCACACTCATGCTATGCCCAAATTATTAAATATATGATGTATTATTTTATGATATTAAAATATAATTAACAAAGTTATTTATATTTATAAATATTACATTTAATATATTATAATATTAATTATTTTCTATATTATATGTCAAACATAAAGTTTATGGGATTTGACTTTAATATTATCTCACAAAAATTATTATTTTTGTATTATTTCAAAAAATAATAAATAAGTTAGATATAATAATTTTTAAAAAAGCGACAAATATAATTTTTTTTATATTTTTATTGTTGCTTACATCTATATTATAATAGAAGAATAAATAATAAAATAGTATCAAAATAAAATTTATATCAAAATAAATTGCTCAAATTTTTTTTAAAAAATAGTATCAAAATAAATATTTGTCATACAATATTTTTTGAGCCGGTCAAATTTTTAATTTCTTTTCGGTATTTGCCAATAAAAATTTAATTTAAGCAAATCTATATACTATATTAAAAGAAAACAGATAACCGTTCCGGCGAAAAATAAAAATCAATTTTTTTTAATTATTATTTGTTTTATTATAGGATAGATATAAAATAAATATATAACAAACCTATATTAGTCATTTTTTCTTTAAAATATTGCATCTCCCTAACTCATTATTTTACTATTTTTTAAATAATACAAATATAATATATTTTATGGGATAATATTTAAATCAAAACACATTGACTTTGTGAATGATATACTCTTTTTATTTTTATTAAATATATATATATATATATATATATATATATATATAGATAGATAGATAGATAAATATTTTGAGGTATAATATAAAAAAAATATTTTATAATATATTAATATAAAATTGATAAATACAAATTAAATATATGTAAAAAAGAATTACAAAAAAATGTTAAAATATATAAGTGTGTTAATTATATTTTAAATACATTATTATATATTTAATTCGCGCATCGCGCGGGTGTAAATCATGTAGTTACATGAAATAAAAAGTATATATTACTTTTGGCAGGAACAATTATCTTATGGCTATTTTTTTAAGGGAAAACACGGAATTTTATCCAAAATTTTATCTGTTAGGAGATTTTATCCAAAAGAATTTTATGTTTGGGAATTTTATCCAATTTAAATGACACTAATTTTTTTTAAGGATAAATCACCCGTTAAATCCCACATAATGTCCTCGTAGCATTCAACTAACGTATACGTGGATTATTAATGAGTTGGACACTACACAGAATTTAACGGGTGGTTCATCGTACAAAAATTTCGTTAGTTAAGTTGGATAAAATTCTCAAACAAAAAATTATTTTGGATAAAATTCCCTAAGAAATAAAACTTTGGATAAAATTCCCAAACAAAAAAATATTTTGGATAAAATTCCATGTTTTCCCTTTTTTTAATATAGTATATAGATTAAACATGAGTGCTCCCTCCGTCCCGGTCTATTAGTCCTTCTTTCCGTTTTCGTCCGTCCCAGTCTATTAGTCATTTTTCCTAAAAAAGTAAATTTTCCACACTCATCAATAAAATATTAATTCCACTACCACTCACAACCCTTAATTTCCGTACCCGATCAAACGTGCCTATTTGACCGGGACGGAGGTAGTTTAATGTAACAATTCATACCTATTATCATCCCATGTTGCCAAGATATTTTGAACCCATAAATTCTAATTACAAATAAAACGTTTTCACCACAAGTGAAAAACAACCACATTATACGAGTTTGGCATAATATTCAACATGAGCGAGCGTGATCGGAGCATGTGATTTTCAAGCATAATAATAAACATCAATGTTGAGAATACAGATTACAATCAGTTAGAGCCTTGGAAGAATGGTGTTCACTCCAAATAGGAATCCAATCACAATGGATATTAGCAATAATTAAGAGAGAGAGAGAGAGAGAGACCTACTATCTAAAGGGTGGAGTAGAACATCAACATAGTAAAGCGATGATGATGGAAACTATTTAAGAGTGCTGTAACGGTTGGTGCCATGCTTAGCCCAGTGGTCCTTGAGGTCAAGTGGGGAGGAGAAGTCGTACCCCTCTGCAGCAAGTCGATTGAGCAGCTTGTTAAACGCGCTCCCGCTCATCTTCCTGCCGCCAACCCTCGAGTAGCGTTTGTTTGCTACCTGAGGCAGTGGATACATCGATATTGTGGTGGTGCAGCACGCCGACTGCCACCCTCCGTTTCCCCATCTATAGCATGGCTGCGGTGAGCCTGTGCAGGAGCAAACTGGAACCGGCATTGCAGATTCATCGAAATTGATTTGGTTCAAACCCAGATTGTCTTTCCACGACTCCACTTGCTTATCTAGGTACTCCTCGTCACTGTCCTCCACTCCCTGCTCATTTTTCCAACCATTGTATGTATCCGACTGCACCTCCTCCTTCATTACAGCTTCTGCCGCTCTTTTGCCAGCCCTCGAGGATTTCTCTTTCGTCTGCCTCCCTTTTCGAGGCTTCACAGCTGCCTCTGCAACACTGGTGTCATTGCCTCGTAAACTTCCTTTGGGACCATATGCAGCTTCAGTAGCACGCATTTGCTGCTGGAACTGGACACGTTTACCTCCAGTTGCAAATTCATTTCCAAGTGAGTCGGGGATGCTGCTGCTGTCGTCGTTCATTGAGGTCTCTCCATAGCGTAGCGAAGATATTGCTTCATCCCGCTCCTGTATGGCAGCATTTCGTTCCGCAATTGCAGCATCTCTCTGTAACATCGCCATATCCCTCTCTGAAAAAGCTCTCTTCCTCTCTTCCAATGCCATGTTCCTTTCTCGGATGGCAGCATCTCTCTCAGCCGTGATGGCCATGAAGGTCTTTATGGTCAAGTGATTGTGCTCCTTTATTTTGAGGTCCATGAGTCAATAAAAAGTTACATTGCATCTTGATAAAATGGAGAGAGAAGGAATTCACAGTATACTCAGTTACTGCTCCAATGTCCAAACTACCAACACGTGGGTGTGATGCATGTAAAACAATTACATTGAGTGGGTACATTATATCATAACTGAATAAAGATGCTCTCCAAAAAATTTAATAAAAATCACATATTGTATATATAGGTTAGTGGAGATATAACATACTAATAGTAAATTGATAAGATATATTTCAGACACAAAAGGATGCTAATCTTAGCATTGTACAAACAAATAAAATCCAATTGCATATGCATATATATATTAAATTACTAAAGTATAATTAGAAATAAGTAAGGACATTATTGGTACATCAAATTTGGTAAGGATGCATACTTTTTTAATAATAGACTAGATATAAATAAAGAAACTGCCAAATTTTTGGAAAAAACATTTATAGTCTAAATAAATGAGCTGCCAGTCACATAAACGTGCATACTATCAGCCCCATATCATGTCGCCGTCAAATATATTTGAGAAATTTTCAACTTTCGAAAACCAGAAAATATGATCCAATTAACCAAGTTTAAATCTGTTGCTGCACCCAATGTTTGAAAAATAACACCTGAGCGTGTATCAATCCTTTTTTTTCCTGCTCCACAATTATGCATGTAGAAAACACTCTACACGAATTGAAATATAAAGCTTGTAAAAGCAATATTCTTACCATCTATAAGAATAATATTTACTTTAGATATCGATCATGTAAGGGCTCTTTCCTGCAAAAGTCAAATCACATATTCAGGTATCAAAGTTCAGCAAAAACAATCAGCAGCCATCCCCAAGTGATTTTTGTGTGTTTGCATATGCGATCACCAACGGATATTACTTAAATCTCATTAACAAGGGAATCATAAACGAACTACTTGACCAATTATCAAGCAGAAGAAGTTGATTTCCAGTTCTCTGATAGAAGATGATTTTGTTTGATATCAGTGACCAAATCACAGAGACTTACTTCTGAAACGAGGAGAAGAAAATGGATTCACAAACATTGTAGAGCATGTTGTGAATAGACCTTTTTCGTTAATAGATGGAAAGATCCTATCAAACAAAAGCTTCCAGAGTTAAACTGCTCTAAAAGGTTAGACTAGTTATGCGGCTTGTACCAATTTGAGACATTGGAGATGTAGGTCAAGAAAATCAGCCGTTCACTTGGGAAAGAAACAAAAGGAAATGCCTAAAAGGAACTTACTACGATTGATTTGAGAAATGTTCGCTAAAATGAGCATCTACTAGCCAAGCGCCGCTGGTCAAATATATTTCTTTCAAACAGTAACAGATCAAGATTTCCACGACAAAGTTCAAGTACAACCTCACTACAAATTCTATCATCTATTCGACTTCCATAGCAGCATGTGCCTAGCTAATTAATAACTATTAAGAATTGTAGGGATCACTGCAGCGTTCATGGAGCAATCTGGACGAAGAATGCTAGCAGTTCTTATCTAAAAGTACATTTGGAAGTCAATATAGAAGCACCACAAAAGAGCTGATGCAGCTACTTTCTTACGACAACGGATTTTTCGTAAATTTCTTCCTCCAGGTGAGGCACCCAGTATAACACCCACTACCCCCACACCACCAGAGAGAGGGGGAGGGCGATTAAGCAAGTAAAAAAGCAGTATACAGCACACAAAAAATGAAATTAAGGAAAAAAAATGAAAAATATGTATTTACCAACTAGAACGCCGACGTAAGAACTACTTAAAGAGAATTAAACCTTCGATCTTCAGAAACGCTCGCCACGCACATTCAACGACACTTGCAGGTAACTAGCTCGAAATCAAGTGCTGCAAAGCAAAGATCAGAAATCATGAGGTGCAAATGCTTAAGATCAGAAAGATTGAAACTGATTTCGAATGCAGGCTCGGAAAAATAAGACGATTCACGGCGATCAAACTAGCAGATCGAGAAATCAAATTCCAGTAAATTCAGAAAATAATTAACATTGTTTGAGCATACCAGCGAGATAGAGAAGCATCCGGGGACAAACACAGCAGCTACCTCTATATCTCTCTTTCTCTCTTGTTCTGGCCGAGAGAAGAGAGCTGACTGCGCGTGTCTATCCGCCGAGTTGCGGGCCAGAATCTGATAATCAAAATGCCTCGTTTACACAACGAGCCTTTTGAAATGGGGAATTCAATTCGGTAAAGTGACGCCGTTTCAGTGGTTTGGAGTTCAAAACGACGTCGTTGGAGGCCCCAGGTACGGGCCGTAGGTGGAGGTAGTTGAAACGGATAGTGTTTTCGGATCCCCATTGTCTTTGCCGGATATTAGAATTCATAGCTCCTTTCTCCTTGAGTTGACCGGCTACCAAATTTTCTACTCAGGGGGGAAATTAATCACACTTTTGCCCCTGTAATAGCTCTTATTTCTTTTCTTACTCCATCACTCAAAATATACCAATAAATTTTGAACAATTAACTTTGAATAAGATAGATAAAATATGTCGGATAATTGCTCTTTGTATTTAATGAGCATAAACTGCTCTCTAAATAATAGAAGGCTATAATTTTTTGGTTGTTTGATGGTATAGTTAATGATGGGTTTAAAATTATTTAGTCCTTCATTATTTCAGCACACACACCCTCAAAAAATAAATACAAAAACAAGGTGCTTCAATTAATTAATATACTCCCTCCGTCCCGTGCCAATTGTCGCCTTTCTTTTTGCCACGGGAATTAAGGAGGTTGTGTTTAGTAGTTAATTGTGATGGATAATTAACTTTTGTAGGGCCCACAAATTTTGTTTTCTTAAATTTTTTATAGATTTAAAAAAATTGTTCTTTAAAATATTTTTTATTAACTAATTTTATTAATTTATTCAGATTATACAAATTACACAAATTAAATGAATTTTGATTGTTACAAATACCTATTGATTATAACAATGAAAACTGGAGTAAAAGTTTAGTTGTAATAAAAAATTCATTACAAAAATCAACTTCATTTACACTTCTCCAAAAAATCCATTATAAAAATCCACTCCATTTACACTTCATTTCCCACCAAAATGAATTTCTACAAAATAAGAACTGCCGCCAATTACACTTTCAATTACACTAATCCAACTTCATTTACACTACTCCAAATTCATTACACAAATTCAAAACTCCAACAAAAAAAAAAAGAAGAAGAAGATGGGAATCAAATCAGATTTAACCCAACAACAAAGAAATCACATTGTGCAGTTCATCTTTCAATCTTGTGTTGATGGCAAACCACCTCGAGGCAAGATTTTGGAAGCTGCAAGGAGATTTGAAGTAAACATCCGCAGTGTGCAACGATTGTGGAAAGCTGCCAAAGAACAAATGAGTCGGGGTGAACCAATGAATATTGTTAGATGCAGGTATGTTATAAATAGAACAAAAAAAGTGGAACTTGATTTGGAAAAACTGACTAGTCTAGAATGTTCAAAGAGGGGAACAATAAGAAAATTAGCAAGCGGGTTGGGAATAAGTAAGTCTACCGTGGGTAGGTGGGTGCAAGCAGGAAAGATTCGGGCACACACATCTGCGATTAAACCTGATTTAACTGCAGCGAACAAGTTGATAAGGCTGAAATTTTGCCTTCAATCCATTGAGTTAGATATGAATGAAAATAAATTCAAGTTTAGGAGTATGCATGATACCGTGCACATTGATGAGAAGTGGTTTTATTTAACAAGAGGTGCACACAGATTTTACCTATCACCGGAAGAACAAGAGCCAACTAGAACATGTAAGAACAAGAAATTCATTGCAAAAGTGATGTTCATGTGTGCCGTAAGCAGGCCTGTTTTCACAGATGATGGAGAAGTTCTATTCGATGGAAAAATTGGTATTTTTCCATTCACTAAACAAGTTCCAGCAAAGAGAAGCAGTAAAAACCGAGCAGCAGGCACCCTAGAGACTAAAGCAATTGATTCAATCACCAAAGAAGTCATAAAGGAATGCATCATTACTAAGGTATGATCTCTTATTTATTTACAGCAATTAAATCATCATCTTGCTTTATTTACAATTAATGATCTCAGTAATTTATCATCATAGATCATCCCAGCAATCAAGTCAAAGTGGCCACAAGGAGCAAGCAAGGATATTGTGATACAACAGGATAACGCAAGACCACATATTCAAAATAATGACAAAGATTTCAGGGACGCAGCAAGTTCAGATGGCTTCAACATAAGATTAGTACAACAACCTCCGAATTCTCCGGACTGCAACGTTAATGATTTGGGATGGTTTAGAGCAATACAATCGATTCAAGTAGAAACAGCATGCAACACCATAGATGAACTTGTCAAAGCAGTCGCAGATTCATTCGAGAAGTTATCACCAACAACACTCAACAATGTGTTCTTAAGTCTACAAGGCTGCTTTTTGGAGATCATGAAGGTAAAAGGCCAAAACAGCTACAAAATTCCACATATGGGAAAGCATGCATTAATAAGATCAGATGCACTACCTAGGACCTTGGATGTTTCAGAGGTGCTAATCACAGAGTGCATAGATTATCTCAGACAACATGGCAACAATGAAGGGCTCACAGAAATCATTCAAGCACTAGGCTTAGATTATGCCTTAGAAGCTTAAATAGATGGCACATCACTTTTTTTTATTTTGTTTTAGTGTTTTAAATGCACTAGGTTCAGGAGATGTGTTCATCAAGCTCAGTTTTTGTATGCATGTTCATCATCGCTCAATTACAGTTCATCAAGCTCAGTTTTTGTATGCATGTTCATCATCGCTCAATTACAGTTTCTGTACAGTTTGTGTTCATCAATTATTCAAAGGAAAAATCATCATCCAATTATAGACAATCATCATCGCTCAATTTCAGTAATTCATCCAATAAACACAAAACATACTTAATCACACATAAAGATCTCAGAAAAAATTCATCATCGATCTTAGATTACCTCAAGTTCGATTGCAGCAGTATCAACCTCCACAGCAGCCCACGATTCTGTCGAAGGATCAAAGGGGAAAAATGGTCGGCTAATGTCCGACAGAGATTCCGATACCAAACCAAGTCCACCGCCAATTTGAGCAGCAGAGGAGGAACAACAGGGATCCCATTCCGAATCAAGACCGCCGCCAGCGGGCCCACCACTCCCGTCGGTCATCGTGGTGGGGGGGCGGCGGATCTGACTGCACCGACGGACGTGTTCAGCAGTGGAGGTGGAAAGAGAGGGTTCCAATTTCGAATCAAGTCCGCCGCCGGCGGGCCCAACACTCCCTTCTGTCATCGTGGTGGGGGGGCGGCAGATCTGACTGCACCGACGGACGTGTTCAGCAGTGGAGGTGGAAAGACAGGGTTCCAATTTCGAATCAAGTCCGCCGCCGGCGGGCCCAACACTCCCTTCTGTCATCGTGGTGGGGGGGCGGCGGATCTGAGCGGCGGAGGAGGAAAGGCGCAAGGGGACGTTGTGGGTCATTGTTGTGGGGTGGGATTCGCGGATTTCAAGGGCAGATGAAGAACGACGACGGGTTGTAAACCACCCGTCGTCATCCGATTTTGGGTATTTAAATCGGCGTTCATCTCCAGATTTGAACGGCGGCGGATGGAAGAGTCGATTAAACGGCGGCGGGTTCACGATCTTACGATTTCGATGAGTGGAAATCCACCCATCGTCATCACGTATAGGAGTGGTGAATTTTCTAGACTTCATCGATGGAGGTTTCTTGTTCGTCGATGGATAGAGAGAGAGAGAGGAAGAAGGGGCGAAGGGTAGTGGGGGTGAATTAGGGTTGAATGAATTAGGATAGTGGGGGTTTAATTAATTATGTTTGTTAATTACATTTAATTGTAATTAGTAATCCCTAATTATTTCCAGAAAAGGAAAGGCGACAATTCTATCGGGACGCCGTATTCGGTAAGTATGACAATTGTAGCGGGACGGAGGGAGTACTATTTTTTTCATCTAGTTTATTCGTGGTTTTGGCCCTTGAGATTGTTGAAGAGTTTAGTTTTGTAAAACTACACTATATTCTATTGTAGATCATGTCCATGAGTTTGAGTTCGTGTATTAAAAAGTATTTATGGATGTAGTCAATCACATGAAAATAGAAATAAAGGAAATTTGTTACTCACTTTACAACTAGAGTTGTTCCTCTTAAGCTCGAATTTAATACACAAACATGTTTATGTTTATATTATGGGTGTGTACTGTCTGATTTATCCAACTTCAAGGGCGATGTATCAATTAAACTAATAGTTATATTTTTAAATTTTCACCAAATCAAATCAGTAAAAATAATTATTTTAAACCAAATTGGTCTGATTATATAAAATAGTTTGATTTAATCGGTTTAAATAATTTAAAAAATATTAGATTAATAGTGCAAAGAATGAAATATGTATATCACGTTGACCATTTGAATATTAATGCACATACAAATGATGAAAAAAAATATAATCAATGTAAATATATTTCGTTTGTCAATAATAGGGGTGTGCACGGTTTGGTTGAAACTGGCCGAACCGACCAAACCAAATTAATTTGGCCGATTTGGCTGGTTTGAAAAAAATGATTGGCCGAGTTGGTTTGAAAAATCTAAAACCGGATGATTTGGTTTGGCCAACGGTTTGAAGGATGAAACCGGCCATTTTGGCCGGACCGGCCGTATAAATAATATAATTTTAAATATAAAAATGATAATAAAATATTATTTGATAGAAAGCTAAAATATCAATTATATTGATATATATGTCCGATGCTTATATTCTTTCGAATTGTAACCTATAAATCAACTTATATATAATTGTTTTTTGCAACCATAATATTATTTATTTATTACTTATCTCATATTTATAATTAATGACAAGCGATACATATTTATATTAGTTTCATTTTGTGTATCATTCTTTCATTAATTTCTAATAATAAAATTGATATACAAGTTACATTTTTTTTGAATATTTTTAGTTGAATAATCTTCAAACCGTTTAAACCAGCCGAACCAAACCGTTTTAATATGGTTTGGCCGGTTTGGTTTGAAATAATTATTTGGCTGGTTTGGTTTGTGAAAATTTCAAACCGTACCTATTGGTTTGGTCCATACTTTGCCCCTTAAACCGGCCAAACCGGACCGTGCACACCTCTAGTCAATAATTATAAATCGGATAGAAGTGATAAATAAATGAGATTGTAGTCACAAGAGAAAAGAAAATAAAAGTTAATTTACAGAGATGCGATTCAAAAAAAATATCAATATCGGGCATGCATATCTATATAATTAATATTTAAACATTGCCTAAAATTATATTCAATTATCATTATTATATAAAATAATTTTATATCTAATCCCAGTTTCACCCTTCGACTGTCGGCCAAATCAAATCACCCAATTTTAAAAATTTCAAACAAACTTGGTCACTTTACTCCTCTCAAACCAGTCAAACTAGCTAAAATAATTTAATTTTTCTTATCTCGACCAAACTGTACACACCCCTAATTTATATATTCATTGTTGTGCTAAAAAATTCACACAGTGAATTCTCGAGTGTCTAAAGACAAGATGTCGCTCTGCAGGCAAGAGCAGTACGAAAGCTATCTGAGAAGAGTCGAGAGCTGATTGGGATAATAATCCAAACAGCGATCGACCCAATTGATATCCAAGCTATGATCCTTTCCAACAAATACGCTCGAATCCAGCAATCAGCACACGAGAATCACGGAAAAGGCATATCAAAAGGCAAACTAAATGCAATTTTCCCTATGTATAAAAAAGAGGAATTTTCTCCATAATTTCATACACATACCACGAATAAAAAATCGATCTCTTATAAATAGGAGGAGAACAAATGTAGCAGGGGTTGGAAAAATAATACAAAAACACACATTATTTCTTTCCCTTTGAGTATTCTTCTGTTACAACTATTTCGAACTCAATAATTGGCGCCGTCTGTGGGAACATAAAAAAGAAAGATATGGAAAGACCGGTGAATCGAAGGAGGATAACACCATAGGAGATGAAAACTCCATGGGAAACAGGGAGATGTTTGAAGAAAACTTAAGACAAATGCAAGAAGAGATGGAAGAGCTGAGAGAGTAGAACCGATGAGCAACCTTGGATGCGGAGTTATTGCGGGAACAATTAGCAGTGTAGTTGATCGGTATTAAAATAAGTCGGTTCGCCTGAGAAGCCTGAAAGTGGGGGATTGGGTGTTGAGGCAAGTATTTCATAACACACAAGAATTGAATGTCGGAAAGTTGGGGCCAACATGGGAAGGACTGTACGTTGTGTCAGAGATTGTGAAGAACGGAGCTTATCGCATCGCAACTCCCGCAGGGGAAGCCATCCCAAATGCTTTGAATATCAAGTATTGGCGAAAATTCTATTTTTGATGTAATTTCATGTTGAATAACTATGTGAAGTAATGTATAAACTTTGCATGTCATTATAATAAACAACATTTTAGCGCTTGAAATCTTGAGCTGTAGTCAGTTAACAATTCATAAACATACAAATATCGACTCGAGGCAAGCGAAACAAAAACAAAATAGTCCAAGTTTTAGAAAACAAATAACACTAAGATGGAGGCGATCTAGGGGTCTCCTTTCCTGGTAATCATCGTCACCATTCTTCTCCTTAGGATCCTCGCGATTCTTCGACCTCTGTTCTTCGTTGCGATCAGATCCATCGGAATCATCTTCGTCATCACCAACAAATTCAATTTGGAGGAAACTCAAGTCAAGATCAGGATACTTGGCCAGAATTGCCTCTTGGGCTCTCGACATCGCCAAGTTTGCTAGGTCATAAAAAACTGGACAACCCAGAGAATTCTTCATCAACTCATATAGATCAAGCCCTTCGGCCTCTGTTTTAGCTTTCTACAAAGCAGTATAAGTCATTTGCAATTCTTGCTCCCTACTTGCTAATTGAGCGGCCCGCGAGTCACGAAAGTGTTTTTTCAGACGTCAATTCTTCAATCATTGTCAGATTTTCAGTGTTAATTGTTTAACAATTTGTTTGACAGAAGAAAGTTTGGTTGTGGCAGATGATAAGGCTTCAACTGCTTCGTCCTGCTCCTTTTCAATGACTCCGAATGACCTAGCAATCGTGACTCGATCACACTTCTCCTCAGCAATCGCCTGAATGGCCCCAAAAACACAGACCACATTCCTTCCAAATTCTGAGGATCCACATATAAAAATTGTGTCACTCCTTCTATTGGAGCAGACAACAGTAACCAACATTTGGAAAAGGCTAAGATAAAACAAATATTCAAACTGACCTTCAACGTGCTATGAGAAAAGTCCATGAACTTCTTAAGAGCACCAGCTAAAGTCGACCAAGGTGGTCCGCCCAAGCGACACGAAGAAACGTGGGGAAATCGCCACCCCCATTAGCAGCAAGCCTGCACTCCTTAGCCACTCGATCGACATGCTCAACATCAAAATGAGTAGACGTGAAAGAAGAATCCTTTCCTGTAGCATTTAGATCCGAAACAGAATCCTCCTGTTGGGTTAAGTCATATATGTCATGTTCCAGAGGAACGGGATTCTCCTGCGCTTCGAGTTTCTTCCTTTTCCTTTATTGTCTACTCACCAGGGTTTCATTATCATCTGATTCTTCTTCTTCTTTAGTGAGGGGATTTCTCGAGTGAGTTTCAGAAGTTGAACCTTTCGAAGGAGACATGTTTCTCAGTGGCTTTGCTATCCTTCTTCTTCCTTTTTCTTTCCATACCAGCTCGACGCTGAGCCAATTGGATGAGCTCCTCGGGAGTCAGCTTAGCCATGTCTTGCACACCGTTAATATTAGCCCAATGAGAACCAACGAACCGATCAATATCTTGAACTGGATAATCGTAGGCCCTGGATATAAGAGAACGCTCATCTTCATAAAGATCAAATCGAGGCGGCCCTGCGAAGTAAAAGGTCAGTGAGATCGACAAATAAGAAAAGAGAATCATAAACTTACGGTTAGCAATCCGAAGCACCCCAGAAAGTGTAGACTGTTCGGCCGGAATTTCTACATATAAGAACTCATCAACTCCATATTCTTGCGCTATTCATAGAGCAACCTTTGATTAAGTGTTTACAGGGATTGCTCGAGTGTTTGAAAAAGAAATAATAACTTTCGTTTGACTACTTATGAAGGTTATACAACTCGGACCACACTCGGATAGAAGGTACTCCAACCCCCAAGTCATGAAAAATTAATAGAGTACCCATTAAATGTCTCCAAGCCATGAGGGCTAATTGGATGGGAGCTATGTTATAATGATCAATAACAGAGAAACAAAAAAGGGGTGTAAAGGCAGCCTAATCCCATACTGAAAAACCCGAGCAAAATGACTTCACCTTGAGGGGCCTAGTCACGAATGGCTTCACCTCGAGGAGCCTAGTCTTGAATGTCTACAACTCAAATGGCTCCGCCACGAGGGACTGTTGGGGTTTGATAAAGATCGACAAAGAGATCTTTAGCCAACGATCCTAACCAAGCCGGCCTGAAAGAGTGGTCGAACCACACTCATCAGTGGTTACTCGAATGGCTCATTATGTCACACAGTTATGGAAAGAATCCTACATATCTTATTTTCTATTTGGGCGAGATTTAGCCATATCTGCTCTAGATTTATACGGAAAAGAATATATTTATTTGAATTTTTATCGATTTAGGACCCCAAAGATAGTTAAATTATCGATTCAGGACCCGAAAGATTAATTCTCAATTCAAAATTTGAAATATTATAGAACTTCTCAATCCAGGACCCGAAAGATCATACAATTCTAAATCCAGGACTTCAATATTAGGTCTTGGATTGACAAATCATTTTTTGGGTCCTAAATCGATAATTAAACTATCTTTTGGGTCCTGAATCGACAATTATCCTATTTATTTTGGCATGACAGGATTTCAAACCAACTCGGTCACTTCACTTCTCTCAAACCAATCAAATCAGATAAATTAATTTGATTTTTTCGATATCGGGCAAACCGTACACACCCCTAATTTATATCATGAAAAAGCTAATTGAATTCACAAAACCTAAAAAGAGAGATCCTAAACATTAAAAATAGGACTTGCTCATGCTGTGTAGTATATATCCCTTACTACAAACAATCATTTCATTCAAGATCTTTGTTTATTTATATATTACTTCATCCGTTTGCATAAGTTGTCAATTTTTCCTTTTTCGTCTGTCCAGTGATATTAGTTCACTTTCTTAAAATAACAAATTTTTCACACTCATTAATAAAATATTTATTTTACTACCATTCTTATATTTTAATTATCATATCCGGTCAAAATGAAACAATTTAACCGGACCAGATGGAATATTATATACAAACAAATCACGTTAACTCATACAAGAATTAGAACTTAACCAATCAAATGACTTATGGAATACACTTTGTAGGGGCCAATAAATTAGTGCACATAATAAAATATATGTGAAAGTAAGTTGGATAGTACATGTTTTTTTTTTTTTTTTTTTTTCTTATTCATATTTTATAAACCAAAACCAGGAATTCATCCTAATTCTCCCCCAGGACCCCCACATTATAATCGCAACTTCCTAAACTTCGATTCCAAAAAAATTCCCACGTTAAATCTATTAAAAAATATGACAAAATTTAGGCCATATTTGAAGTAGAAAACACACCCCAAAACCAGCACAAATTAAACATAAGTAGTACCCCTAATTTTCTTTCCTTTCCGGATAACAAAGGCAGCACATTAATCCCATTCGAACTAGATCAACGCCTCCGAGAGACACACGTGGACGTACCAGATGATTTCACTTTAACAATCCCGGATCCATTCGAATTCAAGTTGTCCAATAAGAATTCAGTGTTCGAGCTCTCACGGATCGTGCTCCACTATATAAACCGGAAACCACCTCTACGCTCATCACATAGAAACGGTTACAAATCACTCTTAAGCGTTGAAAGCAGTTCCCGTGAGTACGTTATCATCTCGTGATGTCGACGGCCGAACAAGTCCCGAAAACTGCGCCGGTGAAGAAAGTTAAGGCGGCGCCGAAGCAGAAGTCAAAAACCGTCAAAACTGCTCCGCATCCTCCTTACTTTGAGGTAGGGTAATTCAACTCTGCACTTCAAATCAGAATCTCATCTTGAATAAATTGCTTCTCGTAAATTATTAATTTTTTTTAATTATTTTGAGTACTGATTTCATTATTGGTTTTGTATAGATGATTAAGGAGGCGCTGCAGGCATTGAACGAGAAGAGCGGTTCAAGCCCGTACGCGATCGCAAAGTACATGGAGGAGAAGCACAAGGCTGTGCTGCCTGCGAATTTCAGGAAGATTCTAGGCCTCCAAATAAAAAACTCCGCTTCGAAAGGGAAACTCATCAAAATCAAGGCTTCCTACAAGTTATCCGAATCTGGAAAGGAAGAGAAGGCAGTCGCTGCAAAGCCTGCTGCGAAAAAACCTGCTGCAGCTTCCGTTAAGAAGCCTAAGGTTGCCAAGGCTAGTGCTGTTACCCCCGCCGCTGGGACTAAGAGGAAGGCGGAGGCTGTGAAGAAGGTGGCGACGAAGAAGGTTTCGAAGAAGGCGACTCCGACGAAGGCAAAACAGCCAAAGAGCATCAAATCACCGGCTGCAAAGAGGGCGAAGAGGGTTGCTGCTGCGTGATTGTGGTGTAGTGTGTGAAGTGTGGTTTGTGAATATTAGTAGTGGAATGAAGGGAATGGATGCCTCTAGATAAGTGTTTATGCATATGTGTGTAGGTTTTTTTGGTATGCTTTTGAATAGATGTGGTTTTGTGTATCTGCTAGTTTTGCATATCCTTTTTCCCCCCTATTACTTTTCTCCGCTTTCATGATGGCGGTTGCGTTCTTATTATATTTCATCTAATTATAGTGATGCGAAATATTTGGTCAGCCACACTTGGTCCAAATATGACAATTCAATATGAATTATCCAAATTTTGATAAGTTCTAATGATTTCTTGCGAGATATTCATAAAAAAGGTTTCTAGACATCTCTTGAAACTTGTTTCAAATTATTTATATTTTTTCAATTTATATATAAGTTTTGTAACGATTACCAAGTGTCTTTTTTTTTTTTAAAAAAAATTTCAAAATGCATGTAGATATGTTTGGCCAATCAATATTATTGTTATTAAGGTTATAAATGTAATATTGGGACTACAGTTCGTGCATCAAATTTGCTTGTATGAATTAATTACTATATGTCCCTCAAATAAGGGCAGACCTATATAAATGATTATGGGACGGCCGATCGTTGGAGAATGTGAAAATCTTCTTAATATATATGTATGTGGAGGTGGAAGCTCAATTGCCGGAATCGAGATGAGAAATAAAATTCTGCAGTGGTGAAGGGTTGGGGGAAGGACGAATAAATAAGGGAAGGTCTTGGGTTAGGCAGGCCTAAACGATTTAGGTGGGTTTTATCCATTAACCCAATCTTTAGGCGTGTTTTATCCATTAACCCAAGCCCAAACCCATATAATATACCCTATTTGGAATGGGTGAACCCATTTGGGTAGGATAAAACCCGCCTAAACCGTTTAGGCCTGCCTAACGCAAATTTTTGCCAATAAATAATAATTTCACACTAAATAACTAAAAATTTGGTAAGAAGTGTTCTTAAATATTTTGAACATTATTTTCTTCATTGTAAGATCATTTCTCTTAAGGATGTAAAATAAAATTTTCTATTTTTTTTAACTTTGTTTTTACAAATTAAATTCTTTTAGAATTACTTATTTTTTTTGCTCATTGATTATCTAAAACTAAAAAAAAATTTGAAATTTTATTATTTGAATTGTTGAGTTTATTTGATGCTCTCTTTTAAGTTTCATTGTTTAGATTTATTAATGCATTTTTGTTATATTTATTTTATATAAATTTATTAATTTATTATTTGAGTTTAATTATATTTTTTTAATTTGAGCTCAAATTACAGTTTTAGCGCTTTACCTTATTCTTATTGTTGAGAGGGTGATCTTAAAATTATAGCGGACTCATAATTTTCTTTGAAGAAACTAATTTTAAATGGAGCCTTTGGAATTAATTAAAAGATAACAAGTAGCAACAAAGAGATAATTGATAAATATAAAATAAAGGAAAATTAAGACGAAAATCAAAGAAAGCTAACGAGTAAGCAGGATAAGATGCGTGTTTAAATTATGAATTCCGGAGAGATTACGACTGCGTTATAACGTGAGTTTGTAGAGAGCAAAAAAATGTAAAAAATCGAGTTATCTGCCCCTATTTATAGACATGATAGGAGATAGAAAATTAACCTAACACTAGCTATGGGCGAGCTCGTGCTCGCCGCAATTTTTGGAGCGGCTACGGGTTTTGGGGTTAGTTAGTGTTGGGGCCAGATCCATGAGGCCCAGGCCCGATAGACACACCAGCCCAAACGACAACATGACCCAAGCAGCAAACCCACCAAGGACGACACAACCCCTGAAAAGTTCCAAGTCCAGTGGTCGACACCGACCCTAGTAAAGCCTCGATGACCGACCAGTCGAAGGGATCGATATCGAGGAGTCAAATAAAGGAAACCCTAGGAGCCCGGCGGCGCACGACCGTTAGAAACCCTAACCGACCCCGATAAACCCGGATCTGCTCCGAAAATAACGGTGAACCGTAGGTCGCCTGCAGCTAGGATTAGGCCATGAACTCTTCCCCCTATCTTGTCTATAAATAGGGGTGGAGAACTCATTTTTAGTATCGTTTTTTTTTCCCTAAAGGCTATACTGTGACACTGCCATTTTTTCGACAGAATTCTAATAATATTTACGTTGGCTTGTTGTTTTTGCTTGACTATCTCTTATTCTTTTCGTTGTTGCTTGTGATTGTTCATAAAATTTTGAGAGCTCCGATTTTCTGAAATTCGAACCTCAACATTTGGCGCCCACCGTGGGGCTCTCGGGACTGTTCTCTTGATTTAAATGGCAGGTGACAACGGGAAATCTGGAAATCAGGGCAGGAACCCAACTAGGACTCCTCCGGTCGGGCCCACCGGCGCACATGATCTTGTCCGTCCCCGTGTACGAATTGGTTCGACGAAATCTACAGACCAGCGGCGCTCAAGTCGTCCCCCCCAATATGCTGAATACGATTCTAGCGAGGTTGGCCAAGGAATCTAAGGAAAATCAACGGCATGCAAAAGAGACGGACTCCAGAATCATGGAGCTACACGCTACAAATCATGCTCTGCAACGAGCAGCTTCGCAAGGAGAATGCTCGAAAGAACCAGCCAATTGTCGAGAAACCCTCTACAGGAAAGAAGCAAACCGACCCTCGCAAAAATCTTGCCAAGGATTTGGACGACGTGGTCGATATCGACTCCCCTACAGGGAGAGGCCTCGATCACGACTCCTCGGGTGCAACCCCTCAAACGACCGATCCCCCCCACACAGAGCCCAGATTCTCCGAGCCAAGGAGTGAATATGAGAGGCGACTAGAAGCTCGAATGGCGAACTTAAAAAAGCTGCTAACCAGGATCCCGGGGGTGATTCCACCAGACACCCTGATACCCTGTGATAGCTACGCTTACTCGCCGTTCACGCCCGACATCACCAACACAGACGTCCTAGCAAGGTTTGTGCCACCCTCGTTCCAGCTATACGATAGAACAACCGATCCAGAGGACCACGTCGCCCTTTACAAGCAAAAGATGCTGACTACCTCCATCCCTGGCGACCTTCGTGAAACATGCATGTGCAAAAGCTTTAGAGCCAGTCTTACAGGTTCGGCCCTCCAGTGGTTTGTTAATCTACCGACGGGCTCTTTTTCGACATTCTCGGAACTGCACATGGCGTTCAGAAAGCAGTATTCGAACTACAGACGCATAGCTAAAAACCCCGATGCGCTCAACAGCATACGCATCAAAAAGGGGGAGTCGCTAAGATCCTATGTAGGTCGGTTCAATCACGAGCTCGCCTCGATACCAAATTGTCCGCCCCTGACCGCGGTCTTTCCCTTCAAGAACGGTTTAGATGTGACCTCAAAGCTCTATCGCGACCTAACCAGCCACCCCTGCTACGATATGGACTCGGTCCTCTCCCAAGCCTGGGCTGAGATCAACTGGGAGGAAGACTAACCGAACCGAGTCGCGCGCATGAATAAACAAAAGGCGTACGAGATGGCTTGCGTGCAAAGTAGAGATTGGTCCTGAATCGATCATCCCGACTCGCAGTACGTAGATTGTAGGGTAATCAGAAACGACCTCTGTTCGAGGCGATAACATCCTTATAGCCGAACACCAAGGATCGGTGAAGTATTCTCTGTACCTTACAACCTTTGCATCGACCAGAACTACCTAGTCAACAACGTGCTTAAAAGCCTTAACAACGTAGTAAAGTGGCCGGGGAAGATGAAGTCAGACCCAAAGACGCGCGGCACAAGTGCCAGGCACTCTGCCTAGAGGTTTTAGAACTGCTTAAGAAGGGGCTACTCACGGAGTACCTGGCCAACAAAGGAAAGAACACTTGGACGATAGGAAGGCAGGCTAACCCCACCGAGAATGCGGGACCACAAAACCAGCCTCCATAACCTAAACGAATAATACACGTCATCACATGAGGATCAGAGGTCAGCGAGAAATCACGATCTGCCGCAAAAAGGGCACAAAGGGCCTTGCACCAAGGAACCCCCGCAGCAACATACAAGCCAGGCCATGAGACAATTGAGTTCTCGTGTGACGATGCGCCTGACCTCCTCCACCCACACCATGACGCGCTTGTAATCTCGCTCCTCTTCTCTAACTGTCAAGTTAAAAGACTATTGGTCGATAATGGTAGCTCAGCGAACATCATGTTCCTCCAAACCCTAAGAGAGATGCAAATCCTCATGAGCAAGATAGAACCCATCACGATGACCCTCTATGGCTTCAACAGCGTCCAACAGCGAACCATAGGAGAAATCACCCTACCAATATACTGCGGCGGATTAAATCTGGACGTGAAATTTCAAGTTGTGGACACCACCTCAGCGCACAACGCGATTCTAGGACGAACATGGATCCACGAACTCAAGGCAATCCCGTCATCCTACCATCAAATCCTCAAATTCCCGATGACTTGGGGAATCCAAACCTTACGAGGGGAACAAAAAGCCTCGAGAGATTGCTACTATGCCAGCTTCAGAGCTGTATGCACACAACAACACGAACATCAACCAAATGCCCCAGCTCGACCCGAAGCCGAGGAGCTAGAGGAGATCGCAATCGACGATGCCGACCCAACTCACACAACCTTCATCGGGGCTGAACTCTCCCCAAATATCCGGGACGCGCTCGTGGAATTCCTCCATTGTAAGATGCATGTGTTTGCTTGGTTGCACCGGGACATGACGGGGATCGACCTTTCAGTCACTACGCACTGGCTACAAGTCGACCCTAACCGCAAACCTGTACAACAAAGGAGACGAAAGTTCTCCACAGAAAAGAACCAAGCAATAAACGAGGAAGTGCAGAAACTTATAGATATCGGACCTGTCCGCGAAGTGCATTACCCCACTTGGCTTGCTAACGTGATTGTTGTGAAGAAAAAGAATTGCAAGAACCGGGTCTGCATCGACTTTACGGACCTCAACAAAGCATGACCGAAGGATTCTTACCCTCTACCACATATCGACGCCATTGTCAACGCGACAACAAGACACGAACTGCTAAGCTTCATGGATGCATTCTCCGGGTATAAGCAGATACAGATGCACCCAGACGACCAAGAAAAAACCGCATTCATCACCAGCCAGAGCATCTACTGCTACAAGGTGATGCCGTTTGGATTGAAAAACGCTGGCTCGACATACCAATACCTCGTAAACCTCTTGTTTAAGGAAAAAATCGAAAAAACCATGGAAGTCTACATCGACGACATGCTCGTCAAGTCCTTAAACTTTTCGGATCACGTAATCCATCTTGAAGATGCATTCCAGACTCTCAAACATTACAACATGAAGTTAAATCCGACCAAGTGCTCCTTTGGGGTATCCTCCGATAAATTCCTAGGGCACATCGTAACCCAAAGAGTAATAAAAGTGGATCCCGCTCAGATCAGGACGATACAGAGCATCGAACACCCCAAAACCCCCAAGGAGGTTCAAAAACTTACCGGGCGACTGGCCGGATTAAGCCGCTTTATCTCGCACTACTCCGAACGCACTCACTCCTTATTCAGCACTCCATGGAAAGGAAAACGCTTCGAGTGGACCGAAGAGTGTAGCAAAGCCCTGGAGGAACTAAAAGCTTATCTTGCCAGCCCACCACTACTATCCAAGCCCATTGGCGGCGAAACACTCATGCTTTATTTGTCGGTATACAACCACGCCGTAGGAGCAGTTTTAGTACGAGAGCTTGATGGAAAACAACACCCGGTCCACTACGCAAGCAAATCCCTACTGGATTTCGAAACTAGATATACCGCGTTGGAAAAACTCACGCTCGCCCTCGTAAACGTAGTTTGTAAATTACGCCCGTACTTCAAAGCGCACCCCATCAAAGTAATTACTGCATACCTAATACGCGCTGTACTCTCGAAACCCGACCTCTCCGGTCGGCTACTCAATTGGGCCGTAGAAGTCGGAGGCCACAGAATCTAATACGAGCCACAGACAGCTATCAAGCCACAGGTGCTGGCCGATTTTGTCGCAAACTTCACCACTAACCTTCAAATGAAGGCGGAGAGTGAAATCGCCAGTATGACCCATGCAGATACTGACGCCGGCCTATGGTCCTTAAAGATTGATGGCGCCAACAATTTACACGGCAACGGGGCCGGAATAGTATTAACCGACCCACAGGGTGAGAACTACGAACGAGCTATTTGTCTCGACTTTCCCGCCACATACAATGAGGCCGAGTACGAAGCCCTTATTCGGGGAGTGGGGCTAGCACTACAACTCGGAGTACGTAGGGTACGAGCGGAGAGCGACTCGCAGTTGGTCGTTAACCAGTTAAACGGAACGTACTCCGTAAAAGAGGCTCAACTGAAACTATATCACGGGAAGGTCCAAGAGCTCAAGAACAAGATGGACGAATGGGACCTCCGTCATATTCCGCACGAAACAAATGCCCGAGCTGACGCGCTGGCTAATCTGGCCACCACCATCTCCACGCAAAATAATCGCCCGGTCCCAGAAATATGGCTACCATACCCTTCCGTGACAGTACAAGACAACATCGCACCCGTCAACCAACAAGAAACTGATTGGAGAGACCCCATAATCCAGTATCTAACAGAAGGGCACATCCCATGCAATAGAAACAAAGCCGCCAAGATGGAAAGGACGACCACTAGGTTCACCAAGGTCAATAACAAATTATACCAATGGACATTCAGGGGACCCCATCTCCGATGCATCGCCTCCCCAGAGATTGAGTTGGTACTATCAGAAATACACGAAGGCGACTGTGGCAACCACGCTGGGGCTCGCTCCCTATACCATAAAATGACCTCGGGCGGGTTCTACTGGTCAACAATAAAAAAGGACGCCACTGACTACGTCCGACGCTGCGACAGCTGCCAACGCTTTGGAGCGTCAACTCACTTGAGTGCGGAACCCCTCCACGCGTCAATCACCATGTGGACCTTCATGGTGTGGGGAATGGACCTGGTAGGTCCTTTCCCAAAAGGGACATGGCAAAAAGACCCCGTGCTCATGTTTATAGATTATTTTTTTAAGTGGGTCGAAGACGAAGCCCTAGGAAAAACCCGGGACCTGGAGGCCATCAAATTTCTCTGGAAGCATGTATTATGCTGCTTCGGGATACCCAAAGAAATACACATGGATAATGGACAATTCGCCAGCGACAGGATGCAAACATGTAGGGATTTTCAGTGAACCGAATCACAAAAATACATGTGAACCGGATCGATTTATGGATATTGCATATAAACACAATTCACAATAAAAGCCTAGCATGCTCCTATGATTTTATTTAATTCGTGGATTATCGAGTTTACCTGAACTCCGTCGATTCTGTATCGATCTTTCGCGTTTGAATTCCAAACTTGAACCAACCACGCGATTCAATTAAATTATCGGAATATGAAATTAGAACACTAATTTCAAGATTTAATTGAATAAAAAATAAAGAAAAACAAAGATCATGTCGTTCTCAAGATCAGATTTTCAGATCTGTATCCCAATGCTGTTCAGATCTGCTACTGGTGAGGATTCCGCAGATCTGTGATGTAGGCCGGAGCAGAAAAATCTCTCTTCTCCCCACTACAGGCGCCGCCCCTCTCTCTCTTGCCTCTAGGGTTTCACATATTTGAATTGTATTCAAAGTGGCTAGGGTTTCCAAGAAAGAGTGGTCTATTTATAGACCCGGGTTTTATCCCTAATGGGCTACTGGTCCTTTTTTCAGCATGTTTAATTGGGCTAGAACTTGGACCTAATGCAAATAATAAAGTGGGCCTATAAATTAATTAATTCCAATGTCCACAACCTAGGACACAATTAATTAATTAATATTAATTCTTTTTCACCACAGAATTAATACTGACCTACCCCTTTATTACCACTTTATGAGAACGATTTGCATTAATTGAGAATCCCCATATTTAAGGTTACCGGACATTCATTAATTAATCGGAGCTTCTGACAAGCTCTATCTACAATTAATTAATATCTTATTATTCCTGAGTAGTACCACTCAATCCTTATCACTCGTGCCTGAACTTAATCAGCCAGCAGGACTTTGGCACGATGAATGTCATTGAGCTCCTCAGGGAATGTCCCCATCCTATTACTCGGATAAGGTTACCTAAACCCATTCTCAAGCGATACTACATGAACTGCTGTTACCCAAGATGCGGATATACGAGCACGCTACTTAGGCTCTCCACCATGGCAGGTCAAAGCAACAGTCAATCCGTGCAAACCCCTGAACCTTCGTTAGGGTTTGGACTCAATCAATAACAAGATCTTGTATTCGCTAATGTGAGATAGTCGAATACATCTCACTGCAGTCCATCAATACGCCACCCTTGCGTACAAGCATGTCAAGTAACCAAGACACACTACTTATTCCGACAATGCCGCACCATCCGAACAGACGTATCCTCATACGCTGTCTCGGCTGTGATCAGGTTTATGTCTCACTAGGTCAAGTGATCATACTGTCTTCCACGATCTACTACACGCCGTATGATCGTCCCTATCGGTGAGACAAGAGGATACCATTATTACATACATGTAAGTTTGTTTAACAGATAGGAGTAATAAATCGTATACTGAAAGCATTTATTAAAATGAGTAAACAACGGTTTATTTCTCCTATCTGTTAACAATCTTACATGTATGAACAATGGTATCCTCTTGTCTCACCGATAGGGATGATCATAAGGCGTGTTGTAGATCGCAGAAGACAGTATGATCACTTGACCTAGTGAGACATAAACCTGATCACAGCCGAGACAGCGTATGAGGATACGTCTGTCCGGATGGCTGCGGTATTATCAGAATAAGTGGTCTTTCTTTGGTTACTTGATATGCTGGTACGCAGGGGTGGCGTATTGATGGACTGCAGTGAGATGTATTCGTATGTCTAACATCAACGAATATAAGATCTCGTTATATTGATTGAGTCCAAACCCTAACGAAGGTTCAGGGGTTTGCACGGGTTGTCTGTTGCTTTGACTTGCCATGGTGGAAAGCCTAAGTAACATGCTCGTTTATCCGCATCTTGGGTAACAGCAGTTCGTGTAGTACCGCCTGGGACTGGGTTTAGGTAACCATATCCGAGTAATAGGATGGGGACATTCCCTGAGGAGCTCAATAACATTCATCGTGCCAAAGTCCTGCAGGCTGATTAATTTCAGGCACGAGTGATAAGGTTTGAGTGATACTACTCAGGAATAATAAGATATTAATTAATTGTAGTTAGAGCTTGTCAGAGGCTGCGATTAATTAATGGATGTCCGGTAACCTTAAATATGGGGTTTCTCAATTAATGCAGCCCGTTCTCATAACGTGGTAATAAAGGGGTAGGTCAGTATTAATTCTGTGGTGAAAAAGAATTAATATTAATTAATTAATTGTATCCTGGGTTGTGGACATGGGAATTAATTAATTTATAGGCCCACTTTATTATTTGCGTTAGGTCCCAGGTCTGGCCCAAATATATATGCTGTATTGAGCCAGGAGCCCAATATGGTTTATAACCCTAGGTCTATAAATAGACCTCTCACTCTCTGAAACCCTAGATCTAGAGAGTGAGAGAGGGGCGCCGATTTCAAGGGAGAGAGGACGAGAATTGCTCAAGCCACAGATCTACGGAGTCCTCACCAATAGTAGATCTGAACAGCATTGTGATACAGATATGAAGATCTAATCTGGAGAACAACAAATTTCTTTATCCCTTTTTTTTATTTCGATTTTATCTTAGAAATTAGATTTCTAATTTCTTATTTCGCAGATAAAATCGGATTGCGTGGTTGAATTCAAGTTGGAAATTCAAACGCAAAAGATCGGTTCAGACTCGACGAATTTACGGTAATCTCTCAATCCAAAAATCTAAATATTAAATTCATAGGAGCATGCTAGGGTTTTGTGAATTTAGATTATGTGCAATATCCATAAATCAATCCGGTACAGTTTGGCTTTGGTGATTCGGTTCATGTGAAAACCCTACAATTGGTATCAGAGCCAGGTTTCTGATTTATGGCTCTGTTGTTCATAATTAAATTCAATATGCATGTATGGATTTATTGTTTATTATGGATGGTTTTTGTTCCTCGTGGCAACCCGTGTAATTCAGCCCGCGGTGGTTTATCCGTGTAGGGCTGAATTAATTTTGTAAAATCACGAGAAAATCCGTGATTAGTGTAGATTATAAATTTTTAATAGAATATATTGTTCTGTATTTTTCAAATTATGTAATTAGACGGGTCGAAGTCGAAGAACGAAGACAGAGCCGACACAGGGCTGACGGCGGGCGCAGGCGGCGTGACCTGCACGCAGGACGGCGGCACGGCGTAGGCGCGGGCGCGCGGCAGAGGCGCGGACGCACGACCGCGGTACGCGGCACGGCAGCAGCGCGCGGCGTACGCGCGCATGCGCGCGGTGGCTGGCCAGCGGCGGTCGGCGGCGGCTGTGGCTGTCGTCGGCTGCTGCTTTCCCGTCGCGGTGGCTCATGTTTTGGTGGTTTGTACAATCCTGTGCAAACCCTAGGGTTTGCATTAGGGTTATGGCAAATCATCAGATCACAAAGGCCTAAATCCTAGAAGATTTGGTGTATCCAGATTTGGAGGCCCTTGAAGATTTGGAAGATTTGAAAAGATTTGGAATTATCCAAATTAAATTCAAATTTCGAATTGTAATACATAGAATTTATTTTTCTATTTTGTGGGGCCACGAGGAATTTTTGTTTGCCTTAATTGTCCTCGCATGATATGTGATTTATTTATGTGTGCAATTAAGCATGTGTAGATAATAGGAAAAGCATGTTTTATCGCTTTTATTATTTACAGCTTTCAAGCATGCTTATGTGATTAATTTCTTGTTGGATTATATTTTGAGAATTTTTGGACTTGTATTATTACATGAAAAAATTTGGAATATATAATGACAAAGAAATTATGTGAGCGCATAAAGAAACCTTTTAAAAGAAAAATACTAAGCAGATTTTTTAATTAAAATCAATAGACCTCCACAAAGCGGTCCTAGGCTGTAAGTGTATCTCTCGTTCTAGTAAACGTCTACGAGTGTAGCTTGCTAGTTCCTAGAGGTGCATGGGTATGATTGTTGGGATTTCTAGACAAACAATTTAAATCATGTGAATAGTGGAAGGGTTTTGCGTAAACGTCTACGAGTGTAGCTTGCGTAGATCTCTTTCACAAGTATTCTAGGATTGATTTAAATTATAGATAACAAAAGCTTTAAGGTCTTTGCGGTATGGTTACGTGCCATGCTAAACTGTCTCTTTTGGGCAGAGTTAAATTTGTGGTTAATTGCTTAGAAGCATCTTAGAATATAATGCAAGAATTTCATCCCTGTTCTTGAGAGATGGCTTGGTCTAAGGTTTTCACTAATTATTAATTTCTAGTGTCAAAAGCTTCCTGACATGGTAGTGAAATTAAATGAATTGGGGCTTAAAACCTGCAGTTCTGGTTTAGGGTGACATCGTAAACGTCTACGAGTGTAGCTTGCGGTGGGAACTCTTGGGCAATTAGTGGAAAACATTTGTATTTGATTTATTAAAAGGTTTTGAATGCATTTGTTTTCGAAGTTCTACATGTATGTTCTTATTTAAGATTCTTTATTGTTTCAGGTATGTCTATGTCTACTGTCGATCATATACTTGCTCTCAACCCTCTAACTGGTCCAAACTTCCATGAATGTAGATACGGCATTGAGTATATTCTCCTGATTAAACAACACATGTTTGTTCTTACTATGATGCCACTTGCCCCGCATTACCATAAAGTCTCTAGACGTGAGAAAGAGTACTATGATAGATGGGTGGCATCTGAGGATTTTACTTACAAGTTAATCTCAGATAACCTGTCTAGAGAACTCAAGCTCAAGTACATGTTCTATTGTAGCTCTGTTGCGATCTGGAGGACTTAGTGGCCACGTTTGGTGAAGTGGAACGAACTATCAATTGTGATCTCGTAAAAGACCTAGTCTGTAAGAGAATGGTTGATGGCAGTTCGGTGACACTGCATGTGATGATGATGGATAACACCATGAAACGATTCACACGTAGAGGTGGATATATATCAGATCGGGCTAAGATTGATATAAACCTGAACTCCTTACCGCTTTCATTCTATGACTTCAAGATGGATGTAGCTAAGAGAAGTGAGTACTCCTTCAAAGAGTTGCTCACTGATCTCATAGCAGGACAACCCTTCGTACCTTCATGGGAGTCTGAGTTATCGGATCTTGAGCACAGCTTGGGCACATTGAAAGATATGGTTCATACTGTGTGCAAGAACATGATTGATCGCAGATCACGTGAGAGGAGGTCAAATGAAATGAAGAGGGTTGGTGTCACTTCAAGTAAGAGCGCATGCGGAAGCAAGGGACAAGGTACGTCATTTGCATTTGTAACGGAAACATGTTTAGCATCAGTTTCTACTCATTCGTGGGTAGTGGATACTGGAGCTACTTATCATGTTTGTTACATTTTGCAGGGGTTCACACCGAGGAGGGTGCTGAAGAATGACGAGGTTACCATCTCAATGGGGAACGCAACACAAGTGAGTGCAGCTGCCATTGGAGATTTCACCTTGTACTTTGATGATTCTGTTTTAACTTTGAGAGATGTTATGTACGTGCCGGATTTTCGGCGAAACCTTATTTCAGTTTCCAAACTTTATGTTGATGGATATTCAGTTACTTTTGATAGTGGTGTTTCTATCATTGGTAATAACGATGTTATTTGTCGTGGAATGCTGAATAATTCTCTCTATGTTGTTAACTGTAATTATAAGTCTTCCGCAAGTATTGCATGTAATTCATCCGTAATTGATAATCTTAGAAAGAGAAAACTTACTTCTTCTGATTAGGATCTTACATATCTCTGGCACTTGAGACTGGGTCACATTAGCTTGAAGCGGATTCAAAGACTTGCAGATGACGGTACATTGGACCTAGTCCGGGCTGTACCTTATCAAGTCTGCGAATCCTGCATCGAGGGCAAGATGTCAACTAGGCATTTCAAGGCTAGTCAGTCTCGAGCAGAGGAAGTATTGGAATTGATCCATTCTCACTTATGTGGACCGATGTCCACGCAGGCTCGTGGAGGGTACGAGTACTTCGTCACTTTCATTGACGATTACTCAAGGTACGGATATGTTTACTTGCTTCGCTACAAGTCTGAATGCTTTGAAAAATTCAAAGAGTTCAAGGCTGAAGTAGAAAAGAAGGTCGGGAAAACTATCAAGTCGCTGCGATTTGACCGCGGTGGCGAATACCTCGGTAACAAGTTCCTGCACCGGGTACTCCCCAGCAAAACGGTGTAGCTGAAAGAAGAAATATGACTCTTCTAGAGATTGTAAGATCAATGATGAGTTATGCAAACTTACCAATTTCGTTTTGGGGCTACGCATTGGAAACAACAACTTACATTAATTTATAGGCCCACTTTATTATTTGCATTAGGTCCCAGGTCTGGTCCAAGTAATATATGCTGAATGGAGCCCACTAGCCCATTAGGGATAAAACCCTAGGTCTATAAATAGACCCCTCTCTCTCTGAAACCCTAGCCGCCTTGATCATAATTCAAATCAGTCAAAACCCTAGGGAGAGAGAGAGCTGGGCGGCGCCAACTGTAGAGGGAGGAGAATGAATTTCGACTCTGGCCTACATCACAGATCCGTGGAATCCTCACCAGTAGTAGATCTGAACAGCATTGGGATACAACCCTGAAGATCTCATCTAGAGAACAAAAACTTTTCTTCCTTCTTTTCTTTGTTTTCTATCTAAAATTAGATATCTAATTTCTGTTTTCGCAAATTAAATCGAATCGCGTGGTTGAATTGAAAGTTGGATATTCAAATGCGAAAGATAAAATCAGACTCTACGGATTTACGGTAATCTCTCAATCCACGAATCGAATTAAATTCATAGGAGCATGCTAGGTTTTATTGTGAATTTTAATTGTATGCAATATCCATAAATCGATCCGATTCAGTTGGATTTTGTGATTCGGTTCACTAAAAATCCATACACGTGCAGGGGTCCATCGGCACGCGGGGCAGCATGGCGGCGGCCTGACCGGCGGGGGCGCGGCGCTGTGCGTGCTGCAGTGGCGGCGGCGGCGCTGGTGCTGTCGTTGGTGGCTGTTGTCCTGTCGCTGGTGCTGACCTACCCCTTTATTACCACGTTATGAGAACGGGCTGCACTAATTGAGAATCCCCATATTTAAGGTTACCAGACATCCATTAATTAATCGCAGCCTCTCACAAGCTCTAACTACAATTAATTAATATCTTATTATTCCTGAGTAGTACCACTCAAAACTTATCACTCGTGCCTGAAATTAATCAGCCTGCAGGTATAGTTGTCAACTGGGCCGGCCCGGCCCGGCCCGGCCCGGGCCCGGGTAAGCCCACCAATTAAGTGGCCCGGCACGACCCGGGACCACTGTTGAGATGGGCCGTGCCGGGCCGGGCCATTTTGTATTTCTCTTGGCCCAGCACAACCCAGGACCACAATGAAGTGGGCCTGAACCGGCCTGGGCTGGGCCTGAACTGGGCCTGAGCTGGGTCTTTGGTGGGCTTGAAGTGGACCTCAGGTGGGCCAGAAATGGGTTTAAAATGAATTATAATTTTTATTTTTTTACACATTTTTAAATTATTTTTAAAGAATATTTCTAATTTTTCTTTAAAAAAATTTAATTTATTTAGGTTAGATTTAATTATAAACACTTAAAATTATTTATTTTGTAGCTAAATTAATAAAAAGAATCAAAATAACTAGTTTAAAATAATAAAAACTAAGAAATATTTGAGATGGGTATGAGATGGACCACAACCGGGCCTGAGATGGGCCGGTCCTGGGCCTGGGCTGGTCCCGTGCTCAGATGGGCCTGGGCCTGGGCCGGGCCTGGACTTCAAAAAAAGACCAATATGAGCCCATCGAATCACTTAAGCCCGGCCTGCCAAACCCATTTGAATCGTGGGTCGTTCCTGGGCCGGGCCTCAGCCGTGCTGGGCCGTGCTGGGCTGGGTCGGCCCGGCCCACTTGACAACTCTACCTGCAGGACTCTGGCACGATGAATGTTATTGAGCTCCTCAGGGAATGTCCCCATCCTATTACTCGGATATGGTTACCTAAACCCAGTCTCAGGCGGTACTACACGAACTGCTATTATCCAAGATGCGGATATACAAGCACGTTACTGAGGCTCTCCACCATGGCAAGTCAAAGCAACAGTCAACCCGTGCAAACCCCTGAACCTTCGTTAGAGTTTGAACTCAATCAATATCGGGATCTTGTATTCGCTGATGTCAGACAGTCGAATACATCTCACTGCTGTCCATCAATACGCCACCATTGCGTACCAGAATGTAAAGTAACCAAGACAGATTACTTATTCCGACAATGTCGCAGCAATCCGAACAGACGTATCCTCATAAGCTGTCTTGGCTGTGATCAGGTTTATGTCTCACTAGGTCAAGTGATCATACTGTCTTCTGCGATCTACTACACGCCGTATGTTCGTCCCTATCGGTGAGACAAGAGGATACCATTGTTACAAACATGTAAGATTGTTTGATAGATAGGAGAAATAAACCGTTGTATACTCATTATAATAAATGCTTTCAGTATACAAAACCCATCGGTGCGCCCGAAGCCGCAGCCCGCTTCCGCCCAGTCCGCCGGCCTCGTCTTCGTTCGTCGTCCACGACCCGTCCAAATTACAGATTTGAAAAATAAAATTACAGAAAAACTATTCTATTACAATTTTATCAAATCTACACTAATCACAGATTTTCTCGTGATTTTAAAAAATTTATTCAACCCTACACGGATAAACCACCACGGGCTGAATCAAACGGGTTGCCACGAGGAACAAAAACTATCCACGACATAAAATAAAATCCATACATGCACAATTGAATTTTATTATATACAATAGAGCCATAAATCAGGAACCTGGCTCTGATACCAATTGTAGGGCCGAATCACAAAAACCCATGTGAACCGGATCGATTTATGAATATTGCATATAAACACAATTCACAATAAAAGCCTAGCATGCTCCTATGATTTTATTTAATTCGTAGATTATCTAGTTTACATGAACTCCGTAGATTCTGTACCGATCTTTTGCGTTGAATTCCAAACTTGAACCAACCACGCCATTCAATTAAATCTGCAGAATATGAAATTAGAACACTAATTTCAAGATTTAATTGAATATAAAATAAAGATAAACAAAGATCCTGTCGTTCTCCAGATCAGATCTTCAGATCTGTATCCCAATGCTGTTCAGATCTGCTACTGGTGAGGATTCCACAGATCTGTGATGTAGGCCGGAGCAGAAAAATCTCTCTTCTCCCCACTATAGGCGTCGCCCCTCTCTCTCTTGCCTCTAGGGTTTCACTTATTTGAATTGTATTCAAAGTGAATTATAATAAGTGCTTTCAGTATACAAAACCCATCAAAACCTTCTTCAACACCTACGGGATCAGACTCACATTCTCCACACCACAATACCCTGAGGCCAACGGACTGGCCGAATCGACAAACAAGATAATAATATGTACGCTAAAAAAGAAACTCTACCCACATGGCGCAAGATGGGTAGAGGAGCTGCCAGCCGTGCTCTGGTCCTACCGAACCATCCCAAGGACCGCTACCAATGCAACCCCTTTTTCCTTAGCATACAGAGTCGAGGCAGTATCACCTGTGGAAGTTATCGCAGGCAGCCCAAGAGTAGAATACTCCAATGAGCAGACCAATGCCGAGCAACTCTCAGCTGAATTGGAACTTGTGGACGAAATCAGAAATGACGCAGCGATGAAAGCTTCATCACGACAACGACAAGTCGAAAAGTTCTACAATAAAAAGCTGAGACTCAGAAGCTTCCAGGAAGGGGATCTAGTCCTGAGAAGGGTATTTCAAAATACTAAAGAGTTAGGGGTAGGCAAGCTAGCCCCCAATTGGGAAGGCCCCTATAGGATTACTAAAGTTATAGGGCACGGAGCCTACCGACTCGAAACAACAGAAGGAAGGGAGATACAAAACAGCTGGAACATTAAGCATCTTAAGAAGTACTATCAGTAGTACAACAAATATGCTCCTTATATTCTATCTTTCTTACTTTACATTACCTTGCATTTTCTCTCCACCTAGAACATTACTAACTTGAGCGTTGGAGGGGCTATGCCAAAGCATCGCCCACCCTAACCTCGACATGCCCTGTTTACAGCCTAAGTTCAGAGTTCGGCATCGACGCCGCTTCTCAGTTAGTATAGATGCACATAGCTCTCGACCGAACTAAGCCTTATATCTTCGAAGTTTACAGCTAATCGATATCGAGTCGAACAACCAAGTTACAAACAAGCAAGACAGAAACCATTCAAGGATAAAAGCAAGACGATTAACAGAGAACATACGTTGAGCATTCACAACCAAAAATAAAAGGGAATGTATCCAAGTACTCGAAAAGATAAAACAATGTATCGGTAAAACAATTACAAGTGGAAAGTTCAGCAAACAGAAAACACTTCAAGCAGCAGCATCCTCGTCGGCTTTCTTCTCAGTCTCCTCATCAGCTTCATCATTCAAAAAGGTCTCGGCCTCTTTCTCCTCCTGGCTTTTCTTGACCTCGGGTTCCTTCAATAGTTCAGCTTTGAGCACAGGGATCTCACCACCGACCTCTTCTACAACAACGGGAGGAGGAGTCAGGGGACGGGTAATATTGTCGAGGTCGAACCCCGAAAACTGCCACCCGACCAAGATGCATATGGCGCTGGTGACCATATTCACCAATAGATCGAACGTAGGCTTAAAGATAGGGCTTGCCACGACCAGCTCCCCTCTTCAGCGCCTCCACCTCGGCTTCATGCTTCCGCTGATCATTCAACCTCTCCTCCTGACCCTTACGGAACCTCGTCTTGTAGGACTCGAGCTCCATGTCCTTCTTAGCACTGGTGGCCTCGAACTCGTCCATGGCCTTCTTCAGATCGTCCTCTAGCACCTTGCTCTGAAGCTCCAGGTCGGACCTCTCCTTCTTCATTTCCTCATACTTGCTACGGAGAGAGGTCGCCTCCAACCTCGAGTCTTTGAGCTAGGTCGAGACCGAGGCATACATGTCAGCCAAGTCGGCTCTCTTCTTGCGCTCGGCAACGAGCTCTCTTCGGGATTGGCTCGCACCCTCACTCGCCGAATCCAAGGACCTGATCAAGCCCTCAGTGTAAGTGGCAAACTTCCGAGTCGTCTGCAACAAAACAAATAGTTCAGACAAGAATTGGAAGGTATCCATAGTGAAGGCCTCCCTAGCATAGGCAGTATCGAAATATTCGGCTTTTATCTCGCCATCTAGTATCTTCTTGACATGGATGGCATAGGCCGTAAAAGAGGTGTAGGGTTTTTCTGTGAACCGAATCACCAAAACCAAACTGAACCGGATCGATCTATGGATATTGCTCATAATTAATTATTCTCAAAACCCTAGCATGCTCCTATGAATTTAATACAAAATTGTGGATTGAGAGATTACCGTAAATCCGTAGAGTCTGAACTGATCTTTCGCGTTGGAATTCCAAATCTCAATTCAACCACGCGATTCGATTTAATCTGCGGAAACAGAAATTAGAACACTAATTTGTAGAATAAATCAAAAAACAGAAAGGGAAAGAAGAAATCCGTTCTCCAGATTAGATCTTCAGGGCTGTGTCCCAATGCTGTTCAAATCTACTACTGGTGAGGACTCCGTAGATCTGTATTCTGAGCAGGACCAAAATCGAAATTCTCCTCCTCTCCCAGTGAAAAACGGCGCCCCTCTCTCTGCCCTAGGTATTTGACTGATTTGAATAATCACAAAAGGTGGCTAGGGTTTCCAGAGAGAGTGGTCTATTTATAGACCCAGGGTTTTATCCCTAATGGGCTACTGGGCTCAATTCAGCACACTTATTTGGGCCAGACCTGGGACCTAATGCAAATAATAAAGTGGGCCTATAAATTAATTAATTCTCATGTCCACAACCCAGGACACAATTAATTAATTAATATTAATTCTTTTTCACCACAGAATTAACACTGACCTACCCCTTTATTACCACGTTGTGAGAACGGGTTGCATTAATTGAGAATCCCCATATTTAAGGTTACCGGACATCCATTAATTAATCGGAGCCTCTGACAAGCTCTAACTACAATTAATTAATATCTTATAATTCCTGAGTAGTACAACTCAAACCTTATCACTCGTGCCTGAACTTAATCAGCCTGCAGGACTTTGGCACGATGAATGTTATTGAGCTCCTCAGGGAATGTCCCCATCCTATTACTCGGATATGGTTACCTAAGTTCAGTCTCAGGCGGTACTACACGAACTGTTGTTACCCAAGATGCGGATATACGAGCGTGCTGTGTTAGCTCTCCACCATGGCAAGTCAAAGCAACAGTCAACCCGTGCAAGCCCCTGAACCTTCGTTAGGGTTTGGACTCAATCAATATAACGAGATCTTTTATTCACTGATGTCAGACAGACGAATATATCTCACTGCGGTCCATCAATACGCCACCTTTGCGTACCAGTATGTCAAGTAACCAAGACAGACTACTTATTCCGACAATGCCGCAGCCATCCGGACAGACGTATCCTCATACGCTGTCTCGGCTGTGATCATGTTTATGTCTCACTAGGTCAAGTGATCATACTGTCTTCTGCGATCTACAACACGCCGTATGATCATCCCTATCGGTGAGACAAGAGGATACCATTGTTCATACATGTACGATTGTTAACAGATAGGAGAAATAAACCGTTGTATACACATTATAATAAATGCTTTCAGTATACAAAACCCATCAAGAGGGGGCTATGTCGGTCGGGCCCAAGCCGCTAAGTACAAGCTTGAGGCGACTGGTCTGCTCAGTCAGCTCTGACCGAGCCCTTGAGTCCATGCTTGACTTGTGAACCCTCTTCTTTCGCCTTTCATCCCGATCTCTCCTTTTCAGGGGCGAGGGCAGACGCAGAGAAGATGGAGGAGTTGGCGGCACGGCAGAAGTAGAACCACCGGCAGTCTTCGGGGCTGGCCCCAAACCCTGTGATCCACCGACCTGAGAAATTTCGGTCATAGCCTTCTTCTTGGGAGGCTGATCCTCGGTCGGGCCAGGAGAAGCCATCTCTCGCAGGCGCTTCTGCGACATCATCACTGCTAGCAGATCTTGGGGGCTCAACCCGGCCATGTCTGGTGGTATAGGCTCCTTCTTACCCTTGGGATCGAACCAATGATCGGCACCGATGCTCCTTTTACCGCGAACCAAAGTGAATTTCCGATTCTTCTGAGAATAAGCAATGTCGATCCTCGAATCCTCCTCGGCCGTAAGGACCGTCTGCTTGTACCCTGCAAGGAAAAGCAAACATTAGGCCATCAAAGAGCCAAACCCAAACAACCAGATCACTCGAATCAAGAATCGCACTTATGGGCACTCCACCCTCAATAAAAAATTCAGGGTCAGCACGGTTCATTTCCAACAACACATTGGTTCTTCCACCTCGGGGTGTTTTGAGCGCACTTGGTAATCATTGCTTCGGATAGCGAGTCCCTCTTGGAAAAGTAATAGTATCCAGCCTTATATCGACCCAATCGGTACAAATAGTGCCATTCGCGTAGGGTCGGATAACCGAGACCCGCATCATACAATACGAGCAACGTCCCTAGCATACAACACCATGCGATCGGCGCGACCTGGAACGGGGACAATCCATACGATTGGAGAACAACTCGAAAGAAAATATGAGCAGGCACCCCGATCCCATACTTAATCACCGGTAGAAAGAAAGCAACAACGTCAGGTCGCGGCGGATGATCGTACCTCTCATCACGTTTCTAAAGAGTGTACACCATCTTGTGGCACGCAACACCCATCGAGAACCACTTCACGTCGTCTTCAGCGGTGAGAGACACGACAGTTCGAACCGGATTGTCAGGGATGATCTGGTTCTTCTTGATGAAGGACCTATCCACCTCGATAGGCTTAAAGAAACCCTCGCTTTCTTCTTCCGCATTGTTACCCAAGTTGTCACGGTCCCCCTCGTCAGAAATTTCCTCGGGTTCAAGGTCTTCCACGGGAGGATCGCACACGAACTGACCCGCCTTAGAGCCTGATGAGCCGGCCTCTTCACTATGAGGCGGTCCTCTAACCTCGAGTTCCGTGGAGCCTGAAGAAGAGGAGGGCTCCTCCAAAATCTCAACAACTCAAGATGGACATTGATCAATGCCCAATCTTGCAAGACCACACTACGATTCTCTCATGCCTACTCAACCATGTCTACGCTATCCCCTAACGCAGATTCGAGCAAAGCAATCATATCCATGCGAAAAATGATACGAAATCAAGATAAAGAAAGATGAGCCAAAGGGAAATGGGATGTAAGCAATTACCAAATCACGAAGGCGGCGGAACAGTAGTAGAGCGGAAGCGCCAGAACAGTAGAAACGGCAAGACAATCTCCGGAGTAGAACCTAAAGCGTCGGAGAATTGAACGTGGACGAGTGGGAATAGAGAAGAGCGGTGGCAAAGAACGTGAGTATAAAATCAGAATGGAACGGTTTCTTTTAAAGGAGAAATCGTTCGACTTTCGGACTTCGCCCCCAGAATTGGCCAAAATTACCGCCGTGCCATCCCAAGGGCGGCAAAGTAAAAAACTGTCTGAGGACATACCTCGGTGTTGAGCTCACAAAAGGCTGGCCTCCGATCCCTGACATCCTTCGGTGACCGACCCGACCTACGAAGCTTAAAGCTTCGACCCTCACTCCTTGGGAGACCTCTAACGCGATCGACACCATCAAAAGGAGTGTAGGGCTTCCCGTGAAAACCTGCAAGTGTCTCACGATCCGTCAGAACGCTCCCCACCTGCGCTCCCCAGAGCCTGTACAGAGTGCCCGCATGAGAACGTCGTTCCATGCAAGAGAACATTCCCCGAAATGATTCTGACCCGCGTGAACTCCGGACTCACGCATTCGCCCTTGGGGCGGCACCCTGATGCCACCCCATACAGCCATATGCTTGCATTCCCAATGAATCTTCGTATCAGACTGGAGTAGTATCCCAGCTACTCCCTATCGGAGCTGTTCTCTCCAGAAGCACCTCCCGGGCCCGAGGATAGTCTCTTGGATACCTCGAAACTCCGCACTCTGTAACATGTCCCGACCCGAAGTTTTGATCCCAGCACCTATCCCGGATAGGCCATAGAATCAAAAGGGGCTATTGTTGGGACCAGATCCACGAGGCCCAGGCCCGATAGACATACCGGCCCAAATGACAACATGACCCAAGCAGCAAACCCACCAAGGACGACACAACCCCTGAAAAGTTCTAAGTCCAGTGGTCGACACCGACCCTAGTAAAGCCTCGGTGACCAACCAGTCGAAGGGATCGATATGGAGGAGTCAAATAAAGGAAACCCTAGGAGCCCAGCGGCGCACGACCGTTAGAAGCCCTAACCAAACCCAATAAACCCGGATCCGCTCCGAAAATCATGGCGAACCGTGGGTAGCCTGCAGCTAGGATTAGGCCATGAACTCTTCCCCCTATCTTGTCTATAAATAGGGGTGGAGAACTCATTTTTAGTATCATTTTTTCTCCCTAAAGGCTATATTGTAACGCTGCCAATTTTTTGACATAATTCTAATAATATTTATGTTGGCTTGTTGGTTTTGCTTGACTATCTCTTATTCTTTTCGTTGTTGCTTGTGATTGTTCATAAAGTTTCGAGAGCTCCAATTTTCTGAAATTTGAACATAATAGTTAGGGTTTCCAACGATCGGGCGCCGCCAGGATTTCTAGGGCTTCGCATCCTCCTCGCCACCGACCCCTGATCATGGTCGATGTCGAGGAGCTCTAAGGGTCGGTGTCGACCTCTTGAGTTAGGCAGCTCCGAGTCTTTTTTCATTTTTGGTGAGCTTGCAACTTCGGGCTGGCGATTATTTTGGCCGTAGAGCGTAGTGGGCCTGGCCCCAACAATATTTCGGATAGGCACTGGAATAAATACTTTAATTTACTATTTTAAATAATATTACTATTTCCTCTGTTATGAATTTTACCATGATGGTTTTTAATGTAATAATACATGAAATTTTAAATATCTATATAATATATTAAAGGAGAATAGTTTATAATAATTGTTCTCTCCGAAACATTATCATGTTAATTTAAAATTATTTATGTATTATTTTTCTATTATATTATAAATATGTAATAAACAGTAATAAAAATATACAACTTATATTTTTCATTTTTCTTTAAAATATTTCATTTCACCAATTTATTGTATTTATTATATTTTAAATAATACAAGTATATTATTTTTAATGGAATAATATTTAAACTAAATCTCATAGACTTTGTGTTTGATATAATTCTTTTTAATTTTATTAAATTTGTATATATATTTAATGTATAATATGATATTGAAGTACAAGAACAAATGTGCACAAAAGATTCTATTGTATTTCTAAAAATAAGATTGTATTGTGTTAAATTTCAGATAAAATAAGACCTCAAGAATTACTTGTGTTAGAATTTGATTTTATTTTTATTTTTTAATTTATGGTTTATAATTATATTACTGTTTTAACTATTATAAATTTTACCATCATGATTTTTTAGATAATAATCAATAAAATTTTAAATATGTAAATTTGAAGAGTACGCATGACTTTAAAAGTGACATTTTAATTTTTTAAAAGACTTTCGTTAACCATAACCATTAAATAAATTGATAATTTATTATTTGGAAATATCTTTTTTCACTCAATCTGAATTATAGTTTGATAATGTTTCTTTATATATCCATGTCATGAGCTACAATATTTTTATTTATTAGAATGTGTATATTTTCTTTCAGTTACACCTTTTGTTTATTAATATTTAAAATTATTAATACTTCTTTTGAATTCAATACTTTTGAAAAAAATTGTCTTAATTATATTTGTGAGGTGACAAAGATTACGTACTGCAAACTTATAAAAAATTATATTTACTTAATTTTATATTAAATATAAATAAGATGACTAAGTAGAATATGAGTTTATATTTAGAATTACTTAAGATTTTAAATGTGTTTTTAATTTGAGATGTAAGTAATTAAAGTATTTCGTCTGTTTCCAATCAATTATTAAATTGATACACAATTAAATTAAAACATTTGAATAGATTAAAATTTAAATTAATGAAATTATTAAAAAAATAAAATTCTAAATAAATTAAGAGACCAGGGATTTGCTCAAGTCTAAATCATTCGTTAATCAAATCAAATCAGTTCTAATTATGAAATTAAATGACATTTACAAAGGAAACATGAACACCTAAGCAGAGAAAGATGTGCGAAAAAATGTGGGAAAAATATGAAATGAAATTAAAAGTTTAGTCTAAATCAGCGCAATCAAGAGCCACTTTAATCTTCTGAACAGTAGAGCTGATGAGGCTATGGACAGTGGCGACAGACTCCATGTTAAGCTGCTTCGAAACGGAGTCACTGCAGACTAACATCTGTAAAGCGACGGTCAGCAGCGACCCACCACTTGTTTTTGTGCCGTTGATTCCCTTTTCTGTCCGCCCGTCGTCGGAGATCACGTATCCCGAGGGCAGGATCGGTATTTTCATTATGTTGTCGCCGTTCACCACCGAGCTCAACGCCGGCAACTCCACCGGGGCGTATATTATGCTTCCTCCCAGGGCGTCGACGCTGCTCTCCTGTAGCATCAGCATGTTCTCTTTCGGCACAAATGGCTGCACAAAACACTCTTTCAAATTTTTTTATTTTTTATTTTTTTGTTAATTTCAGTCATGTAATAAAAATAGCAATGAAATGAAACCTGGATGATGGAGATACGGTTTCCAGAATTGGATCCAGTTGATATACGAGCGATTGCGTTCACAGGGTTTCCACCGGCTAAGATATCCCACTGCAAATTTTCAGCTTTTTTAGACTGATTGAATAATGCGTGATTGGAAAATAATTGAATTAATTACCTGAGCCCTTTTGTTCTCATCGGTGAAGAAAGTGAAGAGATGGGCGATGGAGAATGGGAGCCAGAGAGAAGTTGCAGCGCTGACGATCAATCCATCCGGCTGTCCTATCCCGTCGCTTTTCCTCAGGGAAACCCGAACTCCGCTGTTGTAGAGCTCCGAGAAATGCGGGAAATCCAATCTATCCGACATGTTCAACACCTCACAGAAACTCTTCACCATTTTGTGCGCCAGCTTCATCAGGTTCCTCCGGCCTTCCGGTGAGTGAATGACTGAAACAATTTCCACACAACCCATTTCTCATTTTCACGATATTTCAACTTCCAATTCATGTGTTGTGTATGTGAATATATGGAGTATTATATGTAACCTCCTTCAAGTTCGTGAGTGGGTGTTGTGGGCGGGGCCATTGAGACGGCGGCTCTCTCGCACATCCTCTGCAGCGTAGAAACCCATCGCTTGGCTCCGTAGGCATGGCTGCTGCATACCAGGTCTCTGTAGAGACGGTGCGTCAGTGATTTGTCATCCACTTGAACGTGTTCCACCCATGTTACCTATATATATCAATATCATCAACATACAGTCTTACAAATGCAATTAATGAAATACGATCGATGTTGTCTGACTCACGAGTGATTTGCCGTTGGATTTGTCCTCGATGATGCACCCAGAGGGAAGCTTCCAAGAGCGAGAGGGAGAGGAATCTTGGAACTGTCTGAAGAAATCGTAGGATACATCCACCATGGCCCATTTGTCTGCGCTCATCTGCCTGCAGTATCGGATGAAGAACAACTCCCGCGGCGCAACCAGTGGTGATAGAATGTGCATTTTCTCGTACATCTGCATCCATCAAATGTTATCATCCATGATTCATCCCTGTCTATGAGTCCCAACTCCAAGTTTTAGGTTATGTTAATATATATACCAGATGTATGGAGCCGTTGAATGCGACTCCGGCGTCAAGAACTTGGATGGTTCTTGCTTTTGCTACAATGCAAGGAAACATATCTCTCCATTTGTTCTGCAAAATTAAACTCAACATTTAGAAACAAAAATCCCATCACATAATTCCACTACTCGTATCATATATAATTACCGGATCAAGAAAGGTTTGGATTAAATCCGTCGCCGCCATGGCCACCTCCCCGGATTCTTTGGACGATTCCAACCGAGCGCCGGCCGATTTGAAATGATTCGGCTTCGGAAAAAGCTTATCATAACTATCGCGATGCAACGTGCGTCTCCCGTCGGCCGAGGAACTCACCCACACCGGCTCATCCACGCGCAGAAGCTCCATGAGTTCATCCATGGCTGCAGAGACCGTCTCAATAATCATTGCTCTGTCCATATCCTGTATCACATCCACCGTCGGCTTCTCCGAGTTCCGGGGAATGATCTGTTCCGCGTTCAGACTACTGGAAGCTCCGAATGCGTCGCCTTGAATCATTCCGGATGCGTCTGGAAAGTTGTCGAATCCTCCTGGAGTGAGAGGTGCTTTGCCCATGCGGTTGGAAAATAAGTTGAATCTCCTTTCATGCTGAAGATTTGGCAAATCACACATTAGCAGCCATTAATTTTGAGGTAGCGTAAAGAGTAGTAGCAGACTAGCCTGTTCTCTGAGTCTCATGTTTTCATTCCTGAGCTTGATCAGACCTTCATGATTGTCTTCGGCGTGATGAATGGGGTCACGGCAAGAGGGGCAGATGATGTTTTTCAGAGCCTCTCTCATGGCAAGATTCTCGCACCGAATTCTCTCGTTTTCCGCACGCAGAGCGTTGTTGTCAGTTCTTTCGTTCTGCGCCTGCATGCACGCACCAAATCAAATCCAGTGATATGAGAGAGAGAGAGAGAGAGAATGCACCTTTTTCTGAGTTCTCTTATTCTGAAACCAGAACTTGATCTGCTTAGCATCAAGGCCTAAATCTCTGCTTAATTGGAGTCTCTGATTCTCATCAGGATGTGGATGTTCCTTGAAAAACCTTCAACCATACAAATAAAACATATTTTTATATATAAATTGTTGGAACCGGCAAAAAAAAAACTATCAAAAATAGAAGTATTACGCTTCAAGCTGCTGAACTTGGTCAGCAGAGTGACGATGATATTGCCTCTTCCCTCTCCGAGAATCACTGCCCCCTTCTTCACCGGATCCATTTCCGCCATCCATTTCTTGTTTCTCACCTGCAATTTCACCCAGTAAATATAACTTTGTCTAATAAAAAAAGTAATTTAACGCATTTATTTTTTCTTGTGAGAGAGTACATGCAAAATATTAATTACTGATGGAAACTGAAAACCGGCTCTTACCAAAGACAATTTTATCTCAACTAGAGGAAAGTGTGTGTGTGTGTGTTTTTTTTGGTAATAAGCAGCAGGCTAGAAATACATAATATATATAATACTATTAGTTTTGGCATAATATGAATTCTAGTCCAAATCTAGATTCATGTGCCCAGATTCTAGAATGAAACAATTAATGATCAATTTTAAACCCTTTTTTCACGAGGTCGTGCATAATATGACACATGAATTATATTTTGTATTTGCCAAAATATGAAATATAAAAGGCAAATATGGTAAATTATTTAGTTCCGATAAAATTAATTCGACAGCAGGTAAATTAGCCCAAACTTGAGATACGTGATAAAATCATAAAATCGTGGGATATTTTGGATAAAAGGTAAACGATGATAATGATCATATTTCATTTTGCTAGTGTATATATCTACAATATAATGGTATTCTATATATAAGATGGATATTACTTAAATTGTAACAAGCATATTAAATAGAATGCTAACTTTGGATAATCCCATTAATTGTCACAATCTACATTTCATGCACGAAGATCCGTCAACAATCTCATGGGGATTCTGATTAATTTTATTTTTAAGAAATTTCGATAACATAATTCCTAGTTACTAGCTAGGACCAATCTTATAAAAAATATAGATTAATCTCAAGACTTAACGTCAATATCGGAATTTTTTATTTTTT